>MU228233.1:4075422-4091671 GCA_018584345.1 Thuja plicata
ATTACATTCCTTCTAATGTGTAGGGTTAAAAAAACCCTTGTCTGATGAAAATATTTTCATCTCTTATTTCCTTTGCCTAAGAAAATCTATTTATTACTTTGTGAGATTTAATGTAAAACATTGATTGAAATGCAAAAAGTTAGTAAATGTAATTTAAAATAATAATAAATTTAAAAGTCTTTTAATAGTCAACATTATAGAGTTTGGAACCCTTCCCTAATTCCAAAAATTAACTTCTTTTCTGTCTTTTTATTCAGGACAAAATCCTTACTACTCAGAACCTGACAAAAAGAGTTTGGATGATACTTAATAGATGTTACCTTTTGTACGAAAGATGCTGAGTCATCTTCTCACCTTCTGCTTCATTGTCAATTATCTAAGGATGTTGAGAGGGTTTTGTTGTAGCACTGGAAAGTAAGCTAGGTGTTCCCTAATACTACTATAGACTTTCTAAATCAATGGAGATCTCCCACCCCTCACCAGTTGGGAAAACTTGTGTGGAACTTTACTGCCCCTCATTTCATATGGGGGATATGGAAAGAAAGAAATGACAGGATATTATTGAACACTATAATTTTGATTCTAAGCTAAAGCCATCTCCTTCCTCTCTTGAGGTTGAAATCTGGAGCTCCCCTCCACCTGGATGGCATAATGTGAATTTTGATGGAGCAGCTAAAGGAAATCCTGGCATTGCTGGATGTGGGTGTATTGTTAGAAATGTTGAAGGTACATGTATTTCTGCCTCTACAATCCCTATTGGTGTTCAAACTAGTCATATGGCAGAAGCTATGGTGGCCCTCTATGCTTGTAAATTAGCTAAAACTTAGAATTATTCTAAACTTTGGCTAGAAGGAGACTCGATGAACACAATCAATTGCATCAATGGTATTCAGCCTCCCTCTTGGAATACTGGTCATATCATTGATGATATAAAAAATTTGTTAGCAGGGTTGGAGACCACACACACTAGCCACGCATTTAGAGAGGCGAACTGCATGGCTGACAACCTAATGAATGAAGGTGTCTTAAGTGCTGATGTTAGAGACTGGAAAGGCAACCAAGGATTAAAAAATGATATCCTAAATCTACTAAGGTTCGATCAAATGCACAACAAACCTAGAAATATTACTTTTGATGATGACAAGTAAAGATAGTAATAAGAGTTGCCTCATTTTTTAGCCTCACACACATGATAGAAAGTGCATTAATTATAATATTTATGAGATTAATTATTTCATTTCTTAAAAAAGGCAAAATTTTCCCATTAATCACCCGCATAGCTTTCAACATACTCTTTCTGTGCAATTTTTTGCTTTCTGGGTAATTGCTAAAATGGGTGGAAAGTTGAAATGGGAAGAACCCTTTGTCTGCAAATGGAGAAAAGAGGCTGATGTCTATAAGAGACTCAAGGAAGGTGAGGTCACAGAATATATGAATAAACTCTACGGTTATGATAAGGATATCTCAAAGGAGTTCACAGATAGCTGGGACAATGGCAAAGTGACTATCTGTAGTAAGACTTTCCTCATCTCTGAGAAAATCATCTCTGAAATTACTGGTCTAAAAATGTCTAGTCTAAAATATTATAGAAGTGGGGTTATGGAAAAAAATGCTACCGGAATGTACCCTAAGACCCAGGAGGAAAGAGATTTACTTGTTAAATAGAAGGGTGATTATGTTTTACATTTCCATATGAGACTTTTTTGGGCTCAAATGGTTAAAGATTTAATGCAGTATTTTACCCTAGAGGGTCTGTACACTAGGGTTTATAATTTTCACTTCATGCTGGTTAATCATTTCAGATACAATTGGAAAATTTATTTTCCCTATTTCTTCCTCAAAGCTTTGGGTAACAGTATAATGGACCATAGAAAGAATGATGACAAGCCCATTCTCCATGATGGGCTTATTCTACTGATATACGAATATGCAAAGTTTAAGTTGCAGGGTAAATCCCAGGCCGAAGGCTCGAATAGGGGAAAGAAAGGAAAAAGACCTATGACAAGTAACATCAATACGCAAGGTAAAAAGACAAAGGGGAAAACAAGTAATGTAGGGGATGACCCTGCTAAGATCCTCACGGAGGAGGAAGGAATGAACACAGACAATGAATCCAAGGCTAAGGGGAAGGGAGATAAAGGTGCTAAGGATGACATGGCTAAGTTCATCTCAAAGGAAACTGGTATGGAAATAGGGGAGGATACTAAATCTCTAGAGATGGAAACTACAAGCTCCTCTGAGGAATTGGAAACTGAGAGAAAAGGTAGTTCTAAAGACAAGGATACAAATGGTTAGCAAGGCAGCATAAGGCTGGAGGAAGTTGAGGTGAGAACTAATTCCCCTGAGAAGAAGTATGAGTCAAATACCAAGAAGGCCGATCCTAACACCACTCCCATTCTTGTGAATTATGTTGAGTCTGAGTCTAATGAGAGCAAGCATTCCAGGGAGACATAGGAAAAAGAAGAGGGAAATAAAGTGGAAGGGAATAAAAAGAAAGATAATGAGAAAGTTGGTGGAAGCAATGAAAATGAGATAGAAAAAAGCCAAGAACCTTCTAGGTTTATGCGGGTAGTCAAAGAGCGAGCAGAGATGGACATTGAGCTGAACTCTTGGCTCCCAAATGAAATTAGAGACATCAATGGTAGGCATGATGACCTCCAGGATAGATTTAATAAGATTGCTATCCTGTTGGCTGAACTTGTGAATAAGGATACCAAGAACAATGAAAGTTAAGAAGAAGAAATAGACAAAAGACTATTGGAGAAGCTGGAACTTAGAATTAATGTAGTGGTCAATTTCTGCCAGCGTATGATAGAGAGTCACATATAGAGTATTGAAAGTACTCTCAGCCATTTGATGAAGAACAACTATGAACGCATGAAGGTGACTGACAGCAGTTTAAAGGTGCTTCTCTCGATGCTAGATGGGAACACTACTCCCATAAAAGTGGATGATGATACTATTATTGATGCAAGTGTTGCTCACCCAGGAACTCGAACTAGGGTGAGTGTGAAAAAGGTTAAAATGGGTGGCTCAAAGGAAATTAAAGATCTCAAGGAGGCCATCAAAAAGTATCAGAATGTGATGGCTAACTCAGCTAAGATGGTAAAACAGAATTGACAATGCTTTGTGGTTGTTTTATTTTTTTATCAAGGTTTCATCTTTTGACTGGTTGTAATGCTGGAGGGTTCTTATAGTTTCTATCTTATACCCCCAGCTATTGCTTTTTGTTGTATGTCTCACTTTTTGTAGTTATGTATTCTGTCTATCTTTAGCTTCTTTTTGTATAGGATTACTGTTCCCTTCAAAAACTGTTTTAACCTCAATCAAAAACATTATAGATTGTCAAAATGTAACATTGTTAAACATAATTCAGATTCTTTATTTTATTTACTTCCTTTGCCCAAGAAAATCTATTTATTACTTTCTTAGCTTTAATGTAAAACAGTGATTAGAATATTAAAAATTACTAAATGTAATTTAAAAAAAATTAAAAATTAAAAGTCTTGTAATAGTCAACATCATTGAACAAATGAATCTGAGCACCAAAGTGCAAAAAATTGAGGACAAAATGACCAGTTCCCGACAAGAGGACTAGAGCCAGTGTTAAGAAGAAAAAGGATAATGATATGCTGATTGATCTCTAGAAGATCAAGGATTTTGTTGTTAATATGGAGATGCTTGAGACCAAGGCGGCCACCCTGACGGTGGACATATCTTGAGTGTCCCTAGTCTTTTTTGATGTCCCTATAAAACCTATTTTACGTAATCAAAAACATTATAGGCTATGAAAATGTAATATTGTTAAGCATAATTCACATTTTTTATTTTATTATATATTCTATAAAAGAATTTATACTTTACTAGATAAAAGATATAGAAGAAGAGGATAAAGTCTCACAATGCTTGTGCTCTTGTTCTATTAATACTCAAATTGGTATATTGAACTCTCCTCCTCCTTATTTCATGTTCTTTAAAATCTTACCTATATCTTTTATTTCAATTTTGTACAAATGATTACTAGTTTTATACAAGTAAACCAAAACAAAACAATAAATTTAAGTAAAACAATTATTATTTTGAATTGCTTCAGAACTATTGACAATCATTGATTGTTATAATGTAACAATACTCTTGAAAAAGGATGAAAAAGGAAAAACATGAATGTATAAATTAATCTTAAAATATAAACCACCCCTTTTAAGATTAAGCATAAATCTATTCACAGATGATATACCTAAACTCACAGTCCACTAAACCCTAATCAACCAACAATTTTATGGCCTTTAAATCACATGAATTATACTATAGTTTATAATGTCAAATAGACTATCAAACGATCAAAAATCATCACCTAGAAGACTCTTTGACCTGACCGTACTTGCAATGCCATCTTCTAATCTTTTGCTTGATTGCATATCTAAAGTGTATCATAAACTAACAATTAGAAGACCTTACTCAGTTAAGTTGCTGCTCCCTCTCATAAATTCTATCCTAATTCATTTTTTGATACTCTGAGTCTTTGATCACGCAAATGCCTATTTTTGTAGAAACCATGTAGGATTTGTAAAGGAAATAACCATACCTTTTATTGTATATCCAAGAGTAAAGCCAAATCCTAAAGAGATCGGTGTGATATAAGCCTAAAAATTGTAGAAAAACAAGGGAGAGTAAAACAAAGTTTCAATTAATACGATAGCAGTGACTAGAAGAAAAGCTAGAAAAACAAGATGAAGAAAATAAAGGATCCCTGATATAATTAAGGATGCACTGAAGATAATTAAATAGATTGCTTAGATCACCAACAATAATATCCGCATGCTTACAATGCCTTGCAATGTTACCCTACCTATTTATAAGGGACTAAGATTGAGTGAACCTTAATAGTGATCCTTAAGCTATTCAATTAGTTTTCTCCAACCCATTCACCATTTTTCTAAACCGATAAAATGCATAGTAATGATTCTAAAAAATTAATCTTGTTCTTCAGGTTTTCATTGTATAAGAAGATATGGTAGTTTATAATGACAAAATTAACTTTTAAAAGTAGCAGATTTCAAATTAATTTTAAAATAAATATAGATTAAATTTTGTAATTACATCTTTGTAGACTGCCAAATTTGTATTAAATGTGTGTCTATTATTTTAAGTTTCAATAATAAATAAATATAGTTAAATGATACTAAATTTTTTATCTTTACATGAACTTCACATTTGAACAACTGTCATACACTTTGATTATAGATCTATTCCATCTCTTTTTCTCTTTGAACACTGTGTCAAGAATAAAAGTGATAATTTCCCTTATCACCATTTAGAAGGGCACATTCCCAAAGATTTGCATGGACAAAAAAAGGATTAAGTCAAACTTTCTTTCCTTTCTTTCTTTTCTATTCTGAGTTGATCGAGTCATGTTTTCACCCTCTACCTTTAACTTTGCCCACATGCCTTGTGCAGTCATCACAATACACAGAGAAAAAGCAACATGCACAGAAAATCAAGCAAATCTAATGACTGATTTTTACAAGGGACAAAATCTTTTTAAAGGTATTGAGGGATGAGTAATTAGAAGGAAACCTCCACGCATATGGACAACAACAAAAATATGGTCGTCTGACTTTACATTGTATCCTATAGGTGGGGATTTCAATATTACTTTATAAAATTATGGGTGGATTTTTTTCAAACTTCTCTAATATTTCCAAAATTCATTACAGATGGGTTGTGAGCCTCCTTTTCTCTATTCTATCAGCCATGCTCTATTCTATCAACCTTGAACTTGTGCTCTCTCATGAATCTATTATGATGATCAAATAGAATTACAATTTGATTACGATTATTTTCAATTACATGGACTATAATTAAGATGTAATTAGAGAAAGGTAAAGGTTCAATTATCTTTACTATTAGGTTTAGGACTACAATTAAGATGTAATTAGATAAAGGTAAAGGTTTGATTAGCTTTACTATTAGGTTTATAGTTAGAGTACAACTAAGACTAAGGTTTGGGTTCTTGTTAGATGAATTTCATAAAACTATTTCTTGTCATTTTGTTACTAAAAATTTCCATTTTGAAGCCACCTCAAAAGCGATCGATATAGAAGAACTCCCTTAGAGAGATAAAGGGAAATCAATTATGGGAATTTTCACTACAAGTAAACCCACTTAAAAATTGAATTTTAGCAAAGTTAATAAAATACTCTAGTCTTATATTCATAGGAGTTCTTGATCATTTAAAATATTTTTCAAGATGTGGACAAGAAATAAGTATTGGTCAAAATAATAAAAAAACAAGTGAAGTCAATTATTAAAATTTATTTCTAGACTTCTCTCTCCAGATTCTTCAAGAGTAATTAGAGCATAGTTGTTGCAAAATGAAAATAAAAGAGGTGGTGTTTGTCTATGTGATTGAGTTATTTATATTTCAGAATTAGAGAAAAGGCCTATTTCTAAATGTTTTTATAGAGTTCAACTAGGTTTGGAAGTTTATTAAGCTCTCTATCCTTTAGGCGTTTGTTCAGGGTGCAATTTTTAGCTTGGCTGGTGATTGATTCTTGTGGCAATCTCCCTGCCCACATTTTAGGTAATAACCATGCTCTTCTAAAATGAATCCACATGTTTATTTTTCTTGTTTTTTACAAGGGACACTCATGCATATTCCCAAATCTCCGTCTTCCTAGTTGAGATGATAAAAGACACTCCATAGAATGACCTCACACTTTTTTTAGTAGTTCACATTATTTTTTTATGCTTTCCATTTATATCTACAACCATTTCTTCTTTCTATGCATGTGCAACTTTAAATATTGCATTCATTAATGCACTTTTTGAGTATTTCTCAAGTAGATTTTGTTTATATTGTTAATTTCACATTTTTGAATGCATGCTTGAGACCAGTATTGTAAAAAACATCATTTTGAAAAAAATATTATTTGTTTCTCCTCAAGATAATTTATGTGGCACATGTTGATATTCCCATCCATGCTACTTAAGATAAGCTTAATGAGATTTTTTTAACTTGCTCACAATTTAAATATCTAAAACTAATCAAAATACTAGGAAATTGATTTTCAATACATAAATAAGGTCCACATAAGTTAGAGGCACTCATTATCGAGTTAGATCATGCATTAGCAATTTCATTTTTTCAAAGAGTGGTAAACACTTTGACCCAAATCTATGAACAGGTAAGGCAACAAATGGGGGACCTCATCCCCAATGGGATTTGAACCTTGATGGAAATAATAACAACACAACAACTTAACCCTCAGACATGCCAACATTGGTTGTATTAGCAATTTCTTCACCTACACAAAGGAGTAATAAAAATTCTCTATTCAACATTTGAATAACTAAAATATCTTGTATTCCTAGAAGTTTCACATGTAAACTTTTCAGAATTTTCCTTTTCTAGTATGCCTAAGAAATCCTTTTGGATTTTCACTTCCTTATTTTAAAATTAAAGAGAAGATTTTTTGTTATGTTAATGTGATATTGAGAAAAAACAAAGGAGATTAAAACAAGAAATGCAATCGATATTATAATAGTGAATAGGGGAAAAACTCGCATAACATGATGAAGATAATAAAGGATCCATGATGAGGTTGAGTTCCAAAAGGGGCATAAAAAAGATCTTTTGCGCCAAGCATGAGGAGAATGAGGTATTCTTTGATCACCTTTATAACTCTTTGGCAACTCAACAACATTTCAAACTCTAAAAATACAAAACAAAACCCCTATAACAATAATAAAAACCATGACAACTGCAAAATCCGTGTTCCATGATGGAAACACAAAACTCAATAATTGAAAAGTGAGCTTCAAACAATATGGTGGAAAACATCATAGTGCTAGAGGTGAATTTACTAATATATCTTTCACAATACAATTATAGGATGCACAAATTGTCTTATTCTAAAAGGCTACATGCAATATTGTCTTATGTAGATATTAGGATACCATATACCCCAACTTATTCTAAAAAAACTCTAGAACCTCACACCTCCACACAACTTAAAGTTTCAAATACAAACAAGATAATAACATTTGTAAATGTCCCGAAATACAAGAGGATCCTAGAAATAAAGGAAAACCAAAATAGGCAGAAGGTTAAGGTGGCTAGTAAAAAGTGAGTTTGTCATAATCTCAGCAAAGATAATAATCTTTAACCAAACAATAGCCACCCATGAGATGCAACACGAGAAAGCAATGAGGAAGAAACAAATGGAAGAAAAATAATGAAAACCTTGAAAACTAGGATGAAAGGGTATGTTTACAAAATCACTAACTTAAATGCATTGAGGTTGAAACAAAAGTGGAGGTTGAAGGTGAAGGAATTCTTGACCAATAAATCCCTAACTCAACCCCACTAACTTTTTCTTTAGATTTTTAAGATAATGAGCTAATGAGATTAAAGAGGATACTTGATGGTCTTGAAGAGTTGGAATGGATGAACAAGAAAATTTGTCAAGAGATCATAGACATCAATCATAAATATACCCAAGAATATATGTTATTCAAAAATGCAATAGTAAACTAAAAGAAAAATTTAAAATAGTCAAGAAGTAATATTATCTAGGAAGCATCAACTACAATAGATTAAAAATGGAAATTTTCTAAGTATTAGAGGAAAGATACACTCTATATCAAGAAGATATTTAATCAAAAATAGAAAATATAGAGATCGAGGAGCCTAAGGTAGAGGAACAAATAGAAGAGGAAAATTGTTGGAATAAGTAACAAAATGGTTGACAAAGAGTCAAAGAGAATTCGTACATAAATAAATTAGAGTTAAAATAGGAGAAGAAAGGAACCAAAATGATAGTAGAGCCAAATATAATGATAAAAGGATTGTAAGTCAATAGACAAGGTGAGTACATCGCCAATTTAATAAAAGGATTTTTAGCATATATGTTGAACTTGATAGGACATGTTCATAAAACAAGAAGAATTTGGAGTGTTACAAGATGGAAGAAATAAGAATATAAGAGAAACATTGAAAACCATAGAGGAAAAGAATAAAATATTGATGACTAAAAGGTTTCTCAAAGCTACACAAGTACACATAGATGAATATTTAACCCCATTACAATGACAAGAGAGAATAATAGAATGGTAATAAGTAGTAGTATAAAGAAATGCATATAAAAAAGCATGGATACATAGAACGAAAGATTAGATCAATAATAAAATAGCACATAAAAATAGGAATGCCCCCTCCCTAAGTATACCTCTCAAATAGGAATATAAGAGAAACATTGAAAATATACAGGAAAATAATAGAATTATGAGGAAAAAATGGTTTCTTAAAGGTGTATTATTCTACATAGCTGAAGATTTAAACCCATTACAATTACAAGAGAAATTTGTACTATTCTACATAGGTGTTTTATCAATGTGTTGGTCTTGTTCAAATTGATGTAATAAGAGGAGAAATGTTGGCATGTTACAATAATTAGGTTGAAATTAGTGAGTTTTTCCATTTTGGAACTATCTTGTCCAAATAGTTCTCTTCATTTTTTCTTTTTGTACTACCTATTTGATAGAATATTTTGAAATAATAAGACATGAGTTTTTTCTACCCTTGAATTATCATTGAGATTCCTTGTTGGATGTGGGGGAGCCCAAGGTTCAGTCACTATTGTTGTTGGCCTTGGTCTTGAAAATATAATGTTGGTGTTCCATGGTTAGGAAACATACCCAAGATGTTTTAGTTTGATGTAAATATTTCCAAGTGATCATTTCTGTTAAATTTAAACAAGCAAGGCCTAGAAAGACAAAAATACTAGTTGATGATCTGACATGACTATGTGATGCACTCAAGGATGGAGGATCCAATGAAGGAGTATCCAAACTTGCAGAAAATAACCATAACAATGGAAAAAACCAAATATATAGAAATATAATCAACATTCAGCTCATATATATCATCTCAAATATAAATTACATTCAACATGCTAGTCTGTAAGGCCTTCCTGGTTATGGCTAATTACAAAGATAGAATTAAGATCTAATATAGATCTTTTGCAACACATACATTCATGATCCAGATTCTTTGATCCAACACCTGATCTGCCTTCCCAATCTGATCCCCCTATAATCTTCCCTAAAGTATGAACAAAATACAACTTAAATACAAAAGGAAACCAACTAAGTCAACCTCAAATAACAATCATTAGAGAAACCGCAGACCTAGATTTTGGTCCACACAAACCCTAATGAGAGATCCACTATTAATGCTACAATGAAAATTAAATGTAGAAGTCGACCACCAGATCCAAGTCCAAAAATCAACAACTCATAAAGAGGAGCAACAAAAAATAGCAACTGTCGGTAAAGCATACCCAAGCATCAGAAAACCCGGTGGTAAACACAGAATTGCACTAGTACCAAAATTTGTCGATAAACACTAAATCACAATAATACCAAAGTCCATCGGTAAACACTGAATCACAACAATACCGAAACCCATTGGTAAACACTGATCACCAAGCAAACAGGAAACCTGAGTACTCAACTAAGGACTCCTCTAAACTACTAATCTTCAAAGTAAACATATACTTTAGTTTGACACAGGATTGCTAAGAGTCCTAGAATGTTCCTGCATCAAACACCCCAAGTAAAGAAGATGTTCCCATCAAAGAGTCATTAACATCTTAAGGGAATCAGAACAGGTATCCAATACTTGTTCTTAACCCACATTTCTTCTTTCCCCACACTCTATCCTGTCTTAACTTTGTTCATTGTCTCATTCAAAAAATTCATTATGTTAGTAATAACTAAGACGGGGGATGAATTAGTTTCCTCAATTATTTATCCTTTAATCACTAACCACTTATCAAATACATCTCAGATTATTAAGTCCCTACAAGATGCATACCATGAAATACTTATAATAATTAACTGTCTATCGATTTTCCTTTTCTGACCTTATTCTCCTTGATAACCGATAAGCAGTAAAACTATTTACCGATACTCAATAAATATGCAGAGTATACCAATCAGTCCAGAAATGCATATGTGAAATATAAAAAAGTAAAGTAATAAACCATACACACATAACTCATGTATTTTAACATGGAAACCCTATTAAGGGAAAAACCACTTAGACTGGTACCCCAAATTTTCACTCTTCTAAAGTGAGCCCTGTTAGGAGCCAACCCTGTTAAAGGTTACAAACACACTGTTAGGTGTGACCTTGTTAAAGGATTTTAATATGAGTCTATCACTTGATATCTGGCATGTATATGCTATGAATATCGATCAAACTCTATGGGCACAATAGGTATCTAGCATATCTGGTGCTACCTAACTACATCAGCCTCCTTATTAAACTATGTTTCGGTATCAGGCACTCAATGCTATCTTCATGATAAAATTTTTGATAATCTGTTAGGATATACCTCAATTATAGAAGATGGTTAAGTCCTGCTCTGTTAAGAGACTTAATGCTTCAATGGTTAAACTGAAACACAATTATCTATTTCTAATGCAACTTGAATTGCTAATTTTCAGATCTATTTAAGTATAATACCTCTCTGATCAATGTATCAATTCAATTCCTTGTGCTCCACACTTTCTACTCTTTCATGATGTGCTTCACTATTCATCAGTGTCTACAAAATTCTTTAGCTCTCCCTCAGCTTGATTGATCAGGACTGTATGAAGTTATACTTTATCAGTTTCTCTTCAACATCCTCTTTCTATTCACTCCTCTTCTCATGTATGTGATTACAAAAATGAATTACACTTATCTCTTATATAGACATGATATTCCTTAATTCTTAATTCTTGATTTTTGGCATGAAAAAGAATCCAGCCAATTTGATTTAAAGCTTTAACTCCTGATTTATCTCATAGTTATCTTATCGACAACTGTACAAATCTTCTTTAAATCAATTACTTAACACTGCATATTTTGTCATTTTCTAAACTCTGTATTCTGTTGGTCAAGTTTGTAGTTAGTCATCAGTGATAACTGCCAGTTCTATCGGTGTGACTCCAGTCAGCTTCAGGATCTCCATCCATCGGGTATCATTGGATTTTTCTCGTCAGGCAACTCTATTTTTAACTCTGTATTTTGTCATTTTCTAAACTCTATATTCTGTTGGTCAACTCTACTATTATTCATCAGTGATAACTGCCAGTTCTATCGGTGTGACTCCAGTCAGCTTCAGGAACCCCGTCTGTCAGGCATCATTGGATTTTTCTCATCGAGCAACTCTATATTCAACTCGTCGAGCATCCTGTGATTTTGCTTTGTCAAGAAACACTGTCTTCTACTTGTCGGGTATCACTATGACTTTTGTTCTTTGCCTTTGCCGATGGTGTGTGCTCCATTGGTGTTGTCTATCACTTAGTGAATACTTGACTTTTATGCATTGCTAAAAGCATAATCTCTGTTCCATTTATTCTCTGAAGACTTTTCCATTGTGTACATGATCGTATACATGATATCAAGTTGACATCAATGAAAATACAAACCATTAACAGATTTAATGCCTTGCATTATCTTCAACTTAACATTATCAAACATTCAATTAGTTACATGTCATCAATCTCTCCCTTTAGCATTGATGGCAACATAATATATTATCATACTATACTATTTCTAATACAATATGAAATATGACAATTGAGATTCTTCTGATTACCAAATAATATGTTTTGATAACCGATAAAAATGTCTGACCACCGATAAGTTTTGTGTTAACATAGATTTAATTCTTTCAGCTTTCTGTGTGTCTTGTACTAATGTGTTGTGTTCTCTTCTTGTGTCAATTTCTCTCTTTTGACTATTCTTCTTCTTTGATGTCTCTTTCTCTTGTCAGCAACTTTCCCTTTGTATATGATTCCTTTATAAAAATTATCTCCCAATGGATATGATCTCTCCCTGTTTGGAGTAATATGATAATGAATAATTTCTTGTGATAATATGGAAACTTTCTCTCCCTTTGAAAATAATGCCAAACAAATATTTTACAAATATCTGACATTCATGTCAAACAATTATTTTCTTCTATCCATAATATGTTCCTTGAATTTCCCTTATCCATCAGCAATACATTAATATGATTTGGTGCTCGGTTATGATATATACCTTTCTGTATATAGATGTAGCTTTGAAGTTCATCTTTTTTCTTGCATCAACATGAATGATATTCTAATAATATATAGGCTGATGCAGCCTTCAATTATTTTACTGACTGGTAGACAAGGGTTTGACCCCTAGTCTTTTTCTCAAGTACTCAAATGTATCCTTGGGTAGTGCCTTGGTGAAGATATCAGCCAATTGTTCTTTTGATTGCACATACTCAAGTATCACCACTTTTTCTTGAACTTGTTCTCTTAAGTAATGATACTTGATTGCAATGTGTTTTGTCTTGGAATGCATGACTCAATTATTGGAAATGTTTATTGCACTAGTGTTATCACAATAGATAATCACTGGTTTTGAGATCTTCATATGCATACCTTCCAGCAACTATTTTATCCCTGTGATATTTGAGCAATTTGCAGCAGTAGAAACATATTCTGCTTCTGTAGTAGACTGAGAGATGCATCCTTATTTTTTGCTAATCCATGTGACAAGTCTGTCACCCATAAAGAATGCTCCTCCAGTTGTGCTCTTCTAGTGATCAATATTTCCAGCCCAATCAGCATCACTAAACACCTTAAGTTCAAATTTGCCTTCTCTTATATACCATAATCCAAATTCCTCATTATTCTTCAGATATGTTAGAATTCTTTTCATAGCAGTCATATGTGATTCCCTTGGGTTAGCAGAAAATCTAGCAACAATTCCTACTACATGTGGAATATCTGGTCTAATGTGTACAACATACATGAGTTTTCCTATCATTGATCTATACAAAGTCTAATTTACCTCTATTTTCTTGTCTTCCTTTGTTAATTTGCATCTAGTATCCATCGGTGTTCCAATAGGTTTGGAATTTTCCATCTTGAATATTATCAGGACCTCTTCAATGTATTTGGACTATCTAATAAAAATACCTTCACTTTGTTGAATGATCTGTAGACCAAGAAAGAACTTGATCTCTCCAAACATAGACATCTCAAAATCTTTTCTCATCTCATCAACAAATGACTTACATAGTGTATCATTGCCTCCAAATATGATGTCATCAACAAATATATCAGCAATCAAAGTGTTAGCATCAGTATCTTCCCTTAAATAAGGATTACTATTTTCACTATTCCTTATGAATCCAATACTTATTAGATAGTTATGAACTCATTCATACCAAGCTTTGGGAGCTTGTTTTAATCCATACAAGGCTTTGTGAAGCCTACATACCATGTTTTTTTTGTCTGGATCCACAAACCCTTCTGGTTGTTCAATGTCTACCTCTTCTTCAAGTATTCCATTTAGGAATGCTGACTTTACATCCATTTGATATACTTTGAATCCTTTATATGCTTATCTAGTATTCTTACTCCTTCCAGACTAGCAACAGGTGCAAAGGTTTCTCCATAGTCTATACCTTCCTCTTGTGCATACCCCTTGCATACTTGTCTTGCTTTGTTCCTTCTGAGTTCTCCATTCTCATTCAGCTTATTCTTGAATATCCATTTAGTACCGATGACATTCTTGTCATCTAGTCTTGGTACAAGTGACCATGTTTTTTTCTTCTCTATCTACTCAATCTCATCATTCATAGCACTTATCCATTCTTCATTATCTAGTGTAGCATTGACAGATTTTGGCTCAAACTCAAAAATTAAGCAATGTGAGTTTAAAGACTTACTTCTTGTTCTTGTACCTACTTTATTATCTCCTATGATTTGGTCCTCAGGATGGTTACTTCTTACATATCTTGCAAGTATAGGTACAACTCTTTGTGTATCAGCTTAATCTTCATTACCTTGCACATTATCTTGATCATTATCGTAACCGTCGGTAACAACATTCTGATCATCGGTTGCAACATTCTATTGTTCTGGATTTAAGCACTGTTGCTTGCGTAGAGTTATGGGTTCTTCACAATATACAAACTTGTAGTCTTCTAGTTCTTTTGTGCTTTCTAGCTCATTCTTTTCTACAAATTCATCAATCTTCACATTTGCACTTTCAACTATTTTGTTAGAAGCTTTGATTAGACATTTAAAAGCTTTGCTCTTGGTGGAATACCCCAGAAAAATACCTTCATCACTTTTGGTATCAAGATTTCCATTTCTATCATCTTTTAAGACATAACATTGACTTCCAAATATTTTGAAGTAACTTACAATGGGTGTTTTACCATACCATAGCTCATAAGGTGTCTTCTTTATGTCCTTCAATTATACTCTATTAAGTGTATAGATAGGAGTGCTGACAGCTTCCCTCCAGAAGATTTGGATGATGTCCTTTTCTATCATCAATGTTCTTGCACAATCAACTATTGATCTATTCCTTCTCTTAGTAATCCCATTTTGTTGTGGTGTCTTTGGTGCAAAAACCTATCTTTTTATACCATGCTCATTATATAAATTAGTGAATTCATCTGATATAAATTATCCTCCTCTATCTGATCTCAAACATTTCAAATCCTTACCACTTTGTTTTTCTACCATAGCCTTATACCATTTAAACATCTTGAATGCTTCATAGTTTTCTTTTAGAAACATGACTGTCATCATTCTAGAGTAATCATTAACAAAGAAAATAAAATATCTATCTCCATAATAACTCTTTGTTCTTATAGGTCCACATAAATCTGTATGGACTAATTCTAGAATATCATCGGATGTATGGATTTTACTTTTGAAAATAGACTTTGCCATTTTACCTTTGTGACAATTTTTGCACATGATGTTGTCTGGCTTTGTCATCATCAGTAAGCCTCCTACACTTCTACTTATTTTCATCATGTTGTCAAAATTTGCATAACACAATCTTTTGTACCACAACCATATGTCTTTGTTTCTAGTCATTAAGAAAGTGGTGTTAGTATCATTCAAATAGAATAAGTTACCTTTGGTCTGTTCACCGGTACCAATCAGTTTTCCTGATTCATTAAATATCTTTGCCTTCTTTTTATCAAATGCTACTCTATGACCTGAATTATTCAGCTGAGAAACATTCAACACATTATAATTCAATCCTTTTACCCAATAAGTATTTTCACATTTAATCAGGTTATTCAGCATTATTGTTCCTTTACCTTCAACTGGACAAGGTGTATCATTTCCCATTCTTACTGTACCAGCATTATAATATTCAAAAGTGTTAAACTTTTCTTTATCA
>MU228233.1:4093167-4106557 GCA_018584345.1 Thuja plicata
ATTTGGTAAAGAGGAGATAGAGTTTGGTTAACTGAAGAGCTAATTATGAGTTACCTTTTTGAACTGAAGAGATGGGTGAAGTTACCCATGTGGACTGGAGAGATGGGTGGAGTAACCCATGTGATCTTATTAGATTTATCTCTTTAAAGATAAATGAATATTTAAGTCGTTTATTTAATTAAAGTTTTCAACATGTGAGATAATTGAATTCTTTTTTATTTAGAATTGCTTTATTGAATGAAATGAAATTAATTTAATTGAAATTAATTTAATTGGAAGAATTTGATTAGTAAGTTTAAATATTTGAATTTAAACTATAGGAAATTTAATTTAATTAATTAATTAATGGTAATTAATCAATTACGGTTAATTAATTAAATAAAATTAATTATTTAATTAATTTTGGGAATTTGATTAGATTATTTGGGGAATGAATTTAGAGGAAAATAGATGATTAATTAATGATTAAAAAACCATTAATTAATAGATGAAAATTAAGGTTTTTAATGTAAAGTCGCAAGCCTGTCCATTTTTGGGTGTCTACATTTGCCCCTCTTTGATGCGATGTGATTTGTTGCAGTGTGTCAAAGAATTTTTAGATTTGATCCTGCTCCAGCTTGCCCCAGTGATAGCAAGTGGACTATATGCCCCCTCAACAAATTAATCATAGAAAATGCGTCATATGAGCATTAATTTGTTGAAAAAGTGAATCACTATATGATGATGATGAATGCATTTCTATGTTAGTTATGATGTTATTGACGATGGATGCATTGATTATATGATCTACTATGCATAGGATTTTTCTTATGCAATAAATGAATGAATGCAATCTACTATGCACAAAATATCTGAGTAATGCATGTGTTAGTTAGAAAGAAGTTAGTTTGGATAGATGTGCTCTGAGTTTGATCTAATAGATATGCTCTGAGTTTGATCTAATAGAATTTGATGATAGAAAATTTTTCTTTTTTGTATTTTTGGATAGATATGATCTGATAAAAAGGATGAATGTCCCAAGTTGTTGCCCCTGTTTCCAATATTTGTCATCATTGCATCCTTTTTGGTATTTTTTGATATTTTAGAAGAGCATCGAATGATCCAGATCACATACCACCTGGATACCACCATGACCTCTTGATAGCAGAAGGTGTAGAGAGATTGAGTAGAAAGAGACTCATAGTGCACCCAAATATTGACCATCTGGATTCAACTATGTTCTCTATTTGAACAGAAAGAGAGAGCACCCAGATATTGACCATCTAGATACCACTTGTCCTCTAAATTAATTTAAAACAAAGAAACCAAGATAAAAATCCTATGCATCCAGATTCCATCTGGATAACACTATGAGCTCTTGATTTCCAAAAGGGAAAGCCAAGCAAACAAGATAGAACTCCTACGCCTCTAGAGTCCATCTGGATATCATTATGAGCTCTTGTTTGCAACATAAAGGGAAAGACCATAGAAACCAAGATAGAACTCTAAAGAAACTCAGAGTCCATCTAAATATTGCTGCAAGCTCTTGAGTCTATAAACCAAACAAGCAAAAAATAAAAGAGAAGGAATGTCCATTTCTTTCCTCAATTTAAGCTCAAATCCTAGAACTGTGCGGCTACTAGATAAGTGACAGTGCCTACCGCATTTATCCTAAATCATCATGGCCCTAAAATCAAAGTGAACATTCAATAGACAGTAATCAAAGAAAATAAGTCATGATCTATCATAGCTACTCTCCTCACATGGTGGATCCTGGAGTAGCGTAAGAACATAACCCCAAAATATAGACTGACATCTGACTGACTTGACTGACCTAGTCAACTTTTTTGTGTGGTTTCTCGATGCAGTTGGATCTCTTGACTAGCTCAAACTCTTTGGATAGGCTTGATTGGCTTGATTTGATTGATCATGTTGGCAGCCAATTAAGCTATGTCAGATGGGCCAAATGCGTGTTTGCAAAGCTCATGATTGTGACATTATTGATTGATAGATTTTGATTGCCCTGATCATATTGGCAGTTGATCAAGCTGTGTCAGATGTGCCCAATGCTTGTTCACAAAGCTCATGATTGTGACAGTTTTGATTTGATAGATTTTGATTGCCCTGATCGTATTGGCAGTTGATCAAGCTATGTCAGATGTGCCCAACGCTTGTACACAAAGCTCATGATTGTGACAATTTTGATTGATAGATTTTGATTTGATCAATTTGGCAGCTGATCACGCTGTGTCAGATGGGCCCAATGCTTGTTCGCAAAGCTCATGATTGTGACAATTGATTGACTGGGCATGATTTCCCCTTGCTTTCTATGATAATCGAGTTGGTTTTATTTCTTTGGATTTTGCAATTTTTTGAATGTTTTTGATGAAGTTTGATTATCTCTTGATTTTTGAACTTTTTAGGATTTTTTGATGAATTTTTTGATTTTTAGGATTTTATCTGGATATTTAAAATTGCCCCCTAGTCTGGTGGACTAGTGTTAACCATGGGTAAGTGCTTGGTGCTTAGAGGGGTTTGTGCTTCTGGATATTGCTTGGGATAGTCAGTCTTGCATTTTGAAGTGTGCTCAAGATTTTGGAGCTTATTGATGGTGAAGCTGGATTTGAACACTTGGTGCCTGTTTGCTACGTTTTCACCAAGGTACCTACTCAATAGTGCCTGATTGCTAGGTTTTCACTGAGAGAGCAATTTTTTTTCTCTTTACTTTTTTTTCTTTTTTTGCTTTTTTTTTATTGTCACCAAGATGCCTGATTGCCAGGTTTTCGCCAAGGTAACTTTTGTATTATTTGATTTTTTTGGTATTTTTTGGATATGTAGATAAATGCCTTAACCATAGAGAACTTTAATGGTAGAACCTCTTTAGGTGCATGCTATTGATGTAGCCAGGGAGTTGATATCCTTTTGGTGTTGCTAGTATGAATGCCCCACTCTGAGTAGAGTTGACAATAACAAATGGTCCTAGCTAGTTAGGCTCAAACTTACCAGGTTTGACTCGCTCTGCTTGATTCTTCTAATTTTCCATGAGAACAAGGTCTCCTACCTCAAATGTTCATGGCTTCACATTCTTGTGATAATTCCTTCTAAGGCAATTTTGATAGCCTTGTAAGTGGTCAAAGGCATGCTGCCTTCTTTCATCTAGTAGCTCTAGTTCAATTAGTCGTGCCACTCTATAGTCTTCATCTGAAACCAGGTTCTTCAATGATATCCTCAGGGATGGGATTTCCACTTTGAGGGGTAATACTGCCTCTATTCCATAGACTAGGGAGAAATGAGTTGCTCCTATTGGTGTTCTCACACTAGTTCTGTATGCCCATAGTGTGGGACTAAGCTATAAATGTCAGTCTCGCCCTGATTCATTTACTATTTTCTTCAAAAAATTTAGGATTTTTTTATTTGTAGCTTCGGCCTGGCCATTTACTTGAGGGTAGTAAAATGATGAGACTCCTTATTTGATGCAGAACTATTCACATAGGTCTTCAACATCCCTGTTCTGGAAAAGTGTACCATGATTTGTCAGGATTGTTTGGGGGATCCCATACCAACAGATGATGTGATTAAGCATGAACATTGCTATCTATTTTCTAGTGATGTAAGTAAGGGGAATTTCTTCCACCCACTTTGTGAAGTACTCTATTGCTGCTATGATGTACTTGTGTCTGTTTGCTAAAGAAGGTGTTATCTTACCCACTAGGTCAAATCACCACATTGAAAATGGCAATGGTGATGTGATGGGATTCAATTCCTAGGCTGCTGCATGGATGAGGTCTCAATGAATTTGACAGTGTCTGCACCTTTGAACATGCTTGTGTGCATCTGTCTCTATTGTTGGCCAATAGTATCCCATGTGGATTATTTTCTTAGCTAAGTTGTTGCCACCTCCGTGGGTTCTACATATTCCTTCATGTACCTCATACAAAGCTTTCTAGGATTCCATGGAAGTGAGACATCATAGTAATGTTCCATCGAGACTTCATCTGTATAGAGTAGTAGAGAGGATTTTATATCTAGAGGCTTGGCGGATGAGAGCTTTTCTTTGGTTCCTAGACAAGTTTGGGGGTAAGACATTGTTTTAGAGATAGCTATAGACGTCTTGGTACCATGGGGACTTAGGACCAACAAGGACACACATTGATTCTGTGATAGATGCTTGATGTGATGGCACCAAGAGTTGCTCCACTAGAAACTAGAATTTTGTATCGTTGCCTGGCATATCAATCAGTGATGCTATGGTAGCCATCACATCTACCACTTTGTTTTGTGCTCTTGGGACTTGCTCAAAGATAATGTAGTGAAATTTTGTGCGCAGTCCTTCTATTTGGGCCCTATATGGTATGAGCTTCTCATCTTTGGTCATGTAGTCATTATTGACTTGACTAATGACTATTTGCGAGTCTCCAAAGACCTTCAGGTTCTTGATTCTCCATTGGATTGCTGTCATTAGGCCAATTACCAATACTTCATATTCTGCGATGTTGTTGGTGCATGGGAAGTTGAGTCTAAAAGACTTTGGAATTGTATCATGATCTGGAGTGATAAGAACTATCCCTTCCCTCACTCCATGGTTTGTACACGATCCATCAAAGTAAAGTTTCCATACCTCGATTGCCAGTTGTAGTTTCATGATAGATTCATCAGGGAAATCAGAGATAATTGGCTGGTGGTCTTGAATTGGTGCCTCTGCTAGTTGATCTGTGATCACTTGTCCTTTGATAGCTTTTCTATCTATGTACTCAATTTCAAACTTACTTAAGATCATTACATGCTTGGCTAGTCATCTAGTGAGTGTTGCTTTGCTTAATAGGTACTTGAGAGGATCAATATGTGAAACCAATTTTATTTGGTGACTCAACATGCAATGTCTTAGCTTCTGGGAAGTGAAAACAACTGCCATGCATGACTTTTCTATTGGTGTGTAGTTTATCTCATATCCAACCAAAGTCCTGCTTAGATAGTAGACGACCCTCTCCTTTCCTACATCATCATGCTATGCCAAGAGGATGCCTAATGCTGATTCAATCACTGAGATATATAGAAGAAATGGTCTACCTTGTACTAGTGGTACTAGTATAGGAGACTTAAGAAGGTAGTCTTTGAATATCTGAAATGCCTGTTCACATTATTCTATCCATATGAACTTGATGTCTTTATGCAATAGATGTTGGAATGGGTGGCACTTGTCTTCCAGTTGAGCTATGAAGCATCTTATCAATAGGAGCCTTCCTTGTAACCCTCTTAGTTGTCTCAGGTTTGATGGTGGAGGCATGTCAAATATTACCTTGACCTTTGCTAGATCCACTTCAATTCCTTTGTGTGATACTATGAACCCTAGTAATTTTCCCACTGTGACACCAAATGCACACTTTTTTGGATTTAGTCAGACTTTGAATTCCTCCATTCTATCAAAGATGGGTCCCAAAACCTGTAAATGATCCTTTCAAAGTATGGACTTTGCTGGTATTTCATCCACATAATCTTCTGTTGTCTTGTGGATGAGGTCATGAAATATGGTTGTCATTGCCCTCTGATATGTTGCTCCAGCATTCTTTAGACTGAATGACATAACATTCCAACAATATGTTCTCCAAGGACATGTGAAATCCATTTTGTGTTGCTCCTCTAGTGCTATCCTTATCTGGTTGTAACCTGAGAAGCCATCCATAAGTGATAGCATTTCATGCCCTGCAGTTAGGTCCACTATCATGTCGATGTTTGGTAAAGGAAAGTCATCCTTGGGACATGCTATATTGAGATCCTGGAAGTCTATGCAAATCTGTATTTGACCACTGTGCTTTGTAATAGGTACCAGATTAGATATCCAATCTACATATGGTATAGGTCTGATGAATTTAGCATCCAGGAGCTTTTTCAATTCTCCATTGACTAATAATGCAACGTGAGGATGCATCTTTCTTAGCTTCTGTTTGACAAGTTTAGTGTTTGGTAGCGATGGGAGATGGTGTAGCACCAACTCTGGATCTAATCCTGGCATATCTGAGTAAGACCATGCAAAATTGATCATTCTTTCTTTAAAGAAACTGATGAACTATTCTCTCTCCTCAGGTGTGAGAGATTTCACCAAGTAGATGTTCTTTGGGTTCTTTTCATCCCCCAAGTTAATTTCCTCTGTCTCTTTGGCTAGTAGTGCTGATTTCTCCTTTTTCAGGGGGAAAAATTCCTTCTTTCCATCTTCTAGCACCTCTGTGAGGTTTTCGCTAGAAGATACGTCTTCTTTTAGGATTTTACTCTTTTGTTCTTTTTTCTTTTGTTGACTGGCAAGAGGTGCTTCCTCCCCGAAGTATGCTGATCTATCTAGGTTGATAGAGAATCTTGCCTTGTGATCTCCTGAAAGAATGCCTTCCCTTAGTCCCATGAAATGAGCTATTGCCTCATCATTTTCAAAGACATCAAGATCAAGCGGTCCTTGTTGATCCCACTCTATAAGCTCAGGGTGTATGAGACATACACTTTCACTACTGTTTGGCTTTGGTTGACTAAACGGGACTACTGATATGGTGCCTATTAAATTGGACTATGATGAGGATGCACCACTTGAGGTCTGATGAATGATATGCTTTTCTATACAGGGTTGTTCGGTAATGGTCAGTTGTTTAAATATGTCTGCTAGGTTTATGATAATATCAACTTGAGGGAAAAAGTAAAGGATTGATGGTTCGGAGTCATGGAGGGATCTCCACTCATACTCATTGGAGTTAGTCTCAATGGAATGTTCATCTGATGTCTCACTTCCTTGGGTATCATCGATTGCTAAGTTTAGGTTTGTTTTGGATTGTGTGGATCCCTCTTCGGCAGGCAACAACTGCACTACTATGTTGCTTATTAGGACATGCTCAGTGTTGTGCCCCCGGTGCATCTCTGCTATTTACTCATGATTGACCTGAATGTCTTGGATCATAGGAATAGTGCTTTGTTGTCCATATTGTAGACCTCTAGTGTTTCTTTGGGTTGGTGGAAGAGGCAATTCATATATTCCCTATTGCCTTTCCCCTAGTCTGATTGTACCATCATACCCAAATCTTTGTATCATTGTGTAACCGTTACCATAGTTTGCCAAAGGTAGGGGTGGTCAGACTGTCTCAAGGGAGTCTCTATATAACCAAGTATTAATGTCTTTCTCAAAAGGATTTTCTTCCACTATGTCCCCCCATCAGACAAAGGTTGTGGGTGGACATCTAAATAGAACCAGCCACAGAGTCTCTGTTACAATAACAGGTTGTGGCATACCATGATTTCTTGGGCTTTGGGGCATGTGCGTGATGGTGAAAGCCTCTTCATATCTATATTCACCACATCCCTTGTCCATGATGGATATCTTTCTTGCTTTCTCTATGACATCCTTAAGATTTGGATTTGAAGAGGATGAGATGCTTGCATCTTGATTAATGACTATCTTACCTGATGCTCGTGTGACATCCTTGGGATTTGATTCTAAAGAGGATGGGATGATGGCATCCTAGTTTGATGCAACCTGGTTATCAGTGCTGATTTGGATCGCATTGCAATATTGGAAGGGATTGGGATCTCCCTCTATGATAATCTCCGCCCCTTAGTGAGGGAATTTGATGCATTGATGGTATGTTGATGGTACAAATTACATTTCATGTATCCACGGTCTCCCTAATAACATTTTGTATCCCAACTCAAGGTCTAAAATTTGGAAGGGTGTGTCTTTGACCACAGGACCAATGTGAATAGGTAGAATAATAATACCCTTAGAGGACCTTTCCTCTTCATCATATGCTCTAATATTTATCCTTCTAGTGACATCAATGCTTGATTTGGAATAGCCTAGTTGCTTGATTAATTTTAAAGTACAAATGTTTAAACTAGCTCCACCATCGACAAGGACCCTATAGACAGTGCTTTTGTGGATTTGGACAAGCAAGTGTAGAGGATCATTATGTAGGGGCTTATGCGGTGGCACATCACAGTCTGTGAATGTGGCATGTTTTTTAGCTACTATATGGTTGACCATTGTTTGGAAGATTTTAGGTGTTATGTCCCTTGGGACAGTCGCATTTTGAAGTGCTTGATCAAGTGCTAGTTTATGCTGCGGAGATATGCACAAGAGGTCAAACATGGATATCTGGGTAGGTGTGCCCTTTAGTTGGTCCACTATGCTTGTTTCTGGATCCGATTTTGATATAGGATTGGCTGATGTACTAGCTGAGGATGGTACTCCTTATAAGATGACTCTAGCACGATGCATTATTACAGCACAATCATTACCTTTGTCCCTGATAGTGATTGTGGCCATATGGTTATCTGAAGGATTTATGCAATTTATGACGTTATCGCTGTTGCCATATGTATAGTTAACTTTATTGGTTTGTCCACCAGACTCAGAGGCTTTTTATTTGTTGTGATCACAGAAGGTATCATTGAAAATGGTGTGATCAGTTGTTCCTTTATTTTGAGTATTTGTCACATCAATGATCCTTGTGTCAATCAGATCCTGAATAGCATACTTCAATCGGTAGCAGTTAGCTATTTTGTACCCCTTGACCTGATGAAACTCATAGAAGTCTTTGTCATTATACCACCTTAGTTTGTTTTCCTCTTGTTCAAAGTCTCTAATTTCTAGGAGAGTGATAGTGTTTGATTGTATCAGCTTACATAAAACTGACTCTATTGCCTCTCACAATGGTGTGAAATCTCGTTGTTGGAATTGAAATCATGGTTTTCTTTGATTCTATTGATGACTCTTTGACATAGTGGCCGCTTGTACAGGGGGAGGTTGGTTTTGGGTGTATGCTTGTTGAGTGCGCCCTGTGGGTTTTTGGTTTTCCATAGGTGTGCCTTGCAGTGACACCTTGGTTTGCATGTAGTTGACCATCTTTACATCAATGACACCATCGCTAGTGACATTTTTGTTCTTGTTCCACCACTTAGCTTTTTCCGTTGCATTCTTGTTTGTGTTTGTTTGTGTAGGATCTGCAAGGATACCTCATTTGACCAAGTTCTGCTCACAATGAACTCCTCTTTCGATGAGTTGTGTGAAGTTCGGAGCTAACTATAGCTCTGTTGTGAAGTACATGTCTGGGATCAAATTGTCAACAAACATGACTATCAAGTCTTGTTCAGGCACATCATATGTTATACAGTTTTTCATGTTCCTCCATCTCTATAGGAATTTCACAAAAGACTCTCCATCTTTCTATTTAATGTCACAAAGGTCCTTGATGTTGACCTTGCGCTCGATGTTATGATGGAAGTGAGCTATGAACTTTTCAGCTAATTCTTTCCAAGATTGGATGCCATGAGATAGATGTGAGAACCTTTCAATTTCTGGTCTGGCTAAACTTTGTGGAAATAGTTGCGTTAGATATGTCTCATCATGAGATACTTCGATGCAACTAGAAAAGAACTCTTGTATATGCTCAATAGGGTTAGTGCTGCCCCTATACTTGTCAAATTTTGGTACTGAGAAGTGGTTTTGGAATGGAGACATTTAAAGAGAATGGTCAAAGGGGTATGGGTATAGATCCTCTATGGTATAGGATTTAGTTTGCCCCATATTTTGCATATCCATCATTTTGTTTTGAAGGGTTTTCATTTGTTACATTAGCATGTCCGTTTGATATTATGGTTGATGTGTGTGGAAATTGCTTTGTGTCATGGTGGGTATGAGGCTGTGCCTCTATGTCCCTTGAGTAGGAACATAGGATTTCATCCTAGGGACTTGATATTGATTCCCCATCGAGTGATTTGTAACTGTA
Source organism: Thuja plicata (assembly GCA_018584345.1). Taxonomy (NCBI): domain Eukaryota; kingdom Viridiplantae; phylum Streptophyta; class Pinopsida; order Cupressales; family Cupressaceae; genus Thuja; species Thuja plicata. The sequence continues at coordinate 4,102,905 of MU228233.1, forward strand.
GGGACATGAGTAGTCTATGGTGGGTTTTGAAGTGTTTTCTGTTGTGACTGAAACTGGGGTTGATAATGTTGGGATAGGTATTGTTGTTGCTAAGGTTGGGTTTGAAACTAGGGTTGCTATAGCTGAGGTTGGATATGAGGCAACTGAAGTTGGGGTTGCTCTTGCAGAGGTTGGATATGAGGCAACTGAAGCTGGGGTTGCTATTGCGGGGGTTGGAACTAAGGCAACTGAAGCTAGGGTTGCTTTTGTTGTGTTTGGATATGAGGCAACTAAAGCTGGGGTTGCTGTTGCAGAGGTTGGATGGGTGTCGGAATGGGCAAAGATGTAGCTTTGGGCAGGCCTTGACTATAATTCATTCTGATAGGGATGGATCCCTATGGGAATGATGTGTTTATCCCAAGGTTAGTGTGAATGGATTACAGTGGTGGCATAGTTTCAAAACAACTTGTGTTTTGTGGGATGGAAGGCATAGCATGAAAGTTGGACTGCGCTTGCCATGAGATTAAGGATGGAGGCATACTAGTGACCATGGGTGCACTTGGTTGTGAGCTTGTCATGCCTTGAGTAGATGATGTACTGGCTTGGGTTGGATCATTGGTTTGATTGGATATAGTCTGTGTCAATGTGGGTAAGGCCAATGGTGGAAAGATCTATGACACAACAGGTAGTATATGGGGAAGCTGAGTAGTATTCTGACCTATGAGAGGGTTTTCGGGCCATATAGTTGATACACTAAATTTAGCAGGGAGCTTGAATCCCTTCTTTATTAGCATGGCTAAGTAACGTTCAGGGTTCCTCTCTACAATAACATCAACTACTTTGGTGGAGTAGGCATTTTGTTCCACATCTTCAATTTCTTCTTTAGTGATATCTTGGAAAAAGGCTGCCCCACGGGATTGTTCAATGAATAGAGAAGAACTAGTGTTCATGAAGGGATTGTTCTCTTTCTCTATTTCCCAAGCGGGGAAACGGTTGATATATGACTCATCTGGTTGAGCTCTAGCTTTAGAACTTGTGTAAGGTCCTCCATGAGGTGTTTGAGACATAGTTCAGTCTAGGTTTTTTAACTAAAACAAGTGATATAAAGCAAACAAATAAGAGAATGCTTTCTAAGAAAAGTTTGAGTTATGTTTTGGACAAGGGTAATTCTAAGGAAAGATTTTGATATAACTTGATCTCAAAGTGGTGATGATAAAAGATAAGATTTGCTGACCTTTGTCTTGAAAAAATTCAATTTGATAAAGATGATGATGTTTGATATGATGAGATCAAGATATTTTGAGTCTAAGCTTTCGAACTAACAATGTTTTAGACAATAATTGTGCTTTATAGAGAAAGGGTAATATTTAATGTTTAGAGATTCACATAATATTGTTCACATTTTCCTGGGATAAACACTAGTTTTGGACACCAAATAAAGAATTCTTTCAAGGTTTTTAGGTCAGAACAGGAATATAGTATCTTTGGTCAAAAATGTGGTACAATTTCATTGATTGCGGTAAAATAACTGGTTGATTATGGTAGTTTTATCACACATAAGGCTTCTGATTTGCAAGATAGTTGACGTTGACAACCCTAGACTTTAACATGTTTGACTCATTTTGACAGTTTGGATGTTTTGTTTTGCATTTTCAGAAACTGATCAAAGGAACAAGCATAATAGACACTGTGTTTTGAGAGATGAAGACTGAGATAGTGTATGTTCTACAACTTTTTCAAGTTGCAAGGTTATCATGAGGTCTCAACAATGAACAATCAGATTAATCTAGGTTAAATTGGCTTCAGAATACAATGTTATAGGCCCAATGCTTGAATGTCTGTTAGCTAACACAACAATTTTCATGCTACTAGGACACAAAGGTCCATGACGTAGGTGCCTGAGTTTTTTTCCGTTTCCAGGTATTATTACCGTGCAGTGAAGATCTCTTTCACTACACAAATATCGTCGGACACATATGTTGGGAATCTTGAGGGGAAATTTTGCAACTCCTTGCACTATAATAAGGTATCTATTCAGAGGTAAAATGGGTTGGCCTCTAATTAATCAAGGTTGTAGTAAGGGTCTGTGGTGTCTCTCCAATTAGTTTGTACATGCATGACTCACTTAAGAGCCTAGTTAATCACGCTGGCTCCTTAGGGATATTCACCCGATCCAGACTATCATCAACACGCCTCACCCGAGCTTGGATAGATAAGATGAAACTTTGGTTCGTGCCTTGTTTATATACTGATTGGAAGGATTACCAGTTTAAGGTCATTCTCTAAGGAAGAAGCGCATTCCCCGGACAGGCCTTTCTAAAAAAGTATAAAGGTTTATAATCTAACAGTTTGTGCAAGTGCACCCAAAACTCAAGACACGAGGTAAATTGATTAACCTCCAAATTTTGAAATGTGAACTAAGATACACCACCATACAAGCACGAATGTTTAATTTTAAGCCCAAAAAGTAGGTGTTGATTGCTTGTTAAATTTTAGTGCACCAAATTGAGAGATTATTTGCCTTTGTTCAATTTTTAATCCCCACGTCAATTTTAAGCCCAAATCCAAAGTATGAGGTGTGATATGTTTTGCAAGCACTCTTCTTTTTAAACCCAAATTGACAAATGAATTCCTTTTAGTTTGTGTTGTTTAAACAAGTTAGTACCAAAAAAGATTATTCACAAAATGAGAAAATGTGAAACTTTGAAAAAATGAAATGGTGCTTACCAAAACTTACCCTCCTCTGTCCTTGATGACTTTGATCCAATCCTGCATAGAAACCAAAAAGAATGTCAATTTAAAAGTAGACGGGCAGAAGACTTGGATCTGATATTTTCAATATTTGTTGCGATTGTGGCAATATTCCTGCAACTACAGTAATCTTATGATGATTGCGGTAAATAACTGACAACTACGATAAACATCTGTCGATTGCAGTAATAAACTAGCAACTGCGGCAAAATGCTATCAATTACAGAAAGGATCAGACAAATGTGGAAAAATTATTGCTATTACAGCATGGTTCGGGCAATTGCTACAAAATACCAGAAGTTAGAAGACAAGAAATGGACAGAAAATTTGTGAAAGCCTGCAATCAATTATGGTATTAAACCAGTCGATTACGGCAAAATACTGGCTATTTGTTTATGTCGAGTTCACCAAAATGTATGCCTCTCTTTTGATTCCCACAGCTTTCCAAAGGCGAGGGTTAGTAACAAAGGTTCACAAATGAATGCAAATCAAGTATATAATGACTACTAAATGAATAACAGAAATGTGAGGAATAAAATGTACAAGCAAGAGAAAGGAAGACAAATAAATGCAAACCTCACGATGCTTGAAGCTTCTACTGTTTCTCTCTACTCCTTCTGAAACACTGTTCTTGATGCTCTGTATTGGCGGGGTAGTGTCTATGACTTGGAAAGCATTGAGAATTTGATAATTGAGATGTGTGTGTGTGGTCGCAAGATGGCTTGAATGCTATAACCAAACTGATGGAGTAATGGCGCACGAGATCTTGAAATCCTGGACCCTTCAAATGGTTATAAAGGGTTTATTATATAAGAATTGGTGATGATATGAATGGTTGAGATCAATCCCAGAGATGGGGAGATGAACGGTTGAGATCAAAAGGAATAGGAGAGGTCCTCAGTAAACTCCACCTCTTCATTTGG
>MU228233.1:4106884-4117371 GCA_018584345.1 Thuja plicata
GGTAATTAATCAATTAAGGTTAATTAATTAAATAAAATTAATTATTTAATTAATTTTGGGAATTTGAGTAGATGATTTGGGGAATGAATTTAGAGGAAAATAGATGATTAATTAATGATTAAAAAACCATTAATTAATAAATGAAAATTAGTGTTTTTGATGTAAAGTCGCAAGCCTATCCATTTTAGGGTGTCTACAACTATTTTTGATAGAAAAAGTAGCAAGAGGGTGCTGGCCCATGGAACAGAGGACTAGTAGCACATTAACATCATATTAATGGAACTAGACAAGCTTAAAAGCAATTTAGCAGGATATCACAAACACCAAATCCAGTTCTACCTCTATCAAAAACAAAAGTAATATTTCTACTCCAAATGATTAAACCAGAGTAATTTCTATCAACAGTAGCATCAAAAGTATTGTCACTAAGCCTCACAGGACTCAACCAAACCAAAATAACAAACTTAAAATTAACCCCAAACACAGAACAAGGGAATCAAGGGTTAAGCCCAACCAAAATAACCCAAACCATAGGCAGCAACATTAATTATTCCCTCCCAGCTATTTAGACAGTAGGGTTCTCACCCACTCCTCCTAGAGGAACAGGAACAGATCCTTGTTATCCTCATCCGCTTCCAATTTTCCATCTTCCAGCTTTTCCTGCACATTATAGAGGGTCATCGCAGAGGCATGCATAACCTTCCGTATCTAAGTATCTGAGTAACATCATTACCTTTAATATCTACAACTGTTAATACTCCTGTAGGCAACACATATTCAGTATCTAAGTATTGAGTAACATCATTACCAATACTTGATAAGTGGAGTCTTATCCTGCTTTGCCATGAAGTAAAATTGTCTTTGTTCAACTTGGGCACATCTCGTCCATTCATCTTGTGATCTTTACTTAGGTCTTGAAACCTTCTTTCTAAGCACACAAACTCTGATACCAATTTTTAGTAATAACTAAGAGGGGGGGGTGAATGAGTGGCCTCAATTATTTATCCTTTAATCACTAACCACCAATCAAATACATCTCAGATTATTGAGTCCCTACAAGATGCATGCCATGAAATACTTATAATATTTAATTGTCTATTGGTTTACCTTTTCTGACCTTATTCTCCTTGATAACTGATAGGAAATAAAACTATTTACTGATACTCACTAAATATACAGAGTATACCAATCAATCTAAAAATGCATATGTGAAATGTAAAACAATAAAGTAATAAACCATACACACATAACACATGGATTTTAATGTGGAAACCCTATTAAGGGAAAAACCACTGGGACCGGTACCCCAAATTTTCACTCTTATGAAGTGAGCCCTGTTAGGAGCCAACCTTGTTAAAGGTTACAACCACATTGTCAGTTGTGACCTCGTTAGAGGATTTTAATATGAGTCTATCACTTGATATCTGGCATGTATATGCTACCAATATTGATCAACCTCTATGGGCGCAATAGGTATCTGGCATATCTGGTGCTACCTAACTGCATCAGCCTCCTTCTTAGACTGTGTGTTGGTATCGGGTACTCAATGCTACCTTCATGATAAACTTTTTGAAAATCTATTAGGATATACCTCAATTATAGAAGACGGTTACATCCTGCTCTATTAAGAGACTTAATGCTTCAATGGTTAAACTGAAACACAATGACGTGTTTCTAATGCAACTTGAATTGCAGATTTTTAGATCTATTTATCTACAATACCTCTCTGATCAATGTATCAATTCAATTCCTTATGCTCCACACTTTCTTCTCTGTGATGCTATGCTTCACTATTCATTAGTGTTTACAGAATTATTTAGGTCTCCCTTAGCTTGATTGATCAGGACTATATCAAGTTATACTTCATCAGTTTCTCTTCAGCATCCTCTTTCTATTCACTCCTCTTCCCGTGTATGTGATTACAGAAATGAATTACACTTGTCTCTTATATAGACATGATATTCCTTAATTCTTGATTCTTGATTCTTGGCGTGAAAACAATCCAGCCAATTTTATTTAAAGCTTTAACTCTTGATTTATCTCGTAGTTATCTTCTTGCCAACTGTACAAATCTTCTTTAAATCAATTACTTAACTGTGGTCGAATAAAACAAATAAAACAACCAGTTAAGTCTATCCTTAAGCTCTGCCAGCTAGATATTTTGTCATTTTTTGAACTCTCTGTTCTGTCGATCAAATCTATAGTTAGTCATCGGGGATAACTACCAGTTTTTTCGGTATGACTCCAGTCAGCTTGGGGATCTTCATTCGTCAGGTATCATTAGATTTTTCTCGTCGGGCAACTCTATTTTCAACTCATCGGGCATCTTGTGATTTTTCTTCATCACGCAACACTATCTTCTGCTTGTTGGGTATCAGTATGACTTTTTTTCTTTTCCTGTATCAATGGTGTGCACTCTGTCGGTGTTGTCTGTCACTTAGTGAATACTTTACTTTTATGCATTGCTGAAAGCATAATCTCTATTCCATTGATTCTCTAAATTCCTTGGCATTATGCACATGACCGTATAGATGATATCAAGTGGACATCAATGACAATACAAACCATTAACTAATTTATTGCCTTGCATTATCTTCAACTTAACATTATCAAACATTCAATCAGTTACATGTCATCACATTAGTCCTGCACTTCTCTCATATCTTCTGCCAACAACTGACAGTAGTTGACTTTGATCATCCTCGACACTTTTGATACTATCAACATTTTGATAAATTACCTTCTCATCTAGCTGATTGATCAACTCATCATCATCTATATCTCTCCGTGTCACTAGTGTCAAGATCTGTTGCACTATCCCTGCCAAACCTGTCATCTCTTTCTTAATTCCTGCAAACTCTTCAGAGAATTCATTCTCTTTCTCCTTCCCTTCATCCCTTGGAATAGGTTCATCAATTCTCTTCTCCTCATGTTTGTCACTGACATTCAGACAACATATGATAAGTCCACATCCTTTAGTCCCTACTTCCTGCAAAGATAGAAGCTTATGCTTGGATCCACCTTGCCTCACCACATATGTGTTTGCATGATCATCAAACATAACATATCTGTCATACTGCCAAGGTCTATTGAGAAATAAGTGACAAGCATCCATAGGCAGCACATCACATAATATCTCATCATAATAAGATCCAATCTGAAAACTAACAAGGCATTTCTCCTCAATCCTAACCTTAGACACATCTTGTATCCAACTAATCTGATAGGGATTAGGATATTTTATTCTTCTAAAATTTAACTTACTAACCATCTCTTCTGAAAAAATTTCTTAAAACTACCACCATCAATTATGACATTACATACCTTATCTTTGCAGTAACATCTAGTTCTAAATAGATTTCTTCTCTGCACTGGTTCATTAATACATGCAGCTAGTCTTCCAGTGATCATAACTTCACCTTATTCTGCAGCGTTCACTGAATTTTCCTCGATGGTCAGGGTGAACTTCTTTTGAACTTCTTAACACCATTTTAAAAAATATGAAGTAGTTGCAACAACAACTAATGAATTTATCTATTATAACTAATTAGATTTCCTTAACTCCTTATTATCATTGTAGTCATTAAACTATTCAAGTTTTAAATACTTGACAACTACAACACTGTTGAATCCCTAAAAATTGAAAGATATAGCAATGATGGAGATCCACCTCTCCACATTGATTCTTTCTTATCTTAGTATAGTGATTATCACAATTTGGATTACATTTTTCTTAATCTATTTGTTGATCAAATAATGTGGTGTCCAAAGATGCAATACCCTAGAGACTCTCATACAACATTAGATGGATAGATTGTAATAGATCAGATTAGATATTAGAGGTAGCAGAGGTAGGAGGATTTCTACAATCTTCAGATAACTTGTCACTTTAAGATGATTTATTGGATGATAAGTACCCTATTTATGTCCCTCGAGAAAAGAGAGGGCTTTGTATCATGTGAAACTAATTGATTAATGTGAGAAAAGTTAGTGTGTTACAACAATAAGATTTTAGTTACTATAATTTTTTTTGGAGAGCTCTTGTGCAAATGGCTCTCTTCATTATTTTTTTGTACTGCCTATGTAAAGGTATCTTTTGGAATCGTAAGACACAATTTTTATCTACTCTTTCATTATCATTTGCTTCCTTGATGGATGATGGGGAGCCAAAGCACTAGTCTCTCTTTTTTGTGCTTGATCTTCAAATGAGACATTCTACAAGATGACTTAGATATTGAAGTGGTTTCAAAACCCAATGTAGGTGTTTGATGGTTGGACCACAAACCCAACATGTTTTACTTTGACGTAAATTTTACAAGGGGCCCTTTCTCCTACATTTTATTGAGAAAGGCCTACAAAGACATCAATACTAGTTTGTGATCTGACGTGACTATTTGTGTAGAGCCATCAGAATTGAAATGGGAGATCCATTTCCATGGATGATTATTTTTCAAAATTGGTTCAATCAATGGTTTTCCAAAACAAGGAGTGATGTGGATATTATACTTTTGTTTGGTTTTGGGGTTTATTCTAGACGAGACACGCTAAATTGAAGAGTAAACATGCTTTGGGTTCTTCACAGTGCAACTTTTGAATTTTTAGGTTTGGTTCATATATGTTACATCAAAATAAGGAATGCATATTGGTGTGGACCTAGATTTTTTGCCAAAAAATTTATCGGTGGTATCTACTAAAGTTTTTTTTTATATCTTTTTCCTTATCTTTGATGTCAAGGAAATGTATGGTTAGAAGAGAGATTCAATAATTGTTTATTTCAACTTTTGTCATCTATGAATATATTACCTGCTTATTCAACCTAGAACTTTTTCTTGGTGGACATACATACATATCAACATATTTCCACAACTTTTGTTGAATCTTGCCCATAAATAGAAAAAACAAATTTGTTATTTACGAAATTAAATTAAAGTCTAGGCATTACATATTCTAGTGTAGGTTCAAATTAACAATGTATGATTCATCATAAAAATAATTCAAAATAATTAATAAATAATAGTTGGGAAATATTTCAAAAGTCAAATAAAATCTACATACAAAGAAAACTATTTTTTCATTTAAACATAAAGTAAAAAATATAAGAAAAATAAATAAACATAAAATATTACTGTCCACATACTAAATAACTAAATTTCACGTACCAAATAATATTATTCAAATATTAAAAGAGAATTAATATAAGACATCTATCTTTATGGCTTAGTAATATTATATTCTACCATCTTAATAGATGAAAAAAATAGAAATTAATAATATCTAATAAATTCAAAACTTTTGCAATGATCATTAGACCATTAAAGAAATAAAAGTAAAATTTTCTTATAATTTTTATGTTTAATGGATATTGTTCAATGATGCTTGTGTTTTAAATAAAATGAKGAGACAATTGGTTAAAAAAAAGGTATTGTAMGAAGACAAGTAAWATTATCTTCTACCCAAATATAGACCAACCAATATTAATGTCCTTGAAAATTTAAATATACATATATAGCTTTCTAATAGTGAAAAAACAAGATTGAATGTAGGAAGGTGTCTAAGAAGATTGGTAAAATTGTCTCTAACTCTAACTCTCCACAAGTCAAAAAACTTTAACTCTCTACAAGGAATAAAAACACTAAACACCATAATGACCTCAAACTCAATCTATTAATCAACTTTAATTTTCCATAAATAAGAAAAATCCTAAGCATCATAAGACCTCATGCTCAATCCATTAACCAATTTTAACTCTCAATCTATTAACTGACTTTGATTGTCAGTACATTAACCGACTTTAACTCTCTACATCAAATATAATAATTTCTTAAAGCTCTTACATAAAATTGTGAAGAGCCGGCTCAAGAACATGACACATAGCAAAATATAAGGATAGTGTGGGAAAGTGTAAAAGTGGAATTTCCTCTATTCATGAAACCTCAAGTCAAAGGTGTGCTCATCCCTTATTCACTAAAGTTTATTTTTTTCACTTGGGTAATGGCTTAGTGTTAACATTTTTTCTTTGAATTATTTGTGAATCTAATGGGTATTGGATTAGCGTTAACTACTCCATGCATGGAAAATTTTCCATTTCTCTCTAGGATATAACAAGTGATACACAAAAGTTATGTAAATGAAAAAATGCACAAAATAAATTGCAAAAGATAAAATAGAACAGACACAGAACAAACAAAGACATACATGATTTATATTGGTTCGTCGGTTAGGCTACATCCACTTTCAAATCCAGGGATTCTCTTTTATTTATCTCTATTTTTCTCAGTCTTCTTTAAGCTAGTATTACACAATTAAATATATAGAAGATGCCATATGAAAATTACATACAAATAGTGGGAGAGTGAAGAATCTTCAGTTACATACAAGAAGTTTCCAAACATAGGCAACAGTTACAAGGAAATGTTGCTATGGAATAACTCGATCCATTACCACAAACTTGGCTTCATACGTAACCAACAATCTCCCACTTGAAGACAAGTCATACCAGAAACAAGAAAGCTCAGAGATATCACCCTTGTTATGATCTTTGTCAAAGAATCCACCTGACCCCACCCAATGAAATTAAAAGAATGTGAAATAACACCTCCTACCACCCACATGAAAAACCAAAAAATGCTTGAAAGAAAGCCAAATTCACCACTACCAATATAAAATAGTAGAGTTGTGAGCTTCCACAAAAGTCCTTTATCTCCGAGTCTAATAGACTGATCACAACCTACACTCTATCCCAACTGAGAATCACCATCAATTTTATGTGCCCTAGGTTCTTTGGCATCAACCTACTCACTATCAGCTACCTGATCCCGAAAACTTTGATAGTCAAGCATACAAGGAGAAAATCCTTAATAACAGAATAGCTTCAACATCTAATTGATTCAAAGAACTTTGTTGGATAGTCCATATTTAACATAATGAAAAATATGAAGAAGGATGAACAACTCCTATCTCAACATGACTCTCTATTACGTAAAAGGTGCCTAGTTTTCTACCCATAGCAATTACCAAGGAATCCTTCATAACTTTGCATCTATTTGATTTGAAACTAATTTCAACACCTTGAGAATCCAAAATAACATTTTGTTTGAGTTGGGGAACATATCTAACATCACATAACAACCAAGTATATCCATTTTTTAGTTTTAATGAAATACCCCTTTTTCCAACCACGTCACAAAATTCATTGTTAACAAGAAAAACGTTACCGAAGTTACTAATTTGTAGATTCTGGAAATACTCCTTGTACGAGGTGACATGAAATAATGAACCTAAATCAAGAATCAAAGCATTAGTTGGAATTTCTTCTTGGGTTAAAACAAGAACACTAACATCTTCTTGGTATGTTGGGTTGGCTTCATCATTGATCACTATTTATTGAGCCTTTTTATAGTTCCCACAAAACAAACATTCTCCATTTTAGCCATTGGACTTTGATCTTCCTCTATTGTTATTTTTTCCTCTATCTTGACCCTTTCCTCTATCTTCAATACTCACAATAGTCTAGGCATCACTAGATTAGGGCCCTTGATTTTTCCTTCTCATAGCTTTGCTAAGAAGAGGAGTTGCAACATCATCAAATTTTAAATTTCTTTTGGAAGCCACCAAAGTGTTCACTACCATCACCACACCTTCCCAGCTATTTGGTAAAGAAAATAATAATAAAATAGCTTTGATCTTGTCATCTAAGTTAATACCCACTGAAATTAACTRGGTGACTAATGTATTGAATTTATTTAAATGATTCAACATAACTCACAYTTATCACATTTTTAAATAATACAATTTCTTCATRATGAATACCTTATTGAAAGATGATACAATCTCATACATGGAAGATAGTTTGTCCCACAAATTCTTGGTGATCTTCTCAGCTGAGACATTGAAGAACATGTTGCTAGAAAGTGAAACAAAAATAGTGGCCCTTGCTTTCTTATCTATTTTTTTCTAATCTCCATTTGATAAAGAACCTTGCCCTTTAGCTTTTCCAGCCAATGCATTTGAGAGATCCTACTTAATTAACAAAAATTCCATCTAAACTTTCCATAAACTGAAGTTCTACCCAGTGAACTTCTCAATATTCTATTTTTCATAATCTTTCATGGGTTATAAAAATCTTCACCATTTTTCAAAACCAAATTCCGCACCAAGCTTCGACTCTGAGCTTTGATACAAATTGTGAATATAAAAATGCAAAAAAAATTTCTAAAAAATAAAACAGAATAGACACATAACAAACAATGACACGTAGGAATTGGATTAGTTCTCCGGTTAGGCTACACCCACTTTCAAATGCAGGGGATTCTCTTTTATTTATATCTATTTTTTCTCAGTCTTCTTTCAACTAGTATTACAAAGTAAAATATATAGAGGACGAGATACAAAAATGGCATAGACATAGTGCGAGAGTGAAGAATATTTGGTTACATAAAAGAAGCTGCCAAACATGTACATTAGCTACAAGAAAAGGCTGCTACAGAATAACTCCAGTTGTAACCATAGACTTTGCTTCACACGTAGCCAACAAGTTCATCCTTTCTTCTATACGGGGATATCTAACTATGTATGAAATCCTTAGATTTTATTTTGGATTTGATCCCATCACACATGCTCAAAGATTTTCCATAGAGTTGTGTTGTTTTGGTTTTTTTCTCACTTTATTTCAAACCCTTAGTTGTGCTATAAATATTCAGGGCTATATTTATCTATTGCCAAACCTCTATTTTCAAATTTTTTCCCCCCGTCTTGTCGAAAAACCCAATGAAATTTCAATCCTTAATATTTTCCTCCTTTATCTTTGAATGATCTATCCCCCATTTTAATATGTGTTCTTTTTTTCCCAAAATTACTAGCAATAGAGTGCTATATACCAATATCCTTTCTCATAATATTTTAAGTTTTAATCTACTAGATTCAAATACAATGTAAACACATATATCTAAAGTTTGATATCATGTCATAATTGTTGGATGTGAAACCCAACAATAATTTGGTTTCACTCCAATACCTTTTGGCCCTTCGCATTCTAGATAATGTTGTTGTGTTTGCTTATAAAATCATGTTGTTGTATGTAAGTTTGGTTGAACAGGTGAATAATGATATTGTTGTGCTTGAAGAGTGGATGTAGCCTATTTGGGTTAACCACTATAAAACTAGTGTTTTAAGTTTGTGTTTGAATCTCTAATTCTATTTCAAAGTCATTTTTTTAGTTTTGATAATTGGTATTAGAGTAGGTTGTGCTCGATCGTCTTCAGTAGGAGAGATTCAATTTTGAGTGGGAGCAATGGCGTTTGAAGAAATAAAGGTTGAAAAGTTTAATGGTCATAACTATAAGTCATGGAAGATGCAAATGGAGGACTATTTGTATATAGAAGATTTGTGGCGACCATTATGTGGTAAAGAAAAGAAACCAACAACCATGTCAAATGAAGATTGGGATACCTTGAACCAAAAATACTCGAGAGTGATTTGGTCACACTTATCTCCAACCTTAGCCTTCAATATATCCAATGCAACAACTATTATTGAGCTTATGGATAAATTAAATAAGTTGTATGAAAATTATTCAGCCTCAAACAAGCGACGTTTACATTGGTGGGATGGCTGGAAAAATGGGAAGGATTCAGCTAACAATGTAAATGTTGCTTGTTCAAGGCTGAATAATTTTTGCTGATTATTTAGGGATAGATGATAGAGGTTGTCTATCGAGATGAGGAGGATGCATTCAGAGATGAGGAGGATACAGCCAGGAATCACATGAGTGAAAATGAACCTGAGAAAGAGGCTGAGAACTTCAGAAGGCCTCAAAATAGAGTAAAGAGAGTTAGTTGTAATGGAAAAGGTTTGGCATTATTTTTTCTACTAATTTCCAAGTCCTAAGATGTGATTCTCATAGTAGCAGGAAAAAGACTTTGATAACTGCAATAAAGGACTTGACAAAAAGAGATTATGAAAAAGTGACCTAGAAGGCTAACAAAATCAACAATGGAGGATGGGTGTAAGAGTGAAGCTGGGAATCAAACCCATCACTTGCCATCTATGAGAAACTAGCAACGACATCATCAGCACAAGAAGATGAAGAGTCTTGGAGGTGGTTGATTGTTCATGAGTCTAAGTAGGGTACGGTGGGACAAGGCGCGGTGTGGCCTGTGTTGCTAATGCATGTGGAGAAAGTTGTGATTGATGTGTTTAACCATCAGGAGAATATTGATGAGTTAGAGGAAATTAATAAATTAAGTTTTACTAATTCTGATTTGATATGGAGAAGACTCATGGGGAGCATCTTAGATAGGATTTGGAGACACTAAATTCTTACAAAATTTATTTTCTTTGATTATAAGATTATGAATGAGATGCAGGGGATATGTTTTTTTGTAGCCTTATGGTTGGGTTTCAAGTGGGAGATTGTTGGATGTGAAACCCAACAGTCACTTGGTTTCCCTCAATAACTTTTGGCCCTTCGCATTCTAGATAACATTGTT
>MU228233.1:4148786-4158840 GCA_018584345.1 Thuja plicata
TAAGTGTTCCATTCATTCTCATGAGAGATGGGTTCGTGTGAACCACTACTCATGAATTGTGGGTCAATGAGTTTGACTCAAAAAACTACACAGTTGAATCCTGATAGCAATATCACAATAATAAAATAGCTTTGATCTTGTCATCTAAGTTAATACCCACAAAAATTAACTCGGTGACTAATGTATTGAATTCATTTAAATGATTCAACATAACTCACCCTTGTCACATTTTCAAATAATACAATTTCTTCATGATGAATACCTTATTGGAAGCTGATGCAATCTCATACAAGGAAGATATTTTGTCCAACAACTTCTTGGCGGTCATCTCAGCTGAGACATTGAAGAGCATGCTGCTAGAAAGAGAAACAAAGATAGTGGCCCTTGCTTGCTTATCTATGTTTTTCTAATCTTTGTTTGATAAGGAACCTTGCCCTTTGGATTTTCCAAATAATGCATTTGAGCGATCCTACTTAATTAACAAAAACTCTGTCTAAAATTTCCATAACCCAAATTTTTGCCCTGTGAACTTCTCTATCTTCCATTTGTCTGCTTCTTCCATGGCTTATAAAAATTTCACCATTTTCCAAAACCAAATTCCGCATTGAGCTTCAACTCTAAGCTCTGATACCAATTGTGAATACAAAAATGCAATTTTTTTTATAGAAAATAAAAGAGAATAGACAAATAACAAACAAAGACACACATTAATTGGATTGGTTCTCCGATTAGGCTACACCCACTTTCAAATGTAGGGGATTCTCTTTTGTTTATCTTTGATTTTCTCATTCTTCTTTCAACTAGTATTACACAGTAAAATATATAGAGGATGTGATACGAAAATGACATAGACATAGTGGGAGAGTGAAGAATGTTTGGTTACATAAAAGAAGCTGCCAAACATATACATTAGTTACAAGAAAAGGCTGCTATGGAATAACTGTTGGAGTTATATTGGAATGATGTACTAAGAGGGGAGGGGTGAATCAGTACCTCTAAAAATTTTCTTGGTTAGCCCATTAACCCTTAATCATCATTTTTTCAATTATCTAGTATAACTGTTCATCTTTCTTTATGCATATGCAATCATATCATAAGTTCTTTAGTATGTAATCATAAAAGAAACATTCATGAAAATAGATAACACATGATATAAGATATGATATCGCAGAAAACTCATGTTAGGAAGTAAAAACTCTGATGGGGATTGTTACCCACAAGACTTCACTATCTGCAGATAAGAAGGGGCTGGTTAAGGCTTACAATTGGTCACTTCTGGTGACCTACCCTATTAAGAGTATTATAGTGGAGACCTGTTAAGAACTACTTCATTTGAAGCTTTAGCAACACTATTAAGTGTGCACTATGTTAAGAGATTTGTAAAGAATGGTTAAATCCACCTTCTACAAAAGGATTTTAGATGTGATGCACTTGTTAGAATGCAACTACATAAGTATTTGATATGATGATGTATGCATGCTCTAATTACTGATAAAAAATCCAATAAAGCTTCCTATGTATGAGTAATCATCCTTCCATGATTGAATAATACCTTTGTCTGCTCGTTGGTAGCCTCTGTGTGTTCTTGACAACTGATATGATTTGTTTCTGAAATTTGCATGAATTCTTCCTTCTGCTCCTTAGATGCTCGTCGTGGCTATCAACAACAATGAATTCATAACTCAAAATTGATTTGAACATCTATTTATACTAGATTTTGGCTCACTTCTTGATTCACGCTTCGCAAGTTAACTCTAGATCCAAGGTTTACAACTTGACCTTGATCTTTAGTTAGATATGTTTTAGATCCATTAGGATGCCTTAAAACATTTACATAAAGCTTTCTTGACCCTCAAGTTATGATTTAAAACAAATTAAAACTCTATAAATAGAATTACATTGCTTTATCTAACGTGTAGAACTCAGATCCACTACTTGTGGGTTCTCTAACTGATTGTTGATTCTGATGGTCAATTTTCTTTGTCATTGGTGTTCCTTTCTTGAACTAGTCATCAGGTATGCCTTTTCTATTCTGTCAGTTTTGTTCTCAAAATTGTGTCATCAGTGATGTCTTGTTCACTTTGTCAGTGCAACACTTGTCAGTGTTCGTTGGTCAATTCAATACTTAGCATTTTCTCGTGACCTTTGTGTTCTTTCAGGTATGCTTGCTATCTATCGGTAATGCTTGTAGTCTGTCGGTAATGCTTGTACCAATGATCTTTATCAATGTTTTTCACTAAGTGTACTAATGAAAAAATTAGTGTCATCAATCTCCCCCTTTGACATTAGTATCAAAAACATGATATGTGTATACTCCTTCCTTAGTCATTTGAATGACTCCCCCTATGTATATGCCGGTAAGTGTAAGTATATATACATATCCTTATGTAATTTTATTTTCCCCTTTTTTGATATATATTATACATAACTATCCTTATATATGTGTTCCTTCTGTACATACAATATACATTTCATTTCTATTCCTCTGTTTTTTATTCTAAAGGCAAAGGTACTTACAGCTTGTCAAAAAGGTGGGAATTTTAGGACTTGATCTCCTCCATCATCTTTTCCCATTTATCCTTTAGCATTTCTAGAGCCATGTGCTCCAGTGATATCCTTACATATATATCATAGATGCTGTCTACTACAGACATCTTTGAGGTTGCAATAAGGTTTCTTGCTTTAGAAATATGCTATTGTAGAATAGTAAGATTAGGCAGAATGTGTGCCTATAGTTTTGTAATCTCACCTCTTAGTTGTGTTTCACCATCCCATATTTATTTCCTTAGCATGTTAGCCTCAATGACCTTGTCATGATGTGCCTTGATACTGTCTACATTTGAGGTTAGGCTTTGTGCACTTGCTGTGACATTAGAATCTATCTCTGCTAACTTGTCATTATTTTCCTTTGTAAAATTTTCAAGCGTGCACATCTTTTGAACTAAGGTAATTGCTTTAGCAATCATTGGCTCTAATTGATCAGTTAGTTTAGAGAGCTTTACCTTGTTCAGTACCACTTCTTGGTTGATTTTATCAATTAACTTTATTGATACTTATTTTCCGCTTGTTCTTCCATAGCTTGTTCTGCATCTATATTCTGCTATGTGATTGCATCGGTAAGAATAGCAATTTGTTCCTTAACTGTAGCAGTTTCTTCATGTTTTACCTCAGGAACAAGTTGTTGGAGAATGTATCTTGCCTTTTCAAGTGTCATTGTTTCCCTATGTTCCTGTATCATTTTCTTTTGAATGGCTTTCCCTTGACATAGCACTCTAAACTCTTGAATTTTATCACTATCCAAAGTGGTAATATCCCAGTTTGGAACTTCTATTAGTTCATCCAGTGTAACATCCAAGATGTCTTTCTTTACTATTTTCTTCTTCTTCTTCTTTGGCTGGGTAGCATATTTATGTACTACCATCTATAAAGATTGAGATTGGGTGGATTTAGTAGGTGAGGGTCGAGAAGATGAGGCATCCTTTTGTATCTGTTCTGAGTCCAATGGCTGGTTAGGTGAAGACGTCTCCTCATTTTCCCTAGGTGTATCAATAGATGTATCTTCTTTAAGTTTTATTCCTTCATCCTGCTTGACTCCTTGAATTTTATCTTTTTCTTCACCCTTTCTTAGTGTATCCTCTGTTTTATTATTAGCTTCTTTATTTTGTTCATTTGACACTTCTTACTAATTGTCGGTCGCATACTTCATTTTTGTATCTGTATCCTTTTGAGCGTTGGATACATCTTTGTTTTCATTAGTATCCATATCCTTTGGTATATTATCATCTTTCTTAGATGATTTGTCCTAACTTGACTGAATATCAATAGCATCTATTAATATATTCATGTTTGTAGGTGTATTGACTGTTGCAGTGTCAATAGCTGTATCCCATCCGTCGGTATTGCCCTTTGCAATATTTATGTCTTCATCTTTTTGAACTTTTGCTATAGGGTCTTGTCCTATGGTGTCATTGACAATGTTGTCTAACCATGATTCATCATTTATATCATTAGTTACGTTACCTTTTACTGACAATTCTTCTTTGGTAACTTCTTCATCCTCTAAACTGATGTGAATTGGACTTGCTGGTACCTGATTTTCTTCACTATTTTTAGGTCATTCTTCATCTATAATATCAATCTATTTCTGGATATTTATCTGTACTTCTTCACTATCTAACTCATTTGTTGAGTTATTTCTTTGGGTGATAGTTTCCTTCTCATAACTGCTCTCCTCAGCAGGATTGAGTATCTTGCTCCATGTATCATGGGTTTCTTGTTCTAGCTCTATAAGCTTCTTCAAAAAATTTGTAAGCTCTCAATTTGGGTGAGAAACTTTTTGTATATTTCTCCATGATTTCATTGATTTCTTCTCTTTTTGATTTAGAAGGCATAAGAGAAACCAATACTCTTTCTCTTATCCTTTTTCTTCTCATGGAGTGCAAAAGTGAATCTAGAAGATATTCTAATTAACAGTTCTTGTGGTACATCACATGTAGTGAATTATAGTGGGATATAATAGTGTCTACACATTTTAGCAATAAGTGCATATTTAATCTTATTCTACTCTACAGAGTCCCATCTTAACCATTTCCTAATCTTAGGATGTCCAAGAGATGGTGCTTCAAAAATGTACTTACATATTTCATCAATGTTTTCAGTAGTTGATGTTTCCTGTGCTTGTTTGATTGTAGTGTCAGGTTCATCCATAGCTGAGTCCTGTAAATCCTCATTTGTTTGAACAAATTTCCTCCTTTTGGTAGGTGCCCTAACTGGTTGTTTTTCCTTTGGTGTGTCAGGTTTCCTCTTATACACCATTCCTTTTACCATGGGAGAAGGAGTTGCATCCTTTGCTGTTTAACTCCTTGTTCTTGACTTCTTTGGTATAGGAGGAGGTGGTGAATCAGAATTCTCTTCCTTTGATTCATTTTTCTCTATTGTATCACCGATGGGTAGCTAGTCCTCGGTGATTTACTCCTTGCCCTCTTTTCCCTCTTCACCTTCCCTTTCTTCTTCTTCTTCTTCAGAAGATATAATCAAGCCCTTTTTCAAATTCTTCACCATTCTTTTTGACTATTTTACAGCCTTCTGGACAACAATATTTGTTTTAATATTCTATTTGGCCTCTTCATAGGTACCAAATCTTAGTTTCTTGTTTTCCACTGGTTCATTTAATAGTGCCTTAATGCACTCATTGGCTAATCTTGGTTTGATTTCATATTCTAATTTAGAAAGCCATGATTTCCTTGGTACTTCTTCTTGGATGTACGTGAAATCAATATCTACCATGAAACATATGTCTTCTCAATGTTCCTCTATCAAACTTTCAGTAATTCTTGTTTTGGCTTGTAGCATTTCCTTAGTGGTTTTGAAATACTCATGCATAACATTATCAAAATCTGTTCCTAGTGATTCTATGAATTCTTCTATCTGAATGGTTATGGGTCTGCTTGTGTCCCATACAACTTTTCCTATGAAAGGAAAGTATTCTTTAAAGTAAGAGAATATGCACATTATGAGGGAACCAAACTTAAAAGTGTCTATCCTTGAAGACCTTATTGTGCGCATGTTCTCCTCTAATTGATGTAACAAGATCTCTGTAAGATCCGTCTTCTTTCCCTGTTTGATGATCTTGTATGTGGTGCTCATAGTTGTACTTGATATGCTATTCATTCAGCTTTCTTGAGAGATCTTATATCCAAAAACACATTCTCCAAACCTCAGCTCTATGTCGGTAATGGTGTTGACCTTTAGTGCTCTTTTATCTGATTTAGCACCAGTTAGCTTTTCCACTTCTGCCAGAGATGGGTGCTTGTGAGCCTATGGTCTATCAGTTGTAGGATAGCTAGTATCCGCATGAATAACATCCTTTTTTATTGCCTTTGGATTGTTTAGCCATAGATTCTTGTTGTGAACTCTGCTAAGAACAATCTTTATCCATTCTATTTTGAAGACCTTGTAGTGCATTTGTGAGTCACTTTACTTTCAAATGTTTGAGCTCTTCTTTGAGTTTTCCAGCATCATCATATAGTGCCCTATAGGCATTATCTAGGTCTATATCTCCTATTTCTAAGATCTTGCACTGAATATAGGACCTTACGTCCTCTACCAGCGAAACCCTAGGTGGGATTATGGAGAATGCTTCAAAATCGTTAGGTTGTGAAGCTATTTCAGGGTGTAGCTTGCATTTGGGTTCAGCACACGAGCCTCTACTGACAAGCTTGAAGGATTTCTTCTTATCTTCCTTAATTTTATCAACTCTTGAAGTTGATGCCATCGTATTATAGAAATTTAGGGCTTTTCTCAAATAAACAATGCGGTCGGTGAGTGTGATTACTTACGAATTCTCTATGATTTCCTATGAATGTGAATGCTTCATGTCAAATTGATTTCTACTAGGTCGCTCTCCAAATTGCTCTAAAATTTCTCTACTCTGCTCTGCTAAAAAATTGCGGGTACAAAAATGAGTTTACCCGTCAGGATTTTATAACCTTTTTTTTCCCTAAGTTGTCATTAATGCTTACCAACTCATCAGTATATGAAGACTAATTTTGTCGGTAGAGACATTCATAACATCTTCGGTGTCTGTGCAAATCGTCGGGGTTAATAGTGACTTTGGAGACTTCACCGATGATTGTCGGTGAGGTTGTGAAGACAACTTTTGCTGATTCAACATTCATCGATATCTGTCAGTTTACACTTAGCTTGTGTAATGACTGATACATTCTAGTTAGTAGTGATAACATTTCTATGTGTGTTCACCGATGCAAATTGTGCCCAATAACCGATGGTTGCTTTTCAATAGTTTAGCAAATAACAATATATTGCATCTTTATTCATGCTAATATTACAATATGAACTATATGTAATGGAACTGATGCATAGTATAACTTGTCATAATGCAGTTCCATACTTACTTGTGCAATTTAGTTGGATGTAGTGATGTCACCAGATCCATTGGATGAGGTGTCACCATTTGCATTTCTTGTTCCAGCACCTTAAATGTTTGTGGCTTTTACCCACATCTTGTTTCTCATTCTCTTGATGTCATCAATGGTATTTCCATTGGGATGTTTACTTGTGTCTGTCAGTCGGTCTTTGCATTCTTTTATCACTTGTCCAACCTTATGACAATGCAAACATGCCATACCTAGATTGGTCCAACCTCTTGACCTTCTGGTCCACTTTCTCATATAGTTGGCAGCAATATGACCATACCTTCCACATGATATGCAGTTTACCCATGTGTTATAGTCTCAAACATATGAGTTACCTACTCTTGTTGGTTTGTAGCTTTTATCAGTTTTCTTTGGTGTCCATATCTTGTTGTTCTTTTTCTAGCATTCCTTATGTGTATGCCCATTCATCTTACAAGTAGGATAGTACTTGTCCATATAGGTTTTTCTCTTTGGATTTGTCACTTTGGATCTCCACACATGTGCCTTGTGTCCTTTCTTTTGACATTTATAACAATTACCAATAAAAGTAGATTGTGCTTGAGAAATACCTTTCATTTTGCTTCTATAGATGTTTGAGGTGTGGCCTGGTTTTCCATAGAGATTGCATAAAAACTTCTTGGATATTGGAACTTCTTCGATATTGGGGTTGTGAAAGCATTCCTCTAATCTGGTTGATTAGAAGATTCACCATTCTCGTTGTACCCTAATCCTGTGTAGTTGTTGACTCTTCTCTTTCCATCAAGAAAATCATCCATCCTTTTGTTGCTATCTTCAACCTTTTTGATCAATTCATTGTGTTGATTCTAGACTTTGATTTTATGCTTCAATTTTTCATTCTCTTCTCTTAGCTCACAAATTATCTGTATTCTTTCAATGAGTTCTATATTTAATATGTTTACTTCTTGACTCATAAGAATAATCTGGTTGGTAACCTCATGGTGATGCTCAGTAAGTCTTTGAATCTCTGATTCTTTCTCTTTTAGTTTCTCTGTAATTTTCCTCCTATCATAAATGGCTAGTGTTCTTTCATTTTCATCTTTTCTTGCATCATTCATGAAATCAATCATTTTCACCATTTGAGTCTCTTGTCTAACTTGTAGCATCTTGATTTGATCTGTCAGATGTAGATTGAGCTCTTGTAGACTTGTAATTTCTTCTACTAATGTGTCTGAAGTTTTTCTCATTGATGATTCTGCTGTATCAAAGTAATCTTGTATTTCCAATTCTTTGTATTCTTTCTCATTTAGCTTGGTTTCCATATTCTTTCTTTCATCAAGAAGTTTTCTTAAGTTTATTCTTGCCTCTTTATAGTGCTCATAGTTTATTTGCATTTGTAACTGCTCATTCTCAATAGTCTTGTCCAGTCTGTAATATTCCATTGCTCTGATCTTTTCTGTTAAGTCTTTAAGCTTTTCAAGAAAGAGACTTAGCTCTGATACCAATTGTTGGAGTTATATTGGAATGATGTACTGAGAGGAGAGGGGTGAATCAGTACCTCTAAAACTTTTCTTGGTTAGCCCATTAACCCTTAATCATCAGTTTGTAAATTATCTTATCTAACTATTCATCATTCTTTATGTATATGCAATCATATCATAAGTTCTTTAGTATGTAATCATAAAAGAAACATTCATGAAAATAGATAACACATGACACAAGATATGATATCGCATAAAACTCCTATTAGGAAGTAAAAATTGCAGTGCGAATTGTTACCCACAAGAATTCACTATCTGCAGATAAGAAGGGGCCGATTAAGGCTTACAATTGGTCACTTTTGATGACCTACCCTGTTAAGAGTATTACAGTGGAGACTTGTTAAGATCTACTTCATTTGAAGCTTTAGAAACACTATTAAGTGTGCACTCTGTTAAGAGATTTGTAAACAACGGTTAAGTCCACCTTCTACAAAAGGATTTTAGATGTGATGCACTTGTTAGAATGCAACTACATAAGTCTTTGATCTAATGATGTATGCAATATCTAATTGTTGATAACAGATCCAATAAAGCTTCTTATGTATAAGTAATCATCCTTCCATGATTGAATAATAACTTTTTCTTCTCATCGGTAGCCTCTGTGTGTTCTTGACAACTGATATGATTTGTTTCTTAACTTTGCATGAATTCTGCTTTCTGCTCCTTAGATGCTTTTCATGGCTATAAACAACAATGAATTCAAAACTCACAATTGATTTGAACATCTATTTATACTAGATTTTGGCTCACTTCTTGATTCATGCTTCACAAGTTAATTCTAGATCCAAGGTTTACAACTTGACCTTTATCTTTAGTTAGATATGTTTTAGATCAGTTAGGATGCTTTAAAACATTTACATAAAGCTTGCTTGACCCTCAAGTTATGATTTAGAACAAATTAAAACTCTATAAATAGAATTACATTGCTTTATCTGACATGTAAAACTCAGATCCACTATTTGCGGGTTCTCTAACTGACTATCAGTTCTGACATTCAGTTTTCTTTGTCGTTGGTGTTCCTTTCTAGAACTAGTCATCGGGTATGCCTTTTCTATTCTGTCAGTTTTTTTCTCAAAACTGTGTCGTCAGTGATGTCTTGTTCACTTCATTGGTGCAACACTTGTCAGTGTTCGTCAGTCAATTCCATACTTAGAATTTTCTTGTGACCTTTGTGTTCTGTCGAGTATACATGATGTCCATCGATAATGCTTGTATTCCTCCATTAATGCTTGTACTGATGATCTCTGTCAATGTTTTTCACTAATTGTACTAATTGCAAAATTAATGTCACCAATAACTCCAACCGTTACCATAGACTTTTCTATTAGTAATAACTAAGAGGGGGGAGGGTGAATCAGTGGCCTCAAAAATTTATCCAATTTAAACTTTAATCCACCAATCAATACTTCTCAAATTATTAAGTCCCAACAAGATGCATGCGTTTTAAATATTTGAAACAGATAACTATCTCTCAGTTTACTTTGTCTGTCCTATTTCTCCTTGATAACCGATAAGCAGTAAACTATATTTACCGATACTCAGTAAATATGTAGAGTATACTAGTCAATCCATAAATGCATATGTAGAATGTAAAACACTAAAGTAATTAACCATACACAC
>MU228233.1:4172952-4183336 GCA_018584345.1 Thuja plicata
CCAATTTTTACCATGCTATTTCCCACTTATTACAGAGATTTTTTTTAAACAATGTGCTTCTGCACTTTTATTTAATGTGTCCTTAATTCTATTTCATTCTTAATAATAGATTAATAATAAACGTAAAAAGACCTTAGAATTCAAGGGATTTCCCTTGCTGCTAAATGGATTTTTCAGACTCTTGGTGGCCAGGAGCCCTGGAAAATTCTTCTTAGGATAACATTCAGACTGGATTTTCCAAGCAGGCCAAATCTTGGAAAAAACCTTCTTTCTGCTGATCTTGTTGCGGGATCATTTCCTGTCTCTGTCCAAGGCTCCCTAGTCTTTAAATCCATTTGGAAGGCTTGGGAGCATGTGAGGGGATTTGTTTATAACTCTAACTTTGACAATAATAATTCTGTTCACCGTGAACGTTCCATCTAGTGGAACCTTCAGCATAATGGCAAATCTCTTGCATTAACTCAAGGGTGTTCTGCTAAGTACTGGCACAGCCAAGGTATCAAATGTTTTATTGATATTCTGGAAAATGACAATCTTTTGGCAGGATATTAGCCGTAGCTTTAATCTCCCTGAGTCCCATAAACGCACCTATAATATGATTGCTAATGCTTGTCGTCCTCTCAATCTCCCTCATAGATGTGATGTGGATTCCCATAGATTTCTTTCTTTCCGCTGGGATGATGGTTCCCTCCTGCGTAAGATCAAAGCTAAAGATATCTATAATGTCCTTAATAAAGACCACTCTATTCTTTCCCACCTTAACTCCCTCTGGTATATGAACCTTGACCCTTCTGAATGGCAGAAAACCCTTGAAATTTTTTTGAAGTCTCCTATTCCTCCTAAGATTCTTCTTTTTAAATGGCAGCTCCTTCTGGATAGACTTCCTGTTAGGAATCATACTGGTGATAATGCATATCTTTTTTAGCTGTCGTTTTGCTAGAATTATATGGAAGTTTTTTGGGATCTTTGTTACTGATCATGCCTCTGTTCTTGATATTATTCCTGGAAATATGTCTGGTCTTAAAAAGGATGCTAACTTCTTTTGGAATATTCTCTCTTCTCATATTCTATGGTTTATTTGGAAATGTAGAAATGAGGACAAATTCTAAGGTATTGGTAGAGCTCTTACTTTGTTTCAGTTGAAACTCATACGTTTTAAGATTGTCTCGCAGGTCTACTGTATTTTGAGAATGGAAAGAGACAAGCTGAGAAGATTCCTTCATGCTGGGCTTGCTATGTTCATTTACAAGATGAAGAATGGGCTGGAATGGGCCAGCATTATTGATAATCAGGCAGCATTTGATGAAGCTCTCAAGAATCTGCTTAGAGAAATGAGGGATACTCATATTCTCGAGTGTAAGAAAGTTGTTTGGATGGAAGGAGAGTTTGGATGGACCTCCTGGGTTGAGGATCAGGATGATATCCTAGATTAGATACTTTGTCCTCTTTTTTGTCAACTCGATAAACTTTTACATATTGTGCTAGTTGCTTTCTTATGCTTTCAAACTGAACTTAGTGGATAGAGGCTCGCCTCTCCTTTTGATATTGTAGCCTTCCTTTTTGATCAATCAATTATTTAATTTAAAATAATAATCATAAAGATTTAATAAGTTTACTAATTATAAACTTAAGATTGCATTATAATAGTTTAAGGTTAAATTAGTATTAAGGTTAAAGTTAGTATTGTCATTTGATTTATTGTATTTTAGAAGATTTGAACTCTGTCCCAACTAGATGACTATAACATGAAAACTTAAGACTATCTCTATCAATTAAATAGTTCTGTATTATTCTTTTATAGTCAAGCTGATTTGTTTTCAATGATGTATCAAAACATTTTAAGATTATTTCATTATTTTCCAAAACTACAATGACGATAAATTTTAGTAATTAATTATTTCAATTTTACCTATCTATTTTGTTCAATTTATTTTCTATATTTTTCTTACATTTTTTGTAATTTGTTATTTTAAAATCTATCCAACATATATATTAAAATGCTACACATAAATCTCAAGATACTTATTGAGTCTCTTTCATAAATTTAATAAAAAAAATTAAAATCATATTCTTAACTATTTTTATATAGATTTATTTAAGATAATCTATATTAGAATTTTTATACCAATAACAACTACATGGAGACCACCCACACAGGCATACTTGCACATAGTGCCATCACAAACGAATGTAGCTAATGATATCCGTGTAATAGTGGTCTAGGAATCCAATGGTGGGCCATTCTATAGTTCATCGTACTGCTATTAAGTCATTGATTTAAATCATTAATAAAAATGTGTAAATCTTTATTTAGCTTGTTATTATTCTTTAATCTTACTCAAGGAATTGACAAAGTTCTTTTTTCTAGACAAAATAAATGTGAGATCACTGTACCTATCTAGATTAAATGTCACCTATGTTTACAATGAAAATATGGGAGCACATAGCTTTTTTAAAGAGTAATTATAATAATTTTCTAACAGAATAAATCAATAGATCTAAATATATGTTTAAGCATTAAAATTCATTTTTAAACATCATATATTTCTCCCTTATTGATACATTTTGAAATCTGTGTCATCATTAGACAACAATGAAGATTTAATTTTTTTTTAATATATTTTAAGAATATTAAATTTTTACAAAGCTGAAGTATTGTATTGAGATAAACAAAAAAACAATAACAAAAAAAAAAAGACAAAGTAAAATAACCATCACCAACATCCGTATTAGAAATTGTCCAATCTAACAAGTTTATGTCTACCATATCATAAATTATTTTGTTATAATTTTATCAAGTCCTCTAAAACCATACTGACATTCAATTAGAGCTAAAAAGTCTACATAATTATGCTCCATATGAATAGGAAAATCATATAACTTAGAACTTAGAACTTAGAACTTGCCAAATTATATCCCTCTTACTTACCTTTTAATACTACATTTTTTCTTTTCATACTATGTATTTTTATACTAATTTTTTTCAATATGTTTTTTCTCTAAACATATAACACATAAAATCTTTCCTACTTGGATTTTGAACACATCTCAGATGGGATTTAATTTTTTGTGCAGGACACTATAGTGTGCAGAAACTAATGATGGAACTATGTGTTCGATGTAGATGTTTAGAGGAAAAGAAAGAGCAGCAGATTGACAAACTATTTCCCCTGCAAGAAGAACTTACACACAAAGCTTTGCTGAAAATTATTGGTGATGATTTATGGGCAAATAGTCATGTACAAGATGTAACTGTATATCAGGTGTTTTTCTCCAATGTGGTCTAGCTTATAGAAGACCCCTCGTGGGGTTTATCTTGGGGATCTCGTATACTTGCAAGAAACAACAAAGCCATCGTAATGGAGGCTATTCCTAACATGGCCGACTGCCCAGAGGTTGGTACCATTTCAGAAATATTTGATTTCACCTCTATTATTAGAGGTGAAACATGCACACCTTCTGATAGAGCTCTCAATCTCTTGAGAGAGGGTCTTAAGAAAAAGAACTTAGAGGTAGTTTGGACTCATTTGGACAATAATAGGGACTTGTTTGCTCCCTCCCAAGTCAATAGGATACAAAAGTATGTAGAAGGCATGATGTATTTCATATACATGATGTAAGTTTTATTAAATCACCCCTCTATAATACTAGATAAATATTAATTTACATCTTTTTATAACATTGAATTTTTAAAATCCCCTTCTTGCTTTCCTTCCAAAGAGGATGAATGATCATTGAAGGAGTAATTGTGAAGAGGCTTGAAATAAGGGCTTCCAACTTTTATAATTGCCCATCTTTGAAATGATATGTCAACGATATAGGGGAAGGGCTATGATACTTTTCTTTGCAAATATACACCACCAACACCTGATATGAATTAATTACTTCATTTTCACTTATTAATATCTTCTATCATTTGAAGATGTGCATTGAACAATTAATTTTCTCTTGTGGTACTCAAAAGAGTTAAGATCTCTCCATTTGTATTGTCCTTGTCCATCCTATGATAATTTTTGTGACTATTAGATATTCAAAATGATTCTGGTGGATGTTCCAAATGATTTTTTCCCTTCCACCTGATTACATTCCTCCTAATGTGTAGGGTTAAAAAAACCCTTGTCTGATGAAAATATTTTCATCTCTTATTTCCTTTTCCTAAGAAAATCTATTTATTACTTTGTGAGATTTAATGTAAAACATTGATTGGAAAGTAAAAAGTTAGTAAATGTAATTTAAAATAATAAAAAATTTAAAATTATTTTCATAGTCAACATTATAGAGTTTGGAACCCTTCCCCGATTCCCAAAATCAACTTCTTTTTCTGGCTTTTTATTTAGGACAAAATCCTTACTACTCAGAACCTGACAAAAAGAGTTTGGATGATACCTAACAGATGTTACCGTTGTATGAAAGATGCTGAGTCATCTTATCACCTTCTTCTTCATTGTCAATTCTCTAGGAATGTTTGGAGGTTTGTGTTGTAGCATTGGAAAGTAAGATGGGTGTTCCCTAATAATATTATAGACTTTTTGAATCAATTGAGATCTCCCACCCCTCACCAGTTGGGAAAACTTGTGCGAAACTTTACTGCCCCTCATTTCATATGGTGAATATGGAAAGAAAGAAATGATAGCATATTCAAAAACATCACCTCCACTCCCTCCCTGGGAACCCTAATAAAAGTATTATTGAAAACTGGAATTTTGATTCTAAGCTAAAGCCCTCTCCTTCCTCCCATGAGGCTACAATCTGGAGCTCCCCTCCAGCTGGATGGCATAAGGTGAATTTTGATGGAGCGGCTAAAGGAAATCCTGGCATTGCTAGATGTTGGTGTATTGTTATAAATGTTGAAGGTAGATGTATTGCTGCCTCTGGAATCCCTATTTGTGTTCAAATTACTCATATGGTAGAAGCTATGGCAGCCCTCTATGCTTGTAAATTAACTAAAAGTCAGAATTATTCTAAACTTTGGCTGGAAGGAGACTCGATGAACACAATCAATTGCATCAATGGTATTCAACCTCCCTCTTGGAATACTGGTCATATCATTGATCAGATAAAAAAAAATTTAGTAGGGTTTGAGACCACACACACTAGCCACTCATTCAGAGAGGTGAACCACGTGGCTTACAGCCTGGTGAATGAAGGTGTCTTAAGTGCTGATGTCAGAGACTGGAAAGGCAACCAAGGATTAAAAAATGATATCTTAAATCTGCTAAGGTACGATCAAATCCACAACAAACCTAGAAATATTACTTTTGATGATGACAAGTAAAGATAGTAATAAGAGTTTCCTCATTTTTGAGCCTCACATGCATGATAGCAAGTGCATTAATTATAACATCTATAAGATTGATTATTTCATTTCTTTAAAAAGCTGACATTTTTGCATTAATCGGCCACATAGCTTTTAGCATACTCTTTCTATGTAATTTTGAACATTCTGTGTAATTTCTAAAATGGGTGGAAGGTTGAAATAGGAAGAACCCTCTGTCTGCAAATGGAGAAAATAGGCTGAGGTCTAGAAGAGACTCAAGGAAGGTGGGGTCATGGACTATATAGACAAACTCCATGGTTATGATCAGGATATCTCAAAGGAGTTCACGAATAGCTGAGACAATGGCAAAGTGACTATCTATGGTAAGACTTTCCTCGTCTTTGAGAAAATCATCTCTAAAATTATGGGTCTAAAAATGTCTGGTCTGAAATATTATAGAAGTGGGGTTATGGAAAAAAATGATGGTAGAATGTACCCTAAGACCCAGGAGGAAAGAGATTTACTTGTTAAACAAAAGGGTGATTATGTTTTGCGTTGCCATATAAGACTTTTTTGGGCTAAAATGGTTAAATATTTAATGCAGTATTTTACCCTAGAGGGTCTGTACACTAGGGTTTATAATTTTTGCTTCATGCTGGTTAATCATTTAAGATACAATAGGAAAATTTATTTTCCCTATTTTCTCCTCAAATCTTTGGGTAGCAGTATAATGGAAAATAGAAAGAATGCTGACAAGCCCATTCTCCATGATGGGCTTATTTTGTTGATATATGAATATGCAAAGTTTAAGTTGCAGGGTAAATCCCAGGCCAAAGGCTCGAACAAGGGAAAGAAAGGCAAAAGAACTATGGCAAGTAACATCAATATGCCAGGTAAAAAGAGAAAGGGGAAAACAAGTAATGTAGGGGATGACCCTGCTAAGATTCTCATAGAGGAGGAAGGAATGAACACAGACAAAAAATCTGAGGCTAAGGGGAAGGGAGATAAAGGTGCTAAGGGTGAGGCAGCTAAGTTCATCTCAGAGGAAATTGGTATGGAAATAGGGGAGGATACTGAATCTCTAGATCTGGAAACTACATGCTCCTCTAAGGAATTGGAAACTGAGAGAAAAGGTAGTTCTAAAGAAAAGGATATAGAAGGTCAGCAAGGAAACATAATGTTGGAGGAAGCTAAGGTGAGAACTAATTCTCCTGAGAAGAAGAATGAGTCGAATACGGAGAAGGCTGATCCTAACAACATTCCCATTCTTGTGAATTATGCTGAGTCTGAGTCTAATGAGGGCAAGCATTCCAGGGAGACTTTGAGAAAATAAGGGGGAAATAAAGTGGAAGGGAATAAAAAGAAATATAATGAGAAAGTTGGTGGAAGCAACCAAAATTAGACAGAAAAAAGCCAAGAACCTTCTAGGTTTATGTAGATAGTCAAAGAGCGGGCAGAGATGGACATTCAGGTGAACCCTTGGCTCCTAGATGAAATTAGAGACATCAATGGTAGGCACAATGACCTCTAGTATAGAGTTAATAAGATTGATATTCTATTGGTTGAACCTGCGAATAAGGATACTAAGAACAATGAAGGTCAAGAAGAAGAAATAGACAAAAGACTGTTGGAGAAGCTGGAACTTAGAATTAATGTAGTGGTCAATTTCTGCCAGCGTACGAAAGAGAGTCGCATACAGAGTATTGAAAGTAATCTCAGCTATTTGATGAAGAAAAACTATGAAGGCATGAAGGTGACTGACAACAATTTAAAGGTGCTTCTCTCGGTGCTAGATGGGAACACTACTCCCATTACAGTGGATGATGATACTATTATTGATGCAAGTGTTTCTTTCCCAGGAACTCATACTAGGGCAAGTGCCAAAAAGGTTAAAATGGGTGGCTCAAAGGAAATTAAAGATCTTAGGGAGGCAATCGAAAAGTATCAGAATATGATGGCTGACTCAGCCAAGATAGTAAAATAGAATTGACTGTGCTTTGTGGTTGTTTTATTTTTTTCTGGGTTTCATCTTTTAACTAGTTGTAATGCTGGAGGGTTCTTGTAGTTTCTATCTTATAACCCTAGCTGTTGCTTTTTGATGTATGTCTCTCTTTTTTTAGTTCTGTATTCTACCTATCTTTAGCTTATTTTTGTACAGGGTTATTGTTCCCTTCAAAAACTGTTTTAACCTCAATCGAAAACATTATAGATTATCAAAATGTAACATTATTAAACATAATTCAGATTCTTTATTTTATTTATTTCCTTTACACAAGAAAATCTATTCATTACTTTGTTAGCTTTAATGTAAAACACTGATTAGAATAATAAAAATTAGTAAATGTAATTTAAAATAAAAACAAAATTAAAAGTCTTGTAATAGTCAACATCATTGAACAAATCAATCTGAGCACCAAAGTCCAAAAAATGGAGGACAAAATGACATGTTCCTAGCAAGAGGACTAGAGCCAATGCTAAGAAGAAAAAGGATAATGATATGGTGATTGATCTCTAGAAGATCAAGGATTCTGCTGCTAATATGGAGATGCTTGAGGCCAAGGCGGCCACCCTGACGGTGGACATATCTTGACTGTCCTTGGTCTTTTTCGATGTGCCTATAAAACCTGTTTTACTTAATCAAAAACATTATAGGCTGTAAAAATATAATATTGTTAAGCATAATTCACATTTTTTATTTTATTATATATTCTATAAAAGAATTTATACTTTACTAGATAAAAGATATAGAAGAAGAGGATAAAGTCTCACAATGCTTGCGCTCTTGTTCTATCCATACTCAAATTGGTATATTGAACTCTCCTCCTCCTTATTTCATGTTCTTTAAAATCTTACCTATATCTTTTATTTAAATTTTGTACAAATGATTACTAGTTTATTCTATTTCCTGAATTTCTGTGTACAAATGATTACTAGTTTTATACAAGTAAAACAAAACAAAACATTAAATTTAAGTAAAACAATTCTTATTTTAAATTGCTTCAGAACTATTAACAATCATTGATTGTTACTATGTAACAATACTCTTGAAAAAGGATAAAAAAGGAAAAACATGAATGTATAAATTAATCTTAAAATATAAACCACCCCTTTTAAGCTTAAGAATAAATTTATTCACAGATGATATACCTAAACTCACAGTCCACTAAACCCTAATCAACCAACAATTTTATGGCCTTCAAATCACATGAATGGTACTACAGTTTATAATGTCAAACAAACTGTCAAATGATAAAAAATTATCACCTAGAAGACTCTTTGACCTGACCATACTTGCAATGCCATCTTCTAATCTTTTGCCTGATTTCATATATAAAGTGTATCATAAACTAACAATTGGAAGACCTTACTTAGTTAAATTTTTACTCCCTCTCATAAATTCTATCCTAATTCATTTTGTGATACTCTGAGTCTTTGATCACGTAGATGCCTATTTTTGTAGAAACCATGTAGGATTTTTAAAGGCAATAATCATACCTGCTATTGTATATCCAATATTAAAGCCAAATCCTAAAGAGATGGGCGTGATATAAGCCTAGACATTGTAGAAAAACAAGGGAGAGTAAAAAAGTGTTTCAATTAATACAATAGCAGTGATTAGAAGAAAATCTAGTAGAAGCAGATGAAGAAAATAAAGGATCCCTGATATAATTAAGGATGCAACAAAGATGATTAAATAGATTTCTTAGATCACCAACAATAATCTCTGCATGCTTACAATGCCTTGCAATGCTACCCTACCCATTTATAAGGGACTAAGATTGATTGAACCTTAATAGTGATCCTTAAGATTGTGTCTTTCTAGACTGCCAAATTTGTATTAAATGTGTGTCTACTATTTTAAGTTTGAATAGGTAATAAATATAGGTAAATGATACTCAAATTTTTATCTTTATAGGAACTTCACATTTGAACACCTGTCATACACTTTGATTAAATATCTATTCCATCTCTTTTTCTCTTCGAATACTGTGTCAAGTGAAAATCTCCCTTATCACCATTTAGAAGGGCACCTTCCCGAAGATCTCCATGGATAGAAAAAGGATTAAGTAAAACTTTCTTTTCTTTCTTTCTTTTCTATTCTACATGTCTATCTTCTAATATTCAAAAGCAGTTTCATGTGGAAAGGGACACTTTTAAACCAATGGAGATAACAAGAGCTGTCCAATCTAGGGCACTGGTTTGGATCATTTCATTCAATACAAATGCTGAGTTGATTGAGTCATATTTTCACCCTCTACCTTTAACTTCACCCACATGCCTTGTACAGTCACCACAATACACAGAGAAAAAGTAGAATGCACAGAAAAGCAAGCAAATCTAATGACTAATTTTTGTAAGGGAGGAAATATTTTTAAAGGTATTGAGGGATGACTAATTGGAAGGAAACTTGTGCGCATATGGACAACAGCAAAAATATGGTCGTCTAACTTTACAATGTATCTTGTAGGTGGGGATTTCAATATTACTTTATAAAATTATGGGTGGACATTTTTCAAACTTCTCTAATATTTCCAAAGTTCATTATAGATGGGTTGTGAGCCTCCTTTTCTCTATTCTACCAGTTAGGCTCTATTCTATCAGCCTTGAAGTTGTGCTCTCTCATGAATCTATTATGATGATCAAATAGGATTACAATTTGATTACAATTATTTTCAATTACGTGGACTATAATTAAGATGTAATTAGAGAAAGGTAAAGGTTCAATTATCTTTACTATTAGATTTAGGACTATAATTAAGATGTAATTAGATAAATGTAAAGGTTCAATTAAATTTACTATTAGGTTTATAGTTAGAATACAACTAAGACTAAGGTTTGGGTTCTTGTTAAATGAATTTCATAAAACTATTTCTTGTCATTTTGTAACTAAAAATTTCCATTTTTAAGGGATGTTTATTTAAACACCTAAAATCTACCCACTTTAGGCATGTTTTCGCATCCAATTGCTTATTATTTACTCATTGAGAAAATATACTTTCTTTCACCTCAAAAGCGATCGATATAGAAGAACTCTCTTAGAGAGATAAAGGGAAATCCATTATGGGAATTTTCACTACATGTCCACCCACTTAAAAATTAAATTTTAGCAAAGTAAATAAAATAGTC
>MU228233.1:4189087-4208991 GCA_018584345.1 Thuja plicata
AATATAGAGGAAAATAATAGAATTATGAGGAACAAATGGTTTCTTAAAGGTGTATTATTCTACATAGCTGAAGATTTAAACCCATTACAATTACAAGAGAAATTTGTACTATTCTACATAGTTGTTTTATCAATGTGCTGGAATTTTTCAAATTTATGTAATAAGAGGAGAAATGTTGGCATGTTACAATAATTAGGTTCCAATTAGTAAGTTTTTCCATTTTGGAACTATCTTGTCCAAATAGTTCTCATCATTTTTTCTTTTTGTACTGCCTATTTGAAAGAATCTTTTGAAATAATAAGACATGAATTGTTTGTGCCCTTGAATTTTCATTTAGCTTCCTTGTTGGATGTGGTGGAGCCCAACGTTCAGTCACTATTGTTGTTGGCCTTGGTCTTCACAATACAATGTTGGTGCTCCATGGTTAGGAAACATACCCAAGATGTTTTAGTTTGATGTAAATATTTCCAAGTGGTCATTTCTGTTAAGTTTAAACAAGCAAGGCCTAGAAAGACAACAATACTAGTTGATGATCCGACATGACTATGTGATGCACTCAAGGAAGGAGGATCCAATGAAGGAGTATCCTAACTTGAAGAAAATAACCATAACAGCAAAAACAACTAGATACACAGAAATATAATCAACATTCAGCTCATATATATCATCTCAAATATCAATTACATTCAACATGCCAGGCTCTAAGGCCTTCCTGGTTATGGCCAATTACAAAGATAGAATTAAGATCTAATATAGATCTTCTACAACAAATACATTCATGATCTAGATTCTCAGATCCAACACCTGATCTGCCTTCCCAATCTAATCCCCCCTAAAATTTTCCCTAAACTATGAACAAAATACAACTTAAATACAAAAGGCAACCAACTAGGTCGGCCTCCAATAACAATCATTGGAGAAACCCTAGACCCATATTTAGGTCCACACAAACCCTAATGAGAGATCCACTGTTAATTTCACAATCAAAATTAAATATAGAAGTCGGCCACCAGATCCAAGTCCAAAAATCAACAACTTGGAAAGAGGAGCACCAAAAATTAGAAACCATCGATAAAGCATACCCAAGCATCAAAAAACCCGGTGGTAAACAAAAAACTACAGTAGTACCAAAATATGTCAGTAAACACTAAATCACAACAATACCAAAGTCCATCGGTAAACATTAAATCACAACAATACTGAAACCCATTGGTAAACACTGATCACTGAGCAAACAGGAAACCCGAGTACTCAACTGAGGACTCCTCTAAACTACTAATCTTCAAAGTAAACATATTTTTTTGTTTGACACAAGATTTCTAAGAGTCCTAGGATGTTCCTGCATCAAACACCCCAGGTAAAGAAGATGTTCCCATCAAAGAGTCATGAACATCTTAAGGGAATCAGAACATGTATCCCATACTTGTTCTTAACCCACATCTCTTCTTACCCCTCACTCCATCCTATCTAAACTTTGTCTGTTGTCTCATTCAACAAATTCATTATGTTAGTAATAACTGAGAGGGGGGGGTGAATTAGTGGCCTCAATTATTTATCCTTTAATCACTAACCACCAATCAAATACATCTCAGATTATTAAGTCCCTACAAGATGCATGCCATGAAATAGTTATAATAATTAACTGTCTGTCAGTTTTCCTTTTCTGACCTTATTCTCCTGGATAACCGATAAGTAGTAAAACTATTTACCAACACTCAGTAAATATGCAAAGTATACCAATCAATCCAGAAATGCATATGTGAAATTTAAAATAGTAAAGTAATAAACCATACACACATAACACATAGATTTTAATGTGGAAACCCTGTTAAGGAAAAAACCACTAGGACCGGTACCCCAAATTTTCACTCTTCTAAAGTGAGCCCTGTTAGGAACCAACCCTATTAAAGGTTACAAATACACTATTAGGTGTGACCTTGTTAGAGGATTTTAATATGAATCTATCACTTGATATCTAGCATGTATGGGCTACGAATATTGATCAACCTCTATGGGCACAATAGGTATCTGGCATATCTGGTGCTACCTAACTACATCAGCATCCTTCTTAGACTATGTGTCAGTCTTGGGCACTCAATGATATCTTCATGATAAACTTTTTGGCAATCTTTTAGGATATACCTCAATTATAGAAGACGGTTAAGTCCTGCTCTATTAAGAGACTTAATTCTTCAATGGTTAAACTAAAACACAATGACCTATTTCTAATGCAACTTGAATTGTAGATTTTTAGATCTATTTAAGTACAATACATCTCTGATCAATGTATCAATTCAATTCCTTGTGCTCCACACTTTCTTCTCTGTGATGTTGTCCTTCATTGTTCATCAATGTCTATAGAATTCTTTAGCTCTCCCTCAGCTTGATTGATCAGGACTATATGAAGTTATACTTCATCAGTTTCTCTTCAGCATCCTCACTCTATTCACTCCCCTTCTTGTGTATGTGGTTACAGAAATGAATTATACATATCTCTTATATAGACATGATATTCCTTAATTCTTGATTCTTAATTCTTGGCGTGAAAAATAATCCAGCCAATTTGATTTAAAGCTTTAACTCCCGATTTATCTCGTAGTTATCATCTTGCTAACTGTAAAAATCTTATTTAAATCAATTACTTAACTCTGGTCAAATAAAACAAATAAAACAGCTAGTTAAGTCTATCCTTAAGCTCTGTCAACTAGATATTTTGTCATTTTCTAAACTCTCTGTTGTGTCGGTCAACTCTACAGTTAATCATTAGTGATAGCTACCAGTTCTGTCGGTGTGACTCTAGTCAGCTTCAGGATCTCCGTCAGTCGGGTATCATTGGATTTTTCTCATTGGGAAACTCTATTTTCAACTCGTCAGACATCCTATGATTTTTCTTCTTTAGGAAACACTGTCTTCTACTCATCGAGTATCACTATGAATGTTTTTATTTGCCTTTACCGATGGTGTGCACTCCATCAGTGTTGTCTGTCACTTAGTGAGTACTTGACTTTTATGCATTGCTGAAAGCATAATCTCTATTCCATTGATTCTCTGAAGTCTTTGGCATTATGTACATGACTGTACAAATGATATCAAGTTGACTTCAATGACAATACAAACCATTAACTGGTTTAATGCCTTGCATTATCTTCAACTTAACATTATCAAATATTCAATCAGTTACATGTCATCAATCTCTCCCTTTGGCATTGATGACAACATAATATAGTATCACACTATACTATTTATAATACAATATGAAATATAATAGTTGAGATTCTTCATATTACCAAACAATTTGTTTTGATAACCGATAAAAATGTCTGACCGCTGGTAACCTCTGTGTTAGCTTAGATTTGATTCTTGTAGCTTTCTTTGTGTCTTGTACTAATGTGTTGTGTTCTCTTCTTGTGTTAATTTCTCTCTTTTGACTGTTCTTCTTCTTTGATGTCTCTGTCTCTTGTCAACAAATTTCCCTTTGTATATGATTCCTTTATACAAATTCTCTCCCTATGGATATGATCTCTCCCTATTTGGAGTAATATGATAATGAATAATTTCTTGTGATAATATGGAAACTTTCTCTCCCTTTGAAAACAATGCCAAAAAAATATTTTATAAATATTTGGCATTCATGTCAAACAATTATTTTCTTCTATCCATAATATATTCCTTGAATTTCCCTTATCCATCAGTAATACATCAATGTGATCTGGTGCTTGGTTATGATATATACCTTTCTGTATGTAGATGTAGATTTGAAGTTCATTTTTTGCTTGCATCAACATGAATGATATCCTGATAATATATAGGCTGATGTAGCCTTCAATCATTTTACTGACTGGTAGACAAGGGTTTGACCCCTAGTCTTCTTCTCAAGTACTCAAATGTATCCTTGGGAAGTGGCTTGCTGAAGATATCAGCCAATTATTCTTTTGATTGTAGATGCTCAAGTATCACCCCTTTTTCTTAAACTTGTTCTCTTAAGTAATGATACTTAATTACAATGTGTTTTGTCTTGGAATGCATGACTGGATTCTTGGAAATGTTTATTGCACTGGTGTTATCACAATAGATAATCACTGGTTTTGAGATCTTCATATGTATACCTTCCAGCAAATCTTTGATCCATGCAATATTTGAGCAATTTGTAGCAGCAACAACATATTTTTCTTTTGTAGTATACTAAGAGATGCATCCTTTCCTTTTGCTAATCCATGTGACAAGTTTGTCACCCATAAAGAATGCTCCTACAGTTTTTCTCTTTTGGTCATCAAGATTTCCAGCCCAATCAGCGTCGGTAAACACCTTAAGTTCAAATTTGCCTTCTCTTATATACCATAAGCCAAATTCCTCAGTATTCTTTAGATATCTTAGATTTCTTTTCACATTAGTCATATGTGATTCCCTTGGGTTAACACAAAATCTAGCAACAATTCCTACTGCATGTGCAATATCTGGACTAGCGTGTACAACATATGTGAGTTTTCCTATCATTGATCTATACAAAGTTTGATTTAGCTCTATTGTCTTATCTTCCTTTGTTAATTTGCATGCAGTAGCCATCAGTGTTCCAAAAGGTTTGGAATCTTCCATCTTGAGTATTTTCAGGACCTCTTTGATGTATTTGGACTATTTAATGAAAATACCTGCACTTTGTTGAGTGATCTGTAGACCAAGAAAGAACTTGATCTCTCTAAACATAGACATCTCAAAATCTTTTCTCATCTCATCAACAAATGACTTACATAGTGTATCACTACCTCCAAATATGATGTCATCAACAAATATTTCAGCAATCAAAGTGTTAGCATCAGCATCTTCCCTTAAATAAAGATTACCATTTTCACTAGTCCCTATGAATCTAATACTTATTAGATAGGAATGAAGTCATTCATACCAGGCTTTGGGAGCTTGTTTTAAACCATACAAGGCTTTGAGAATTCTACATACCATGTTTTTCTTGTCTGGATCCACAAACCCTTCTGGTTGTTCAATGCCTACCTCTTCTTTAAGTATTCCATTTAGTAATGTTGACTTTACATCCATTTGATATACTTTGAATCGTTTATATGCAACATAAGAAAGTAGTATTCTTACTCCTTCTAGATGAGTATTATTACCATCACCAACATCCATATCAGAAATTGTCTAATCTAGCAAGTTTATGTCTACCATACCATAAATTGTTTTGTTATAATTTTTATCAAGTCCTTTAAAACCATACAGACATTCAATCAGAGCTAAAAAGTCTACATAATTATGCTCCATATGAATATGAAAATCATATAACTTAAAACTTAGAACTTACCAAATTATATCCCTCTCACTTACCTTTTAATACTACATTTTTTCTTTTCATATTATGTATTTTTATAATAATTTTTTTAATATATTTTTTCTGTAAACATATAACATATAAAATCTTTCCTACTTGGATTCTGAACACATCTCAAATGGGCTTTAATTTTTTGGGCAGGACACTATAGTGTGCAGAATCTAAAGATGGAACTATGTGTTCGATGTAGATGTTTAGAGGAAAAGAAAGAGTAGTAGATTGACAAACTATTTCTCCTGCAAGAAGAACTTACACACAAAGCTTTTCTGAAAATTATTGGTGACAATTTATGGGCAAATGGTCATGTACAAGATGTAACTATATATCAGGTGTTTTTCCCCAATGTGGTCCAGATCATAGAAGACCCCTCATGGGGTTTATCTTGGGGATCTTGTATACTTGCAAGAAACAACAAAGTCATCGTAATGGAGGCTATTCCTAACATGGCCAACTGCCAAGAGGTTGGTACCATTTCAAAAATATTTAATATCACCTCTATTATTAGAGGTGAAACATGCACACCTTCTAATATAGCTCTGAATCTCCTAAGAAAGGGTCTTAAGAATAAGAACTTAGAGGCATTTTGGACTCATTTGGACAGTAATAAGGACTTGTTTTCTCTCTCCCAAGTCAATAGGATACAACAATATGTAGAAGGCATGATGTATTTCATATACATGATGTAAGTTTTATTAAATCACCCCTCTGTAATACTAGATAAACATTAATTTACATCTTTCGATAACATTGAATTTTGAAAATCCCCTTCTTTCTTTCCTTCCAAAGAGGATGAATGATCATTGAAGGAGTAATTGTGAAGAGGCTTGAAATAAGGGCTTCCCTCTTTTATAATTTCCCATCTTTGAAATGATATGTCAACAATATAGGGGAAGGGCTATGATACTTTTCTTTGCAAATATGCACCACCAACACCTGATCTGAATTAATTACTTCATTTTCACTTAATAATATCTTCTATCCTTTGAAGATGTGCATAGAACAATTAATTTCATCTTGTGGTACTCAAAAGAGTTAAGATCTCTCCATTTGTATTGTCCTTGTCCATCCTATCATAATTTTTTTGACCATTAGATATTCAAAATGATTCTGGTGGATGTTCCAAATGATTTTTTCCCTTCCACCTGATTACATTCCTCCTAATGTGTAGGGTTAAAAAAACACTTGTCTGATGAAAATATTTTCATCTCTTATTTCCTTTTCCTCAGAAAATCTATTTATTACTTTGTGAGATTTAATGTATAACATTGATTGGAATGCAAAAAGTTAGTAAATGTAATTTAAAATAATAATAAATTGAAAAGTCTTTTAATAGTCAACATTATAGAGTTTGGAACCCTTCCCTGATTCCCAAAATTAACTTCTTTTTTTGGCTTTTTATTCAGGACAAAATCCTTACTACTCAAAACCTGACAAAAAGAGTTAGGATGATACCTAACAGATGTTACCTTTGTACGAAATATGTTGAGTAATCTTGTCACCTTTTTCTTCATTGTGAATTCTCTAGGGATGTTTGGAGGGTTGTGTTGTAGTGTTGGAAAGTAAGCTGGGTGTTCCCTAATACTATTATAGATTTTCTGAATCAATGGAGATCTCCCACCCCTCACCAGTTGGGAAAACTTGTGTGGAAATTTACTGCCCCTCATTTCATATGGGGGATATGGAAAGAAAGAAATGAAAGGATATTAAAAAACATCACCTCCACTCCTTTCCTGGGAACCCTAATAAAAATATTATTGAACACTGGAATTTTGATTCTAAGCTAAAGCCCTCTCCTTCCTCCCATGAGGCTGCAATATGGAGCTCCCCTCCACCTGGATGGCATAAGGTAAATTTTGATGGAGCAGCTAAAGGAAATCCTGGCATTGCTGGATGTCGGTGTATTGTTATAAATGATGAAGGTAGATGTATTGCGGCCTCTTCAATCCCTATTGGTGTTCAAACTAGTCATATGACAGAAGCTATGGCAGCCCTCTATGCTTGTAAATTAGCTAAAAGTAAAAATTGTTCTAAACTTTGGTTGGAAGGAGACTCGATGAACACAATCAATTGCATCAATAGTATTTATCCTCCCTCTTGGAATACTGGTCATATCATTGATCAGATAAAAAATTTGTTAGTAGGCTTTGAGACCACACTCACTAGCCGCATTCAGAGAGGTGAACCATGTGGCTGACAGCCTGGTGAATGAAGGTGTCTTAAGTGCTGATGTCAAAGACTGCAAATGCAACCAAGGATTAAAAAATGATATCCTAAATCTGCTAAGGTACGATCAAATCCACAACAAACCTGGAAATATTACTTTTGATGATGATAAGTAAAGATAGTAATAATAATTGCCTCATTTTCGAGCCTCACACGCATGACAACAAGTGCATTAAATATAACATTTATTAGATTGATTATTTCATTTCTTTAAAAAGGTGACATTTCACCATTAATCACCCGCATAGCTTTTAGCATACTCTTTCTTCACAATTTTCCACTTTCTGGGTAATTGCTAAAATGGGTGGAAAGTTGAAACAGGAAGAACCCTCTATCTGCAAA
Organism: Thuja plicata; assembly: GCA_018584345.1. NCBI lineage: Eukaryota > Viridiplantae > Streptophyta > Pinopsida > Cupressales > Cupressaceae > Thuja > Thuja plicata. The sequence continues at coordinate 4,196,988 of MU228233.1, forward strand.
TCGAGAAAATAGGCTGAGGTCTGGAAGAGACTCAAGGAAGGAAGGGTCATAGAATATATGCAGAAACTCCATGGTTATGATAAGAATATCTCAAAGGAGTTCATGGACAGGTGGGACAATGGCAAAGTGACTATCTATGGTAAGACTTATCTCGTCTCTGAGAAAATCATCTCTGAAATTACGGGTCTGAAAATGTCTAGTCTGAAATATTATAGAAGTGCGGTTATGGAAAAAAAATGTTGCCAGAATGTACCCTAAGACCCAGGAGGAAAGAGATTTACTTGTTAAACAGAAAGGTGATTATGTTTTGCATTGCCATATGAGACTTTTTTTGGCTAAAATGGTTAAAGCTTTAATGTAGTCTTTTACCCTAGAGGGTCTGTACACTAGGGTTTATAATTTTTGCTTCATGCTAGTTAATCATTTAAGATACAATAGGAAAATTTGTTTTCCCTATTTTCTCCTCAAATCTTTGGGTAACAGTATAATGGAACACAGAAAGAATGTCGACAAGCCCATTCTCCATGATGGGCTTATTCTGTTGATATACGAATATGCAAATTTTAAGTTGCAGGGTAAATCCTAGGCTGAAGGCTCGAATGGGAGAAAGAAAGGCAAAAGACCTATGGTGAGTAACATCAATATGCCATGTAAAAAGAGAAAGGGGAAAATGAGTAATGTAGGGGATGACCCTAGTAAGATCATCATGGAGGAGGAAGGAATGAAAATAGACAATGAATTTGAGGCTAAGGGGAAGGGAGATAAAGGTGATAACGGCAAGGTGGCTAAGTTCATCTCAGAGGAAATTGGTATGGAAATAGGGGAGGATAGTGAATCTCTAGAGCTGGAAAATACAGCTCCTCTAAGGAATTGGAAACTGAGAGCAAAGGTTGTTCTAAAGACAAGGATACAAAAGGTCAGCAAGGTACCATAATGCTGGAGGAAGTTGAGCTGAGAACTAATTCCCCTAAGAAGAAGATGAGTTGAGTCTAATGAGGGAAAGCATTCCAGGGAGAATTTGGAAAAAGAAGGGGGAAATAAAGTGGAAAGGAATAAAAAGAAAGATAATGAGAAAGCTGGCGGAAGCAACAAAAATTAGACATAAAAATGCCAAGAACCTTCTTGGTTTATGCAGGTAGTCAAAGAGCAGGCAGAGATGGACATTCAGCTGAACTCTTGGCTCTTGGATGAAATTAGAGACATCAATGGTAGGCATGATGAGCTCCAGGATAGAGTTAATAAGATTTCTATCCTGTTGGGTGAACCTGCAAATAAGGATACTAAGAACAATGAAAGTCAAGAAGAAGAAATGGACAAAAGACTGTTGAAAAAGATGGAACTTAGAATTAATGCAGTGGTCAATTTTTGCTAGCGTATGACAGAGAGTCACATACAGAGTATTGAAAGTACTCTCAACCATTTGATGAAGAACAACTATGAAGGCATGAAGTTGACTGACAAAACCTTAAAGGTGCTTCTCTCAGTGCTAGATGGGAACACTACTCCCATTACAGTGGATGATGATACTGTATTGATGTAAGTGTTGTTGGCCCAGGAACTCATACTAGGGTGAGTGCCAAAAAGGTGAAAATGGGTTGCTCAAAGGAAATTAAAGATGTCAGGGAGGTAATCAAAAAGTATAAGAATGTGATGGCTGACTCAGCTGAGATGGTAAAACAGAATTGACTGTGCTTTGTGGTTGTTTTATTTTTGTCTGGGTTTCATCTTTTGACAGGTTGTAATGTTGGAGGGTTCTTATAGTTTCTATCTTATAACCCTAGCTATTTCTTTTTGATGTATGTCTCACTTTTTGTAGTTCTATATTTTTCCTATCTTTAGATTCTTTTTGTACAGGGTTACTGTTCCCTTTAAAAATTGTTTTAACCTCAATCGAAAACATTATAGATTGTCAAAATGTAACATTATTCAGATTCTTTATTTTATTTATTTCCTTTGCGCAATAAAATATATTCATCACTTTGTTAGCTTTAATGTAAAACGCTGATTAGAATATTAAAAATTAATAAATGTAATTTAAAATAAAAACAAAATTAAAATTCTTGTAATAGTCAACTCATTGCACAAATCAATCTGAGCACCAAAGTCAAAAATATTGAGGACAAAATGACCTGTTCCTGGCAAGAGGACTAGAGCCAATGCTAATAAGAAAAAGGATAATGATATGGTGATTGATCTCTAGAAGATCAAGGATTCTGTTGCTAATATGGAGATGCTTGAGGCCAAGGTGGCCACCCTAACGGTGGACATATCTTGAGTGTCCCTGGTCTTTTTTGATGTCCCTATAAAACTTATTTTACTTAATCAAAAACATTATAGGCTATGAAAATGTAATATTGTGAAGCATAATTCACATTTTTTAATTTGTTATATATTCTATTAAAGAATTTATACTTTACTAGATAAAATATATAGAAGAAGAGGATAAAGTCTCACAATGCTTGTGCTCTTGTTCTATCAATACTCAAATTGGTATATTGAACTCTCCTCCTCTTTATTCCATGTTCTTTAAAATCTTACCTATATATTTTATTTAAATTTTGTACAAATGATTACTAGTTTAATGTTTTTCCTGAATTTCTATGTACAAATGATTACTAGTTTTATACAAGTAAAACAAAACAAAACATTAAATTTAAGTAAAAAAATTCTTATTTTGAATTGCTTCAGAACTATTAACAATCATTGATTGTTACTATGTAACAATAGTTTTGAAAATGGATAAAAAGAGAAAAACATGAATGTATAAATTAATCTTAAAATATAAACTACCCCTTTTAAGCTTAAGCATAAATCTATTCACAGATGATAAACCGAAACTCACAGTCCACTAAACCCTAATCAACCAATAATTTTATGGCCTTCAAATCACATGAATAATACTACAGTTTATAATGTCAAACGATAAAAAATCATCACCTACAAGACTCTTTGACATGACCGTACTTGCAATTCCATCTTCTAATCTTTTTCCTTATTGCATATCTAAAGTGTTTCATAAACTAACAATTGGAAGACCTTACTTAGTTAAATTGCTACTCCCTCTCATAAATTCTATCCTAATTCATTTTGTGATACTCTGAGTGTTTGATCACGCACATGCCTATTTTTGTAGAAACCATGTAGGATTTGTAAAGGCAATAATCATACTTGCTGTTGTATATCCAATATTAAAGCCAAATCCTAAAGATATTGGTGTGATATAAGCATAGACATTGCAGAAAAAAAAAGGGGGAGAGTAAAACAGAGTTTCAATTAATACAATAACAGTGACTAGAAGAAAAGCTAGCAGAAGAAGATAAAGAAAATAAAGGATCCCTGATATAATTAGGGATGCAACGAAGATAATTAAATAGATTGCTTAGATCACCCACAATAATCTTTGCATTCTTACAATGCCTTTCAATGCTACCCTACCCGTTTATAAGGGAGGTTGAAACAAAAGTGGAGGTTGAAGGTGAAGGAATTCTTTAACAATAAATCCCTAACTCAAACCCATTAACTTTGTCTTTAGATTTTTAAGATAATGAGATAATGGGACTAAAGAGGATACTTGATGGTCTTGAAGAATTGGAATGGATAAACAAGAAAATTTTTCAAGAGATCATAGACATCAATCATAAATATACCCATGAAAATATGTTATTCAAAAATGCAATAGTAAACTAAAAGAAAAATTTAAAATAGTCAGGAAGTAATATTATCCAGGAAGCATCAACTACAATAGATTAAAAAAGGAAAATTTCTAAGTATTAGAGGAAAGATACACTCTATATCAAGAAGAGATTTAATCAAAAATAGAAAATATAGAGATTGAGGAGCCTAAGGTAGAGGAACAAATAGAAGAGGAATATTGTGGGAACAAGTAACAAAATGGTTGACAAAGAGTCAAAGAGAATTCATACATCAATAATTTAGAGTTAAAATAGGAGAAGAAAGGAAACAAAGTGATAGCAGAGCCAAATATAATGATAAAAGGATTGAAAGACAATAGAGAAGGTGAGTACATCACCAATTTAATAAAAGGATTTTAGGCATATATGTTGAACTTGGTAGGACATGTTCATAAAACAAGAAGAATTTGGAGTGTTACAAGATGGTAGAAATAAGAATATAAGAGAAACATTGAAAACCATAGAGGACAAGAATAAAATATTGATGACTAAAAGGTTTCTCAAAGCTACACAAGTACACATAGATGAAGATTTAACCCCATTACAATGACAAGAGAGAAGAATACAATGGTAAAATGTAGTAGTATAAAGAAATGCATATAATAAAGCATGGATATATAGAAGGAAATATTAGATCAATAGTAAAATAGCACATAAAAATAGGAATGTGCCCCCCCCCCAAGTATGCCTCTAAAATAGGAATCTAAGACAAACAATGAAAATATAGAGGAAAATAGTAGAATTGTGAGGAACAAATGGTTTCTTAAAGGTGTATTATTCTACATAGCTGAAGATTTAAACCCATTACAATTACAAGAGAAATTTGTACTATTCTACATAGTTGTTTTATCAATGTGCTGGTCTTGTTCAAATTAATGTAATAAGAGGAGAAATGTTGGCATGTTACAATAATTAGGTTTCAATTAGTTAGTTTTTCCATTTTGGAACTATCTTGTCTAAATAGTTCTCTTTATTTTTTCTTTTTGTACTGCCTATTTGAAAGAATCTTTTGAAATAATAAGACATGAGTTTTTTGTGCCCTTGAATTATCATTCAGCTTGGTTGTTGGATGTGGGCGAGCCCAAGGTTCAATCACTATTGTTGTTGGCCTTGGTCTTCAAAATACAATGTTGGTGTTGCATGGTTAGGAAACATACCCAAGATGGTTTAGTTTGATGTAAATATTTCCAAGTGGTCATTTCTCTTAAATTTAAACAAGCAAGGCATAGAAAGACAACAATACTAGTTGATGATCTGACATGACTATGTGTTGCACTCAAGGATGGAGGATCCAATGAAGGAGTATCCAAACTTGTAGAAAATAACCATAACAGCAGAAAAAACCAGATACACAGAAATATAATCAACTTTCACCTCATATATATCATCTCAAATATCAATTACATTCAACATGCCAAGCTGTAAGGCCTTCTTGGTTACGGCCAATTACAAAGATAGAATTACGATCTAATATAGATCTTCTGCAAAACAAACATTCATGATCCAGATTCTCAGATCCAACACCTGATCTGCCTTCCCAATCTGATCCACCCTAAAATCTATCCTAAACTATGAACAAAATACAACTTAAATACAAAAGGAAACCAACTAGGTCAGCCTCCAATAACAATCATTGGAGAAACCCCACACCTAGATTTAGGTCCACACAAACCCTAATGAGAGATCCACCATCAATGAAGCAATCAAAATTAAATGTAGAAGTTAGCCACTAGATCCAAGTCCAAAAATCAACAACTCGGAAAGAGGAGCACCAAAAATTAGGAATCATCAGTAAAGCATACGAAAGCATTAGAAAACCCGGTGGTAAACATAGAATTGCAGTAGTACCAAAATCTGTCGATAAACACTAAATCACAACAATACCAACGTCCATTAGTAAAAACTGAATCACAACAATACCAAAACCCATTGGTAAACATTGATCACCGAGAAAATAGGAAACCTGAGTACTCAACTAAGGACTCCTCTAAACTACTAATCTTCAAAGTAAACATATATTTTTGTTTGACACAGGATTGCTAAGAGTCCTAGGATGTTCCTGCATCAAACACCCTAGATAAAAAAGATGTTCCCATCAAAGAGTCATGAACATCTTAAGGGAATCAGAATAGGTATCCCATACATGTTCTTAACACACATCTCTTCTTGCCCCTCACTCCATCCTATCTTAACTTTGTCTGTCGTCTCATTCGAAAAATTCATTATGTTAGTAATAACTAAAGGGAGGTGAATCAGTGGCCTTAATTATTTATCCTTTAATCACTAACCACCAATAAAATACATCTCAGATTCTTAAGTCCCTACAAGATGCATGCCATGAAATACTTATAAAAAATAACTGTCTGTCAGTTTTCCTTTTCTGACCTTATTCTCCTTGATAACCGATAAGTAGTAAAACTATTTATCGATACTCAGTAAATATGCAAAGTATACCAATCAATCCAGAAATGCATATGTGAAATGTAAAATAGTAAAGTAATAAACCATACACACATAACACATAGATTTTAACGTGGAAACCCTATTAAGGGAAAAACCATTGGGACCGGTACCTAAAATTTTCTTTCTTCTGAAGTGAGCCCTATTAGGAGCCAACCTTGTTAAAGGTTACAAACACACTATTAGGTGTGACCTTGTTAGAGGATTTTAATATGAGTCTATCACTTGATATATAGCATGTATATGCTATGAATATTGATCAACCTCTATGGGAAAAATAGGTATCTGGCATATCTAGTGCTACCTAACTGCATCAGCCTCCTTAGACTGTGTGTCTGTATCGGGCACTCAATGCTATTTTCATGATAAAAAATTTCACAATCTATTAGGATATACCTCAATTATAGAAGATAGTTATGTCCTGCTCAGTTAAGAGACTTAATGCTTCAATGGTTAAACTAAAACACAATGACCTATTTCTAATGCAACTTGAATTGTAGATTTTTAGATCTATTTAAGTACAATAGCTCTTTGATAAATGTATCAATTCAATTCCTTGTGCTCCACACTTTCTTCTCTATGATGCTATGCTTCACTGTTCGTCGGTGTCTGCATAATTCTTTAGCTCTCCCTTAGCTTGATTGATCAAGACTGTATGAAGTTATACTTCATCAATTTCTCTTTAGCATCCTTAGTCTATTCACTCCACTTCCCGTGTATGTGATTATAGAAATGAATTACATTTATCTCTTATATAGACATGATATTCCTTAATTCTTGATTCTTGGTGTGAAAAACAATCCAGCCAATTTGATTTAAAGCTTTAACTCCCGATTATCTAGGACGATGGGTTGTTGAATCGGGCTAAATTTTGATTCAACAGAGAACATCTAGGGCCATTTGGTAGAGAATTCTTTAAGGAAACAAAACTGAGATGGAGCTCGATAATCATCGAGAGAAACCCAATCATGATGAATAAAGATGCCTATCTTGTTAGCCAAAACCTCCAAAATTTTTGGCTGCCAAAATTCAAGTGGAAGGATAGGGAGAGATATCCAGAAGGGAACTAATCTAACATGGCCCCGTTGAGGCTAGAAATGGGGAGACCAGAGTTGAGTTTGGATTCCCCATCCCATAAAAAACCACCCCTTACTCTTATGAATCTAATCTTGACTGGCTTGATTATCAATTATAGCAATGAAAAACCCCTTAACAGAATCTATCATAAAGGAATTTTGTAACCCTGACCACTTCTTGGAAGCCCATTTTTATAATTCAAAGCTAGTAGGAGAAAAGTTCTAGATCTTACCAATGAGTACTATAGACCTCAAATCTGGGATAGATAATGAAAACATGTGCTTAGGGATGAAGATTATGTTTAAAACCCAGTGCCCACTGCCATGATCTTCAAGAACAACCTTTGGACCTGACTTATACTATGATTCCAACCTATTCGGCGAATCCAACTGATTTGGAAAATTCAAGGGAGATGCCTTTGGAATGTGGTCTACCAAGGGAGACCCCTCTACTATGTTTGGAGAAGGTTCTTTACTTAGATCCCCCAGATGAGAAGGTGATATCAAACTACAAATATCAAACCTCACTATCTTGTCTGGAATCCTCCTTTGCCTATTATTCTTGTGAAAAAGACACGCGCCTTTTAATGGAGGCCAGTCTGGGAAAAATTGATGTCGCCATTGACTATGGCCAGATTTTTTATAAGATTTATCCTTCAATGTTCCTAACTAGAAAACCCATTGTGGCCAATTATGACCTAGCAAACATGGCCCAAATTCATCCACCCAATTTCCTGAGTGAAAAACCCATAGTGGGGAGTGCGAGGGTTTAGAAACCATCTTTCTCGGGACCTTGTTCCTCAGGGTATTTGGTAGAGTCTTCTCTTTCACAATAGTCCAACATTTTCCTGAAATGTTACTCCCCCCAAACTGCTTCCCCCGACTTGAAGATTGCTCCAAAAATCTACATGAAACCATGGTCACGTGAATTCCATTAGCAGTTGCAGAGCCCATTGTGATAAGGTATATGGTAGAAATAATTTTCCCCTTTTTGTGTTGTTGCTTCTGAGTTGTTCTACAAGTTGGTTTGAATAGCTGGGAGTACCTTTGTCCCTGGTTCTCCTTACTCTCCTTGCATCATTTCATCCCTAGTTCTCCTTACTCTCCTTGCATCATTTAAAAGAGGATTAATATATTAGATCTATATTTATGGCTTAGTAATATTATATTCTACCATTTTAATAGATGAACAAAATAGGAATTAATAATATCTAACAAATTCAAAATGTTTGCAATGATAATTTGACAATTAAGGGAATAAAAGTAAAATTTTCTTATAATTTTTATGTTTAGGTACATTTTTTAATGATTCTTTTTCTTTTAAATAAAATGATGAGACAACTGGTTAAAATAAAGGTATTGTAAGAAGACTAGTAAAATTATCTTCTACTAAAATATATACCAACCAATATTAATGTCTTTGAAAATTTAAATAGACAATGCCATTGAAAATTTTAATTATATGTATATAAAAAATCTAAACATCATGAAGACTTCAAACTCAATCATTCTATTAAGTGACTTCAACTCTAACTCTCCATAAGTCAGAAAAACCCTTAACACCATAAAGGCTTTGAACTCAATTCATTTACAAACTTTAACTCTCTATACAGAATAAAAACCCTAAACACCATAATGACCTCAAACTCAATCTATTAACAAACTTTTATTTTCCATAAATAAGAAAAACCCTAAACATCATAAGACCACAAACTCAATCCATTAACCAATTTTAACTCTCAATCTATTAACCAACTTTGATTGTCAATCCATTAATCGACTTTAACTCTCTACATCAAATAGAATAATTTCTTGAAGCTCTTACATAAAACTGTGAAGAGCTGGCTCAAGAACACTACACGTAGAAAATTATTAGGATAGCATCGAAAAGTGTAAAAGTGGCATTTCCTCTATGCATGAAACCTCAAGGCAAAGGTGTTCTCATCTCTTATTCACTGAAGTACATTATTTTCACTTGAGTATTGGCATAGTGTTAACATTTTTTTCAAATTATTTGTGAATCTATTGAGTATTGGATTAGTGTTAACCAGTCCATGCATGGAATATTTTCCATTGCTCTCTAGGATATAACCAGTGATACCCACAAGTTTTGTGAAAGAAAAAATGCACAAAATAAATTGCAAAAAATAAAATAGAACAAACGTGTAGATAGTGGTTCAATGGTTAGGCTACATCCACTTTCAAATGCAGGGATTCTCTTTTATTTATCTCTATTTTTCTCAGTCTTCTTTAAGCTATTATTACAAAATTAAATATATGGAAGATGCCATATGAAAATGGCATACACATAGTAGGAGTGGGAGTGTGAATAATCTTCGGTTGCATAAAATAAGTTGCCAAACATAGGCAATGGTCACAAGGAAAGGCTACTATAAAATAACTTGAATCGTTAACACAAACTTGGCTTCATACATATCCAACAATCTCCCACTTGAAGACAAGTCATACCAGAAAGAAGAAAGCTCAGAGATATCCTCCACAGTAAGCTAAGGTCACTTCCTCAAAATGATGAGAGAAGCTCTGCAGAACTCAAATTGCTCCCTTGTTATGATCTTCGTCAAACCATCCACCTGACCCAATCCAATTAAATTCAAAGAATATGAAAGAACACCTCTTGCCACCCACATGCAAAACATAAAAATGCTTGAAAGAAATCCAAATTCACCACTACCAATAGAAAATAGAAAAGTTGTGAACTTCCACAACTCCTTTATCTTCTAGTCCAATAGATTGATCACAACCTACACTCTAACCCAACTGAGAATCACCATCAATTTTATCTACCCCGGGTTCTTTGACATCAACCTGCTCACTATCAGCTACGTGGTCCCCAAAACTTTGATAGTCAAGCATACTAGGAGAAAATCGTTAATAACATAATAGCTTCAACATCTAATTGATCCGAAGAACTTTGTTGGATAGTCCATATTTCATATAATGACAAATCTGAAGTAGGATGAAAAAACCCCACTTCAACATGACTCTCTATTACATAAAAGGTTCCTAATTTTCTACAATTAGCAATTATCAAGGCCTCCTTTGTAACTTTCCATCTATTTGATTCAAAACTAATTTTACAACCTTGAGAAGCCAAAACAACATTTTGTTTGAGTTGGGGAACATATCTAACATCACATAACAACCAAGAATATCCATTTTTCATTTTTAATGAAATATCCCCTTTTCCAACCACATCACAAGATTCATTGTTACCAAGAAAAATCTTATCAAAGTCACTAATTTGAAGAATTTGGAAATACTCCTTACACGGGGTGACATGAAACAATGAACCCAAATCAAGCACCCAAGCATTAGTTGGAATTTCTTCTTGGGTTAAAATAAGAACACTAACATCTTCTTGGTATGTTGTGTTGGCTTCATCATTGATCACTATTTCTTGAGCCTTTTTGTAGTTCCTACAGTTATTTTTAATGTGACCTAACTTTCCACAAAACAAACATTCTCCATTTCAGCCGTTGGACTTCAATCTTCCTCTATTGTTATTTCTTCCTCTATCTTGACCCCTTCCTCTATTATCAATACTCACAATAGTCTAGGCATCACCATATGAGGGCCCTTGATTTTTCCTTCTCATATCTTAGCTAAGAAGAGTAGTTGCAACATCATCAAATTTTAACTTTATTTTGGCAGCCACCAAAATGCTCACTACCATCACCACACCTTCCAAGCTATTTGGTAAAGAAAAAAATAATAAAATAGCTTTGATCTTTTCATCTAAGTTAATACCCATAGAAATTAACTCAGTGACTAATGTATTAAATTCATTTAAATGATTCAACATAACTCACCCTTCTCATATTTTCAAATAATACAATTTCTTCATGATGAATACCTTATTGGAAGCTGATGCAATCTCATACAAGGAAGATAGTTTATCCCACAACTTCTTGGTGGTCATCTCAGCTGAGATATTGAAGATCATGCTGCTAGAAAGAGAAAAAAAAATAGTGGCCCTTGCTTTCTTATCTATGTTCTTCTAATCTTCGTTTGATAAAGAACCTTGCCCTTCGACTTTTCAAAACAATGCATTTGAGAGATCCTACTTAATTAATAGAAACTCCATCTAAAATTTCCATAACCCAAAGTTCTTCCCAGTGAACTTCTCAATCTTCCATTTGTCTGCTTCTTCCATGGCTTATAAAAACTTCACCATTTTCCAAAACCAAATTCCTCACTAAGCTTCGAATCTGAGCTCTAATACCAATTGTGAATACAAAAATGAAATTTTTTTTATAGAAAATAAAATAGAATAGACAAATAAAAAACAAAGACACATAGGAATTTTATTGGTTCTCTGATTAGGCTACACCCACTTTCAAATATAGGGGATTCTCTTTTATTTATCTTTGTTTTTCTCATTCTTCTTTCAACTAGCATTACACAGTAAAATATATAGAGGATGTGATACAAAAATGGCATAGGCATAGTGGGAGAGTGAAGAATATTTGGTTACATAAAAGAAGCTGCCAAGCATATACTTTAGTTACAAGAAAAGGTTGCTATGGAATAACTATTGGAATTATATTGGAATGATGTACTGGGAGGGGAGGGGTGAATCAGTACCTCTAAAAATTTTCTTGGTTAGCCTATTAACCCTTAATCATCATTTTGTAAATTATCTTATCTAACTGTTCATCTTTCTTTATGTATATGCAATCATATCATAAGTTCTTTAGTATGTAAACATAAAAGAAACATTCATGAAAATAGATAACACATGACACAAGATATGAT
>MU228233.1:4273617-4288179 GCA_018584345.1 Thuja plicata
ATCTGTATCTCTCCATGTCACTAGTGTCAACATCTGCTACACTATCCCAGCCAAAACTGTCATCTGTTTCTTAATTTTGGCAAACTCTTTAGAGAATTCATTCTCTTTCTCCTTCCCTTCATCCCTTAGAATAGGTTCATCAACTCTCTTGTCCTCATATTTGTCACTAACATTCAGACAACATCTGATAACTCCACATCCCTTAGTCCCTACTTCCTGCAAAGATAACAGCTAATGCTTTGATCCACCTTGCCTCACCACATAGGTATTTGCACGACCATCAAACATAACATGTCTGTCATACTACCAAGGTCTATTGAACAATAGGTGACAAGCATTCATAGGCAACACATCACATAATATCTCATCATAATAAGATCCAATCTTAAAACTAACAAGGTATTTCTCCTCAATTCTAACCTTAGACACATCTTGTATCCAACTAATATAATAGGGATTAGGATGTTTTATTCTTCCCAAATTTAACTTACTAACCATCTATTCTGAAAAAAAGTTCTCAAAACTACCACCATCAATTATGACATTACATACCTTATCCTTGCACTCACATATGGTTCTAAATAGATTTTTTCTCTGCACTGGCTCATTAATACATGCAGCTAGTCTTCCAGTGATTATAACTTCACCTTATTCTGTAGTGTTCACTGAATTTTCCTTGATGGTCGGGGTGAACTTATGTTGTGGACATGACCAGGACCTATGTCCCTTCTCACCACATTGAAAACAAGTACCAGTGAAATCACTTCTTCCTCTTCTTCCATACCCATGATTATAATCCTTAGTGGTTTTACTACTGCTAGATCCCACCTTTGTCTATTTAGGGTTTCCACTACCTTACTCTATGTAGTTGTGTCATTAGCCTTACTACCTCAGTTTTTGTTATTCTATCTACCTTCAAACTTCTTGTTTATCTTCTCCTTAATCTTCAATGCCATCTGATAAGCATGTCCTATGGTTGTCATCCAAATAGTAACTCTTCTTGAATACTAGGTCTCAAGCCATATATATACCTAGAAACTTTCTCCTTGTCATCTTTTGAATGTCTAGTCCTAATTAGAATCCTATAAAACTCTTTAGTATACTCTTGCACTGATTTGTTTACCTGCCTCAAACCTTGCATCTTCGTGAACATTTCCAATTCATAATCTATTGGAATGAATTTCTTCTTCAACTTTTCAACTATTCTGTTCCATCTAACTATCTTATCTTTACCTCTCTGATTTCTTTCCAATTGAACTTCCCTCCGCCATATGTTTGCATGACCTTCAGTTTTGTCTTTGCAAACCGAACTCTATCAGGATCTTCCACTTCTTCATACTCAAAGTAATCATCCATCTCATTAATCTAATCAATCAACTCTTTTGGCCTAAGGCTTCTAGCAAATGTAGAAACTTCAATCTTAGGTCATTTCCCAATTTTAGACTGAGATAGATTTAGTAATGATTTTATAAATCGTGTTACATAGAGAGATAGGTCTATAATCAACAAAAGAGCTAGGGTGAGGACCTTTGGGAACAAGTGTAATAAGATTATTGTTAAAGGCTCTGAACATAGATGAATGTCTCCTAGACTCCTCTACTATCTCCCAAATATCCTCCTTCATAAATTCCCAGCACTGTTGGAAGAACAAAGGAGTAAGACCATCTGGGCCCAGGGCTTTATCAGCTTTCATGGCGAACACTGATGACTTGATTTCCTCAATAGTGAAAGGGTGAAGCAGGAAGTTATTATCTGCCTTTGATACTATGGATGGGATATAATGCAAATCTTCCTGAGTTTTTTTTTTAAATATAATCTGAGGAAGAAAGGAGATTGTGAAAGAACCGGACTACTTCCGCCTAGATATCATGCTCCGAGAAGAGAATGTTATTGTGAGCATTGTTGATTTGAAATATGGCCTTCTTTTGTCTTCTCACCTTTGCTGAAGCATGAAAAAATCTTGTATTTCTATCTCCCTCTGACAACCAGAGTTCCCTGGACCTCTAATGCTAATAAACCTCTTCCCTAAGTAGTATTTTATCCATTCTAACTTACAATTTATTTTGAGATTCATAAACCTGTTGGTCCTGCCCATGGTGAAGGATGTGCTCATTCCAAAAATCTAATTGTTGCTAAATATCCCGCTTTTCTAAGAAAATGTTCCCAAAAGAGTTCTAGTTCCAGTCCTTAATTTTGACTTTTAAGAAAGACAATTTCTTAAACAACTGAAACATCTTATATCTTTTTTCCACTGGACATTGCAACCACCATATTCGAAGGAGAGAACAAAAATATGGGTCTCTAAACCACATGCATTCAATCTTAAAACAAGACTTAGGTTTGAAAGGGGTGTTTCCCATATCCACGTCCAAAGCCACCGCATAGTGATCCAAACCTAAAATATTGAGGATGTTAGATTTGGGGCACCCATGAGCCAGAATCTATTGGGAGTTAAGAAGAAATCTATCTAGACAGGCTCCAACAAACTGAGGGCCCTTCCATCTATTAGACCAGGTGATTTTCCACTATGGGGGATGACAATTGAAAAGAACATTACCTTCAATAAAACCTTTAAAATCATGCGTGACTTTGAATGAAGGCCCTTGCCCCCAAATTTGTCTAAGTCACCCAATGTAGCATTGAAATCTCCTCCTAAAATAATCTTAAAATCTCCAATGTGTGAGATGCTATTAGACAATGTATCCCATAAAGGTTGTTTAGCAGAAACTGAAGTTGGGCCATATACATTGAATAAATAGAATGAGATTGAAAAAATTGAGACCTCTGCCAAAATCCAATTAGACTCTGAGGTCCCCAACTTCACTGAACACTTATGAGGTTTTCATATTATTGCTAGGCCACCTGAGGCTCCATTAGAGGGGACATGAATGACCTCCCAACCCTTCCAAGCTTTGAAAACTCAAAGACCTTTGTCATGAGATAGTTTAGTGTCCTGTAAAAGAGCAATATTTGCCCTACTTATCAAGATTTGATCTCTAATAAGTCAGGCTTTGTTATGGGAATTTATGCCTCTAACATTCCATGAGACCATCTTCATTATAAACTAGAAGAGGTAGTTTCTCTCCTACCGTAATTCAACTATTTAGAAATTGAGACTACAACATCCAGCTTTGACTTCAGAGGGGTAGAAGTAAAAGGGAGCATAGTCTGGATCCCAGTGGCAATTTCTGCCTCAATATTCTTACCCTTGATAGGACACCCCTCAACTTTTGAGATGGAGGGGAACAAATAATAATCTGAGAAAATGTTGTGTCTAACTATATTATACTACATGGTGGAGGGGAGGAGAGGTCAGTGTGGACTAGTTTAGATTTTCCTCCACTACCCCCTTCTGATGGCCAATTTCCTAGTCCTCCACAGAACATAAGATCTGCCACTACATTGATATCTACCTCTGAAACTTTATCAATAGCCAAATTTTATTTCTAAGGAGGCGAGGAAGAAACAACCCATTGAGGAGGGATGGGGGCTAGATTTCTGCTACCACCTAGAATGTTTGGGTCTAGGTCTTGTAAGAACCTCTGCTGAAAATTTTTGTGAGCCAATAGTAGAGCAAAGGGTTCCCCTTCATCAAAACCTAGATCATTATTCATAGACCAATCTGGCTCATAATCCAAATCATGCCCTGTAATCTTGGAGTTGTGCTGAAGCCACGAATCAAGATTTGACTCTCGAGAAATAGGAATAGAAGGGATCTTGAGCGTGACCAAGCAAGGTTTAGCCAAGAGATCAGAAGAGCTAGGAATCTGAGATTGAATATGCTCATCCCCTAAGAGAGACTCAGCTAGCAGGGGAGTATGAACGCCCTGAAGCCCATAATTCCCTAGCCCCGAGGGAAGAGGTTCATCCTGCCTAGAGAATTGATTCTGATTAACCTGAGGACCCCCTACATCTTAGAAATCATACTACAGAGGTTGAACCAATGATGGAGTAGGATCAACCAAAACTCGGGAACAAACTTGCCATGAATCAAGAAGAGGCCCTACTTTCGATGGGGAGATCAGGGCTACATGTGAATCTGAGTCCCCCAAGAAGAAAGATGGAAGAGGGAGGTGGTCCTAGCCTCCCAAGATTTGAGCAAAGCAATTTGAAGGCAAAGAGAATAGATCCCAACACACTCTAATGCAATTGCTATCTCCCACCTGGAAAAAAGAATCTAGATGGCCAAGGGTATCCATCCTAAGTGTAATCAGGGCCAAATTATATAGGACAATGGGTTGTTGAATAGGGCCAAATTTTGATTCAGCATAGAGCATCTAGGGCCATTTGGTAGAGATATCTATAAGGAAACAAAACCAAGATGGAGCTCAATAATCATCGAGAGAAACCCAATCATGACGAATAAAGATGCCTATCTTGGTAGCCAAAATCTCTAAAATTTTTGGTTGCCAAAATTCAAGTGGAAGGGCAAGGAGAGATATCCAAAAGGGAAAGAATCTAACATGGCCCTACTGAGGCTAGAAATGGGGAGACCAGAGTTGAGTATGGATTCTCCATCCCCTAAAAAACCACCCCTAACTCTTATGAATCTGATCTTGAATGGCTTGATTATCAAATATAGCAATGAAAAACCCCTTAATAGAATTTATCATAAAGGAATTTTGTAACCCTGACCACTTCTTGGAAGCCCATTTATATAATTCAAAGCTAGTAGGAGAAAATTTCCAGATCTTACCCATGAGTGCCCTAGACCTAAAATCTAGGATAGATGATGAAAACATGTGCTCACAGATGAAGATTTTGTTTAAAACTTGGTGCCCACTATCGTGATCTTCAGGAACAACCTTTGGACCTGACTTATTCTGTGATTCCAACCTATTCGGTGGATTGAAGGGAGCTGCCTTTGGAATGTGGTCTGCCGAGGGAGAGCAGACCCCTCTACTATGTTTGGAGAAGGTTCTTTACTTAGATCCCCCATATGAGAAGGTGATATCAAACTACAAATATCAAACCTCACTATCTTATGCATAATTCTCCTTTGCCTATTATTCTTGTGAAAAAGACCTGTGCCTTTGAATGGAGGCCACTGTGGGAAAAATTGATGTCACCATTGACTCTGGCCAGAGTTGTTATAATATTTATCCTTCCATGTTCCTGACTGGAAAACCCATTGTGGCCAATTATGACCTGGAAAACAGGGCCTAGATTCATCCACCCAATTTCCTAAGCAAAAAACCTACAACAGGGAGTGTGAGGGTTTATAAATTGCTTCCCCTAACTTGCAGATTGCTCCAAAAATTTGGATGAAACCCTGGTTGCGTGATCTCCATTAGCAGTTGTGGAGCTCATCGCGATAAGGTATAGGGTAGCAATAATTTTCCCCTTTTTGTGTTGTTGCTTCTGAGTTGTTTTGCAAGTTGGTTTGGATAGCTGGGAGTGCATTTGTCCCTAGTTCTCCTTACTCTCCTTGCATCATTTAAAAGAGGATTAATATAATAGATCTATCTTTATGGCTTAGTAATATTATATTCTACGATCTTAATATATGAACAAAATAGGAATTAATAATATCTAACAAATTCAAAATGTTTGCAATGACCATTAAACAATTAAGGGAATAAAAGTAAAATTTTCTTATAATTTTTATGTTTAGGTACATTGTTCAATGATGCTTTTTCGTTTAAATAAAATGATGAGACAACTGGTTAAAATAAAGGTATTTTAAGAAGACTAGTAAAATTGTCTTCTACCAAAATATAGACCAACCAATATTAATGTCTTTGAAAATTTAAATATACAATGCCATTAAAATTTTTAATTATATGTATATAAAAAATCTAAACATCATGAAGACTTCAAACTCAATCATTCTATTAAGTGACTTCAACTCTAACTCTCCACAAGTCAGAAAAAACCTTAACACCATAAACGCTTTAAACTCAATCCATTGACAAACTTTAACTCTCTATATGGAATAAAAACCCTAAACACCATAATGAACTCAAACTCAATCTATTAACCAACTCTTTTTTTCCATAAATAAGAAAAACCCTAAATATCATAAGACCTCAAACTCAATCCATTAACCAATTTTAACTCTCAATATATTAACCGACTTCGATTGTCAATCCATTAACCGACTTTAACTCTCTACATCAAATAGAATAATTTCTTGAAGCTCTTACATAAAAATGTGAAGAGCCGGCTCTAGAACACTACACGTAGAAAAATATTACGATAGAGTCAGAAAGTGTAAAAGTGACATTTCCTCTATGCATGAAACCTCAAGTCAAAGGTGTTCTCATCTCTTATTCACTAAAGTATATTTTGTTCACTTGAGTATTGGCTTAGTGTTAATATTTTTTTCAAATTATTTGTGAATCTATTGAGTATTTTGATTAGTGTTAACCACTCCATGCATGGAATATTTTCCATTGCTCTCTAGGATATAACCAGTGATACCCACAAGTTCTATGAAAGAAAAAATGTACAAAATAAATTGCAAAAAATAAAATAGAATAGACGTAGAAATAGTGGTTCATCGGTTAGGCTACATCCACTTTCAAATGTAGAGATTCTCTTTTATTTATCTCTATTTTTCTCAGTCTTCTTTAAGATAGTATTACAAAATTAAATATATGGAAGATGCCATATAAAAATAACATACACATAGTGGGAGTGGGAGTGTGAAGAATCTTCGGTTACATAAAAGAAGTTGCCAAACATAGGCAGTGGTTACAAGAAAAGGTTTCTATGGAATAACTTGAATCGTTACCACAAACTTGGCTTCATACATATCCAACAATCTCCCACTTGTAGACAAGTCATACCAGAAAGAAGAAAGCTCAGAGATATCCTCAATAGTAAGCTAAGGTCACTTCTTCAAAATGACAAGAGAAGCTCTGCAGAACTCAAATTGCTCCCTTGTTATGATCTTCATCAAAGCATCCACCTGACCCCATCTAATTAAATTAAAAGAATATGAAAGAACACCTCCTGCCACCCACATGCAAAACCTAAAAATGCTTGAAAGAAAGATAAATTCACCACTACCAATAGAAAATAGCAAAGTTGTGAACTTCAACACAAGTCATTTATCTTCTAGTCCAATAGATTGATCGCAACCTACACTCTAGCCCAACTGAGAATCACCATCAATTTTTTCTACCCCAGGTTCTTTGGCATCAGCCTGCTCACTATCAGCTATGTGGTCCCCAAAACTTTGATAGTCAAGCATACTAGGAGAATATCCTTAACAACATAATAGTTTCAACATCTAATTGATCCGAAGAACTTTGTTGGACAGTCCATATTTCACATAATGACAAATCTGAAGCAGGATGAAAAACTCCCACTCCAACATGACTTTCTATTACATAAAAGGTTCCTAATTTTCTACCATTAGCAATTACCAAGGCCTCCTTTGTAACTTTGCATCTATTTGATTTGAAACTAATTTTACAGCCTTGAGAATCCAAAACAACATTTTGTTTAAGTTGGGAAACATATCTAACATCACATAACAACCAAGTATATCCATTTTTCATTTTTAATGAAATATCCCCTTTTCCAACCACATTACAAGATTCATTATTACCAAGAAAAATCTTACCAAAGTCACTAATTTGTAGAATTTGGAAATACTCCTTGCAGGGGGTGACATGAAACAATGAACCCAAATCAAGCACCCAAGCATTAGTTGGAATTTATTTTGGGTTAAAATAAGAACACTGAAATCTTCTTGGTATGTTGTGTTGGCTTCATCATTGACCACTATTTCTTGAGCCTTTTTGTAGTTCCTACAGTTATTTTTAATGTGACCTAACTTTCCACAAAACAAACATTCTCCATTTCAGTCATTGGACTTCGATCTTTCTCTATTGTTATTTTTGCCTCTATCTTGACCTCTTCCTCTATTGTAAATACTCACAACAGTCTAGGCATCACCAGATGAGGGCCCTTGATTTTTCCTTCTCATATCTTCGCTAAGAAGAGTAGTTGCAACATCATCAAATTTTAACTTTATTTTGGCAGCCACCAAAATGCTCAGTACCATCACCACACCTTCCCAGCTATTTGGTAAAGAAAATAATAATAAAATATCTTTGATCTTGGCATCTAAGTTAATACCCACATAAATTAACTCGGTGACTAATGTATTGAATTCATTTCAATGATTCAACATAACTTACCCTTCTCACATTTTCAAATAATACAATTTCTTCATTATGAATACCTTATTGGAAGCTGATGCAATCTCATACAAGGAAGATATTTTGTCCCACAACTTCTTGGTGGTCATATCAGCTGAGACATTGAAGAGCATGCTTCTAGAAAGAGAAACAAAAATAGTGGCCCATGCTTGCTTATCTATGTTTTTCTAATCTTTTTTTGTTAAAGAACCTTGCCCTTTGGCTTTTCCAAATAATGCATTTGAGAGATCCTACTTAATTAAAAAAAACTCCATCTAAAATTTCCTTAACCCAAATTTCTACCTAGTGACCTTCTCAATCTTCCATTTGTCTACTTCTTCCATGGCTTATAAAAACTTCACCATTTTCCAAAACCAAATTCCGCATTGAGCTTCAACTCTGAGCTCTGATACCAATTGTGAATACAAAAATGCAATTTTTTTTTGTAGAAAATAAAAGAGAATAGACAAATAACAAACAAAGACACACAGGAATTGGATTGGTTCTTCGATTAGGCTACACCCACTTTCAAATGTAGGGGATTCTCTTTTGTTTATCTTTGTTTTTCTCATTCTTCTTTCAACTAGTATTACACAGTAAAATATATAGAGGATGTGATACAAAAATGACATAGACATAGTGAAAGAGTGAAGAATCTTTGGTTACATAAAAGAAGCTGCCAAACATATACATTAGTTACAAGAATAGGCTACTATGGAATAATTGTTGGATTTATATTGGAATGATGTACAGAGAGGGGAGGGGTGAATCCGTACCTCTAAAACTTTTCTTGGTTAGCCCATTAACCCTTAATCATCAGTTTTTCAATTATCTTATCTAACTGTTCATCTTTCTTTATGTATATGCAATCATATCATAAGTTCTTTAGTATGTAATCATAAAAGAAACATTCATGAAAATAGATAACACATGACATAAGATATGATATCACAAAAAACTCATGTTAGGAAGTAAAAACTGCGATGGGGATTTTTACCCACAAGACTTCACTATCTACAGATAAGAAGGGGCCGGTTAAGGCTTACAATTGGTCACTTCTGATGACCACCCTATTAAGAGTATTATAGTGGAGACCTGTTAAGATCTACTTTTCTTGAAGCTTTAGCAACACTGTTAAGTGTGCACTCTATTAAGAGATTTGTAAAGAATGGTTAAGTCCACCTTCTACAAAAGGATTTTAGATGTGATGCACTTGTTAGAATGCAACTACATAAGTCTTTGATTTGATGATGTATGCAATCTCTAATTGCTGATAACAGATCCAATAAAGCTTCCTATGTATGAGTAATCATCCTTCCATGATTGAATAATACCTTTGTCTGCTCGTTGGTAGCTTATGTGTGTTCTTGACAACTGATATGATTTGTTTCTGAAATTTGCATGAATTCTTCCTTCTACTCCTTAGATGCTCATCGTGGCTATCAACAACAATGAATTCATAACTCAAAATTGATTTGAACATCTATTTATACTAAATTTTGGCTCACTTATTGATTCACGCTTCGCAAGTTAACTCTAGATCCAAGGTTTACAACTTGACCTTGATCTTTAGCTAGATATGTTTTAGATCCATTAGGATGCTTTAAAACATTTACATAAAGCTTGTGTGACCCCCAAGTTATGATTTAAAACAAATTAAAACTCTATAAATAGAATTACATTGCTTTATCTAACATGTAAAATTTAGATCCACTACTTGTGGGTTCTCTAACTGACTGTCAGTTCTGATGGTCGGTTTTCTTTGTTGTTGGTGTTCCTTTCTAGAACTGGTCATTGGGTATGCCTTTTCTATTCAGTGTTCGTTGGTCAATTCCATACTTAGCATTTTCTCGTGACCTTTGTGTTCTGTCGGGCATGCTCTCTGTCTGCTAGTAATGCTTGTAGTCTTCCGGTAATGCTTGTACCAATGATCTCTATCAATGTTTTTCACTAAGTGTACTAATGGAAAAATTAGTGTCATCAATCTCCCCCTTTGACACTAGTATCAAAAACATAATATGTGTATACTCCTTCCTTAGTCATTTGAATGACTCCCCCTATGTATATGCCGGTAAGTGTAAGTATATATACATATCCCTTATGTACTTTTCTTTTCCCCTTTTTTGATATATATTATACATAACTATATATATATATATGTTCCTTCTGTACATACAATATACATTTCATTTCTATTCCTCCATTTTTTATTCTAAAGGAAAAGGTACTTACAGCTTGTCAAAAAGGTGGGAATTCGAGGACTTGATCTCCTCCATCATCTTTTCCCATTTATCCTTTAGCATCTCTAGAGCCATGTGCTCCAGTGATATCCTTACATATATATCATGGATGCTATCTACTACAGACATCTCTTGGGTTAGGCTTTGTGCACTTGCTGTGACATTAGAATCTATCTCTGCTAACTTGTCACTATTTTCCTTTGTAAAATTTTCAAGCGTGCACATCTTTTGAACTAAGGTAATTGCTTCAGCAATCATTGGCTCTAATTGATCAGTTAGTTCAGAGAGCTTTACCTTGTTCAATGCCACTTCTTTTCTAATTTTATCAATTAACTTTATTGATACTTATTTTCTGCTTGTTCTTCCATAGCTTGTTCTGCATCTATATTCTGCTCTGTGATTGCATCAGTAAGAATAGCAATTTGTTCCTTAACTGTAGCAGTTTCTTCAAGTTTTACCTCAGGAACAAGTTGTTGGAGAATGTATCTTGCCTTTTCAAGTGTCATTGTTTCCCTATGTTCCTGTATCATTTTGTTTTGAATGGCTTTCCCTTAACATAGCACTCCAAACTCTTAAATTTTATAACTATCCAAAGTGTTAATATCCCAGTTTGGAACTTCTATTACTTCATCTAGTGTAACATCCAAGATGTCTTTCTTTACTATTTTCTTCTTCTTCTTCTTCTTTGGCTAGGTGGCAGATTGATGTACTACCATCTATAAAGATTGAGATTGGGTGGATTTAGTAGGTGAGAGTCGAGAAGATGAGGCATCCTTTTGTATCTGTTCTGAGTCCACCAGCTAGTTTGGTGAAGACGTCTCCTCATTTTCCTTAGGTGTATCAATAGATGTATCTTCTTTAAGTTTTATTCCTTCATCTTTCTTGAATCCTTGAATTTTATATTTTTCTTCACCCTTTCTCAGTGTATCCTCTGTTTTATTATTAGCTTCTTTGTTTTTTTCATTTGACACTTCTTGCTAATTGTTGGTTGCATCCTTCATTTTTGTATCTGTATCCTTTTGAGTGTTGGATACATCTTTGTTTTTATCAGTATCCATATCCTTGGGTATATTATCATCTTTCTTAGATGATTTTTCCTGACTTGACTGAATATCAATAGCATCTTTTAATATATTCATGTTTGTAGGTGTGTTAACTGTTGTAGTGTCAATAGTTGTATCCTGTCCGTCGGTATTTCCCTTTGCAATATTTATGTCTTCATCTTTTTGAACTTTTGCTGCAGGGTCTTGTCCTATGGTGTCATTGACAATGTTATCTAACCATGATTCATCATTTATATCATCAGTTACGTTACCTTTTATTGACAATTCTTCTTTGGTAACTTCTTCATCCTCTAAACTGATGTGAATTAGACTTGCTGGTACCTAATTTTCTTCACTATTTTTAGGTCATTCTTCATCTATAATATCAATCTATTTCTCACCAGTTATTTATACTTCTTCACTGTCTAACTCATTTGTTGAGTTATTTCTTTGGGTGATAGTTTCCTTCTCATAACTGCTCTCCTCAGTAGGATTGAGTATCTTGCTCCATGTATCATGGGTTTCTTGTTCTAGCTCTATAAGATTTTCTTCAAGAAATTTGTAAGATCTCATTTTGGGTGAGAAACTTTTTGTATATTTCTCCATGATTTCATTGATTTATTCTCTTTTTGATTCAGGAGGCATAAGAGAAACCATCACTCTTTCTCTTATCATTTTCTTCTCATGGAGTGTAAAAGTGAATCTAGAAGATATTCTAATTAACAGTTCTTGTGGTACATCACATGTAGTGAATTATAGTGGGATATAATAGTGTCTACACATTTTAGCAATAAGTGCATCTTTAACCTTATTCTATTCTACAGAGTCCCATCTTAACCATTTCCTAATCTTAGGATGTCCAAGAGATGGTGCTTCAAAAATTTACTTACATATTTCATCAATGTTTTCAGTAGTTAATTTTTACTGTGCTTTTTTTATTGTAGTGTTAGGTTCATCCATAGCCGAGTCCTCTAAATCCTCATTTGTCTGAAAAAATTTCCTCCTTTTGGTAGGTGCCCTAAATAGTTATTTTTCCTTTGGTGTGTTAGGTTTCCTCTTATACACATTTCCTTTTACCATGGGAGGAGTTGCATCCTTTGCTGTTTGACTCCTTGTTCTTGACTTCTTTGGTAGAGGAGGAGGTGGTAAATCAGACTTCTCTTCCTTTGATTCATTTTTCTCTACTATATCACTAATGGGTAGCTGGTCCTCGATGATTTCCTCCTTGCCCTCTTTTCCCTCTTCACCTTCCCTTTCTTCTTCTTCTTTAGAAGATATATTCAAGCCCTTTTTCAAATTCTTCACCATTCCTTTTGACTGTTTTACAGCCTTCTGGACAACAAGATTTGTTTTAATATTCTGTTTGGCCTCTTCATAGGTACCAAATCTTAGTTGCTTGTTTTCCACTGGTTCATTTAATAGTGCCTTAATGCACTCATTGGCTAATCTTGGTTTGATTTCATATTATAATTTAGAAAGCCATGATTTCCTTGGTACTTCTGCTTGGATGTACATGAAATTAGTATCTACCATGAAACATATGTCTTCTCGGTGTTCCTCTATCAAACTTTCAGTAATTCTTGTTCTGTCTTGTAGCATTTCCTTAATGGTTTTGAAATACTCATGCATAACATTATCAAAATCTGTTCCTAGTGATTCTATGAATTCACCTATCTGAATGGTTATGGGTCTACTTGTGTCCCATACAACTTTTCCTATGGAAGGAAATTATTCTTGAAAGTAAAAGAATATGCACATTATGAGGGAACAAAACTTAAAAGTGTCTGTCCTTGAAGACCTTATTGTGCACATGTTCTCCTCTAATTGATGTAACAGGATCTCTGTAAGATCCATCTTCTTTCCCTGTTTGATGATCTTGTATGTGGTGCTGATAGTTGTACTTGATATGCTATTCATTTTGCTTTCTTGAGAGATCTTATATCCAACAACGCATTCTCCAAACCTCAGCTCTATGTCGGTAATGGTGTTGACCTTTAGTGGTCTTTTTATCTGATTTAGAACCAGTCAGCTTTTCCACTTCTGCCAAAGATGGGTGCTTGTGAGCCTGTGGTCTATCAGTTGTAGGATAACCAGTAACCGTATGAATAACATCCTTTGCTATTGCCTTTGGATTGTTTAGCCATAGAGTCTTGTTGTGAACTCTGCTAAGAACAATCTTTATCCATTCTATTTTGAAGACCTTGGGAAAATGCAATGCATTTGTGAGTCCCTTTACTTTCAAATGTTTGAGCTCTTCTTTGAGTTTTCTAGCATCATCATATAGTTCCCTATAGGCATTATCTAGGTCTAGATCTCCTATTTCTGAGATCTTGTAGTGAGTATAGGACTTACGACCTCTACCAACAAAACCCTAGGTGGGATTATAGAGAATGCTTCAGAATCATCAGGTTGTGAAGCTATTTCAGGGTGTAGCTTGTACTTGGGTTCAACACACGAGCCTCTACTAATAAGCTTGAAGGATTTCTTCTTATCTTCCTTAATTTTCTCAAATCTTGAAGTTGATGCCATCATATTACAGAAATTTAGGGCTTTTCTCAAATAAATAGTGCAGTCAGTGAGTGTGATTACTTAGGAATTCTCTATTATTTCCTATGAATGTGAATGCTTCGTGTCAAATTGATTTCTACTGGGTCACTCTCCAAATTGCTCTAAAATTGCTCTGCTCTGCTATTCTCAAAAATTGTGGGTACAAAAATGAGTTTACCCGTTGGGATTTAATAACCTTTTTGTGCCCTAAGTTGTCATTAATGCTTACCAACTCATTGGTATATGAAGACTGGTTTTGTCGGTAGAGACATTCATAACATCTCTGATGTTTGTGCAAAGCGTCAGGGTTAATAGTGACTTTGGAGACTTCACCGATGATTGTCGGTGAGGTTGTGAAGACAACTTTTGTTGATTCAATGTTCACCGATATCCGTCAGTTTACACTTAGCTTGTGTAATGACTGATACATTCCAGTAAGTAGTGATAACTTTTCTGTGTGTGTTCACTGATGCAAATTGTGCCCAATAACTGATGGTTTCTTTTCAATAGTTTAGCAAATAACAATATATTGCATCTTTATTCATGCTAATATTACAATATGAACTATGTGTAATGGAA
>MU228233.1:4317135-4330075 GCA_018584345.1 Thuja plicata
CAAAATAGGCAGAAGGTTAAGGTGGCTAGTAAAAAGTGAGTTTATCATAATCTCAGAAAAGATAATAATCTTTAACCAAACAATAGCCACCCATGAGATGCAACAAGAGAAAGCAATGAGGAAGAAACAAATGGAAGAAAAGTAATGAAAACCTTGAAAACTAGCATGAAAGGGTATGATTATAGAATCACTAACTTAAATGCATCGAGGTTGAAACAAAAGTGGAGGTTGAAGGTGAAGGAAATCTTGACCAATAAATCCCTAACTCAACCCCATTAACTTTGTCTTTAGATTTTTAAGATAATGAGCTAATGGGACTATAGAGGATACTTGATGGTCTTGAAGAATTTGAATGGATGAACAAGAAAAATTGTCAAGAGATCATAGACATCAATCATAAATATACCCAAGAAAATATTTTATTAAAAAATGCAATAGTAAACTAAAAGCAAAATTGAAAATAGTCAGGAAGTAATATTATCCACGAAGCATCAACTACAATAGTTTTAAAATGGAAATTTTCTAAGTATTAGACGAAAGATACACTCTATATCAAGCAGAGATTTAATCAAAAATAGAAAATATAGTGATCGAGAAGCATAAGGTAGAGGAACAAATATAAGAGGAAATTTGTGGTAACAAGTAACAAAATGGTTGACAAAGAGTCAAATAGAATTTGTACATCAATAATTTAGAGTTAAAATAGGAGAAGAAAGGAACCAAAGTGATAGCAGAGCCAAATATAATGATAAAAGGATTGAAAGACAATTGAGAAGGTGAGTACATCGCCAATTAAATAAAAGGATTTTTAGCATATATGTTGAACTCGATAGGACATGTTCATAAAAGAAGAAGAATTTGGAGTGTTACAATATGGTAAAAATAAGAATATAAGAGAAACATTGAAAACCATAGAAGAAAAAAATAAAATATTGATGACTAAAAGGTTTCTCAAAGCTACACAAGTACACATAGATGAAGATTTAACCCCATTACAATGACAAGAGAAAAGAATAGAATGGTAAAAAGTAGTAGTATAAAGAAATTCATATAATAAAGCATGGATATATAGAAGGAAAGACTAGATCAATAATAAAATAGCACATAAAAATAGGAATGTACCCCTCCCCCAAAGTATACCTCTCAAATAGGAATTTAAGAGAAACATTGAAAATATAGAGGAAAATAATAGAATTATGAGGAACAAATGGTTTCTTTAAGGTGTATTATTCTACATAGCTGAATATTTAAACCCATTACAATTATAAGAGAAATTTGTACTATTCTACATAGTTGTTTTATCAATGTGCTGGTATTTTTTAAATTTATGTAATAAGAGGAGAAATGTTGGCATGCTACAATAATTAGGTTCCAATTAGTAAGTTTTTCCATTTTGGAACTATCTTGTCCAAATAGTTCTCTTCATTTTTTCTTTTTGTACTACCTATTTGAAAGAATATTTTGAAATAATAAGACATGATTTTTTTGTGCCCTTGAATTATCATTTAGCTTCCTTGTTGGATGTGGTGGAGCCCAACGTTCAGTCACTATTGTTGTTGGCCTTGGTCTTCAAAATACAATGTTGGTGCTCCATGGTTAGGAAACATACCCAAGATGTTTTAGTTTGATGTAAATATTTCCAAGTGGTCATTTCTCTTAAATTTAAACAAGCAAGGCCTAGAAAGACAACAATACTAGTTAATGATCTGACATGACTATGTGATGCACTCAAGGATGGAGGATCCAATGAACGAGTATCCAAACTTGGAGAAAATAACCATAACAACAAAAACAACTAGATACACAGAAATATAATCAACATTCAGCTCATATATATCATCTCAAATATCAATTACATTCAACATGCCAGGCTGTAAGGCCTACCCGGTTAAGGCCAATTACAAAGATATAATTAAGATCTAATATAGATCTTCTGCAACACATATATTCATGATCCAAATTCTCAGATCCAGCACCTGATCTGCCTTCCCAATCTAATCCCCCTTAAAAATTTCCCTAAATTATGAACAAAAAACAACTTAAATACAAAAGGAAACCAACTAGGTTGGCCTCCAATAACAATCATTGGAGAAACCCCAGACCCATATTTAGGTCCACACAAACCCTAATGAGAGATCCACCGTTAATTCTGCAATCAAAATTAAATATAGAAGTCGGCCACCAGATCCAAGTCCAAAAATCAACAACTCGGAAAGAGGAGCACCAAAAATTAGAAAACCATTGGTAAATCATACCCAAGCATCATAAAACCCGGTGGTAAACACAGAATTGCAGTAGTACCAAAATCCATCGGTAAACAATAAATCACAACAATACCAAAGTCCATCGGTAAACATTGAATCACAACTATACCGAAACCCATTGGTAAACACTGATCACTGAGCAAATAGGAAATCTAAGTACTCAACTATGGAATCCTCTAAACTACTAATCTTCAAAGTAAACATATATTTTTGTTTGACACAAGATTGCTAAGAGTCCTAGGATGTTCCTACATCAAACACCCTAGGTAAAGAAGATGTTCCCATCAAATAGTCATGAACATCTTAAGGGAATCAGAACAGGTATCCCATACTTGTTCTTAACCCACATCTCTTCTTGCCCCTCACTCCATCCTATCTTAACTTTGTATGTTGTCTCATTCAACAAATTCATTATGTTAGTAATAACTGAGAGGGGGGGTGAATTAGTGGCCTCAATTATTTATCCTTTAATCACTAATCACAAATCAAATACATCTCAGATTATTAAGTCCCTACAAGATGCATGCCATGAAATACTTATAATAATTAACTGTCTGTCGGTTTTCCTTTTCTAACCTTATTCTCCTGGATAACCGATAAGTAGTAAAACTATTTACCAATACTCAGTAAATATGCAGAGTATACCAATCAATCCAGAAATGCATATGTGAAATTTAAAATAGTAAAGTAATAAACCATACACACATAACACATGGATTTTAATGTGAAAACCCTGTTAAGGAAAAAACCACTGGGACCGGTACCCCAAATTTTCACTCTTCTAAAGTGAGCCCTGTTAGGAGCCAACCCTGTTAAAGGTTACAAATAGACTATTAGGTGTGACCTTGTTAGAGGATTTTAATACGAGTCTATCACTTGATATCTGGCATGTATATGCTACAAATATTGATGAACCTCTATGGGCACAATAGGTTTCTGGCATATCTGGTGCTACCTAACTACATCAGCCTCCTTCTTAGACTATGTGTCGGTATTGGGCACTCAATGATATCTTCAAGATAAACTTTTTGGCAATCTGTTAGGATATACCTCAATTATAGAAGATAGTTAAGTCTTACTCTGTTAAGAGACTTAATGCTTCAATGGTTAAACTAAAACATAATGACCTATTTCTAATGCAACTTGAATTGTATATTTTTAGATCTATTTAAGTACAATACCTCTCTGATCAATGTATCAATTCAATTCCTTGTGCTCCACAATTTCTGCTCTGTGATGTTGTCCTTCATTGTTCGTTAGTGTCCGCAAATTTTTTTAGCTCTCCCTCAGCTTGATTGATCAAGACTGTATGAAGTTATACTTCATCAGTTTCTCTTCAGCATCCTCATTCTATTCACTCCCCTTCCCATGTATGTGGTTATGAAAATGAATTATACATATCTCTTATATAGACATGATATTCCTTAATTCTTGATTCTTAATTCTTGGCGTGAAAAATAATCTAGCCAATTTGATTTAAAGCTTTAACTCCTAATTTATCTCATAGTTATCTTCTTGCCAACTGTACAAATCTTGTTTAAATCAATTACTTAACTCTGGTTGAATAAAACAAATAAAACAACTAGTTAAGTCTATCCTTAAGCTCTATCAGCTAGATATTTTGTCATTTTCTAAACTCTCTATTGTGTCGGTCAACTCTATAGTTAATCATTAGTGATAACTTCCAGTTTCGTCAGTGTGACTCTAGTCAGCTTCAGGATCTCCGTCAGTCAGGTATCATTAGATTTTTGTCGTCAGGCAACTCTATTTTCAACTCGTTGGACATCCTGTGATTTTTCTTCGTCAGGAAATACTGTCTTCTGCTTGTCGAGTATCACTATGAATTTTTTTCTTTACCTTTATCGATGTTGTGCACTCCATCAGTGTTGTTTGTCACTTAGTGAGTACTTGAATTTTATGCATTACCGAAAGAATAATCTCTATTCCATTGATTCTCTAAAGTCTTTGGCATTATGTACATGACCGTACAAATGATATCAAGTTGACATCAATGACAATACAAACCATTAACTGATTTAATGCCTTGCATTCTCTTCAACTTAACATTATCAAACATTCAATCAGTTACATGTCATCAATCTCTCCCTTTGGCATTGATGGCAACATAATATAGTATCACACTATACTATTTATAATACAATATGAAATATAACAATTGAGATTCTTCAGATTACCAAACAATTTTTTTTGATAACTAATAATAATGTCCAACCACCGGTAAGCTTTATGTTAGCTTAGATTTGATTCTTGTAGCTTTCTCTGTGTCTTGTACTAATGTGTTGTGTTCTCTTCTTGTGTCAATTTCTCTCTTTTGACTGTTCTTCTTCTTTGATGTCTCTGTCTCTTGTCAACAAATTTCCCTTTGTATATGATTCCTTTATACAAATTCTCTCCCTATGGATATGATCTCTCCCTATTTGGAGTAATATAATAATGAATAATTTCTTGTGATAATATGGAAAATTTCTCTCCCTTTGAGAAATTTTCCATATTATCACAAGAAATTATTCATTATTTATATTTTACAAATATCTGGCATTCATGTCAAACAATTATTTTCTTCTATCCATAATATATTCCTTGAATTTCCCTTATCCATCAGCAATACATCAATGTGATCTGGTGCTCAGTTATGATATATACCTTTCTGTATATAGATGTAGATTTGAAGTTCATCTTTTTGCTTGCATCAACATGAATGATATTCTGATAATATATAGGCTGATGCAGCCTTCAATCATTTTACTGACTGGTAGACAAGGGTTTGACCCCTAGTCTTCTTCTCAAGTACTCAAATGTATCCTTGGGAAGTGGCTTGCTGAAGATATCAGCTAATTGTTCTTTTGATTGCACATATTCAAGTATCACCCCTTTTTCTTAAAGTTGTTCTCTTAAGTAATGATACTTCATTGCAATGTGTTTTATATTGGAATGCATGACTAGATTCTTTAAAATGTTTATTACACTGGTGTTATCACAATAGATAATCATTAGTTTTGAGATCTTCATATGTATACCTTCCAGCAAATGTTTGATCCGTGCAATATTTGAGCAATTTGCAGTAGCAACAACATATTCTGCTTTTGTAGTAGACTGAGAGATGCATCCTTTCTTTTTTCTAATCCATGTGACAAGTTTGTCACCCATAAAGAATGCTCCTACAGTTGTGCTCTTCTGGTCATCAAGATTTCCAGCCTAATCAGCGTCAGTAAACACCTTAATTTCAAATTTTCCTTCTCTTATATACCATAAGCCAAATTCCTCAGTATTCTTTAGATATCTTAGACTTCTTTTCACATTAGTCATATGTGATTCCCTTGGGTTAGCACAAAATCTAGCAACAATTCCTACTGCATGTGCAATATCTAGTCTAGCGTGTACAACATATGTGAGTTTTCCTATCATTGATCTATACAAAGTCTGATTTACCTCTATTGTCTTATCTTCCTTTGTTAATTTTCATGCAGTAGCCATCGGTGTTCCAAGAGGTTTGGAATCTTCCATCTTGAGTATTTTTAGGACCTCTTTGATGTATTTGGACTATGTAATGAAAATACCTTCACTTTGTTGAATGATCTGTAGACCAAGAAAGAACTTGATCTCTCCAAACATAGACATCTCAAAATCTTTTCTCATCTCATTAGAAAATGACTTACATAGTGTATCACTACCTCCAAATATGATGTCATCAACAAATATTTCAGCAATCAAAGTGTTAGAATCAGTATCTTCCCTTAAATAAAGGTTACCATTTTCACTAGTCCTTATGAATCTAATACTTATTAGATAGGAATGAAGTCCTTCATACCAGGCTTTGGGAGTTTGTTTTAATCCATACACGGCTTTGTGAAGTCTACATACCTTGTTTTTCTTGTCTGGATCCACAAACCCTTATGGTTGTTCAATGTCTACCTCTTCTTCAAGTATTCCATTTAATAATGCTGACTTTACATCCATTTGATATACTTTGAATCCTTTATATGTAGCATAAGCAAGTAGTATTCTTACTCCTTCTAGACTAGTATTATTACCATCACCAACATCCATATTAGAAATTATCTAATCTAAAAAGTTTATCTAATCCTCTAAAACCATACAGACATTCAATAAGAGCTAAAAAGTCTACATAATTATGCTCCATATGAATAGGAAAATCATATAACTTAAAACTTAGAACTTACCAAATTATATACCTCTCACTTACCTTTTAATACTACATTTTTTCTTTTCATACTATGTATTTTTATACAAATTTTTTTAATATATTTTTTTTGTAAACATATAACATATAAAATATTTCCTACTTGGATTTTTAACACATCTC
Source organism: Thuja plicata (assembly GCA_018584345.1). Classification (NCBI taxonomy): domain Eukaryota; kingdom Viridiplantae; phylum Streptophyta; class Pinopsida; order Cupressales; family Cupressaceae; genus Thuja; species Thuja plicata. Next base: position 4,323,745 of record MU228233.1, read on the forward strand.
AGATGGGCTTTAATTTTTTGGGCAGGACACTATAGTGTGTAGAATCTAAAGATGGAACTATGTGTTCAATGTAGATGTTTAGAGGAAAAGAAAGAGTAGTAGATTGACAGACTATTTCTCCTACAAGAAGAACTTACACGCAAAGCTTTGCTGAAAATTATTGGTGACGATTTATGGGCAAATGGTCATGTACAAGATGTAACTATATATCAGGTGTTTTTCCCCAATGTGGTCCAGATCATAGAAGACCGCTTGTGGGGTTTATCTTGGGGATCTTGTATACTTGCAAGAAAGAACAAAGTCATCATAATGGATGCTATTCCTAACATGGCCGACTGCCCTTAGGTTGGTACGATTTTAGAAATATTTGATGTCACCTCTATTATTAGAGGTGAAACATGCACACCTTCTGATAGAGCTCTGAATCTCCTAAGAAAGGGTCTTAAGAATAAGAACATAGAGGCATTTTGGACTCATTTGGATAGTAATAGGGACTTTTTTTCTCCCTCCCAAGTCAATAGGATACAACAGTATGTAGAAGGCATGATGTATTTCATATACATGATGTAAGTTTTATTAAATCACCCCTCTGTAATACTAGATAAACATTAATTTACATCTTTCGATAACATTGAATTTTGAAAATCCCCTTCTTGCTTTCCTTCCAAAGAGGATGAATGATCATTGAAGGAGTAATTGTAAAGAGGCTTGAAATAAGGGCTTTCGGCTTTCATAATTTCCCATCTTTGAAATGATATGTCAACGATATAGGGGAAGGGCTATGATACTTTTCTTTGCAAATATGCACCACCAACACCTGATCTGAATTAATTACTTCATTTTCACTTATTAATATCTTCTATCCTTTAAAGATGTGCATAGAACAATTAATTTTCTGTTGTGGTACTCAAAAGAGTTAAGATCTCTCCATTTGTATTGTCCTTGTCCATCCTATGATAATTTTCTTGAACATTAGCTATTCAAAATGATTCTGGTGGATGTTCCAAATGATTTTTTCCCTTCCACCTGATTACATTCCTCCTAATGTTTAGGGTTAAATAAATACTTGTTTGATGAAAATATTTTTATTTCTTATTTCCTTTGCCTAAGAAAATCTATTTATTAATTTGTGAGATTTAATGTATAACATTGATTGGAATGCAAAAGGTTAGTAAATGTAATTTAAAATAATAATAAATTTAAAAGTCTTTTAATAGTAAACATTATAGAGTTTAGAACCCTTCCCTGATTCCCAAAATTAACTTCTTTTTCTAGCTTTTTATTCAGGACAAAACCCTTGCTACTCAGAACCTGACAAAAAGAGTTAGGATGATACCTAACAGATGTTACCTTTGTACATGAAAGATGTTGAGTCATCTTCTCACCTTCTGCTTCATTGTCAATTCTCTAGGGATGTTTGGAGGGTTGTGTTGTAGCACTGGAAAGTAAGCTGGGTGTTCCCTAATACTATTATAGATTTTCTGAATCAATGGAGATCTCCCACCCCTCACTAGTTGGGAAAACTTGTGTGGAACTTTACTGCCCCTCATTTCATATGGGGGATATGGATGGAAATAAATGAAAGGATATTCAAAAACATCACCTCCACTCCTTTCCTGGGAACCCTAATAAAAATATTATTGAACACTAGAATTATGATTCTTAGCTAAAGCCCTCTCCTTCCTCCCATGAGGCTACAATCTGGAGCTCCCCTCCCCCTGGATGGCATAAGGTGGATTTTGATGGAGGAGCTAAAGGAAATCCTGGCATTGCTGGATGTGGGTGTATTGTTAGAAATGATGAAGGTAGATGTATTTTTGCCTCTGCAATCCCTATTGGTGTTCAAACTAGTCATATGGCAGAAGCTATGGTGGCCCTCTATGCTTGAAAATTAGCTAAAAGTAAAAATTGTTCTAAACTTTGGGTGGAAGGAGACTTGATGAACACAGTCAATTGCATCAATGGTATTTATCCTCCCTCTTGGAATACTGGTCATATCATTGATCAAATCAAAAATTTGTTAGCAGGGTTCGAGACCACACACACTAGCCATGCATTCAGAGAGGTGAACCGTGTGGCTGACAGCCTGGCGAATGAAGGTGTCTTAAGTGCTGATGTCAAAGACTAGAAATGCAACCAAGGATTAAAAAATGATATCCTAAATTTTCTAAGGTACGATCAAATCCACAACAAACCTAGAAATATTACTTTTGATGATGACAAGTAAAGATAGTAATAAGAGTTGCCTCATTTTTGAGCCTTGCATGCACGACAGCAAGTGCATTAAATATAAGATTTATTAGATTGATTATTTCATTTCTTTAAAAAGATGACATTTCCCCATTAATCACCCGCATAGCTTTCAGCATACTCTTTCTATGCAATTTTCCACTTTCTGGATAATTGCAAAAATGGGTGGAAAGTTGAAATGGGAAGAACCCTCTATCTGTAAATGGAGAAAATAGGCTGAGGTCTGGAAGAGACTCAAGGAAGGTGAGGTCATAGACTATATGGAGAAACTCCATGGTTATGATAAGAATATCTCAAAGGAGTTCATGGACAGGTGGGAAAATGGCAAAGTGACTATCTATGGTAAGACTTTCCTCGTCTCTGAGAAAATCATCTCTGAAATTACGGGTCTGAAAATGTTTGGTCTAAAATATTATAGAAGTGGGGTTATGGAGAAAAATGTTGTCAGAATGTACCCTAAGACCCAGGAGGAAAGAGATTTACTTGTTTTTTATTAAATAAGCAGCAAGAGGGTGCTGGCCCGTGGTACAACAAAGCAGAGTCACAATGAACATGTCAACAACACATTAACAGGAACAAAGGAAACTGCAACAACAAATACAGCCAGAGTGCAGGTAAGGAGGAAAGTCAAGGAACCAGAAGAAATCCATAGTCAACACAAGCCAAGTACAAACTGTTATACACTGAATTTGCGCCTTTGATCTCAAGCTCTCTTGGTCTTGATAATCCAGTATAACAAGGGAATCATCTCCAGGTTGTGGGACGTATGCTAACTGAGATGAGACCTCCAGGTTCTAGGCTGGTTCCTCTTGGATAATCACCTTAATTTGCTTCTTGAACAGGAAAGTAAAACTTTGGAGGGAAAGGGATAGAAGGATTGCTTTGAAAGGGAAATGACTGAAAGCAAACTACCTACGAGGTGATGCACCGAAAATGGTATGAGAACATAACACACACAGGATACACCCCTGGGTCAACTAACTCTAAATTGTAAGTAAAACACAAGTCCCCTGTATAGGCATGCATAAATATTTCATAACCAGGTCATGAGTAAACCAGTTAAAAGGAAAGACTTCTTCACAGTTAACAGTTTTAAACAGTAAAACACTAGTTACAACCTGCAAGAAGACATACTCTTTTGCAAGTAGACGCTATGAAAGGACTGATTAAGAGGAATAAAGTCATCCACAGTTAATCCATCAACAATCAAGACACATACAGACAAGCAGAAAAGAGACAAGGTTGACACAATCCAACAAATTGATCCAAAAACTGAAAACTTTGCATATTACTTCTCACAGTAAGTTACAGACTCATACAAAAAAAAATACACCAAGGACAAAAGAAATGTCACAGAGTATGCCTTCTACATAAAAATGAACTCCTGGGTTACAAAATCTCTTTTTCTCTATCAAGAACTCAGAAAGTTACAGAACAACAAGAACAAAAGAAGAAGAACCGACCCTTGCAATTGCAACCTTTATGCTATATATAGGGCTCAGACCATCTTGGGATCCCTTAGGATGCAACAAGCTTCAGATGATCATGGAAAAACCTAACCCTAAAACATAGGAGAGAGGAAAAGAGAGAGAAGAGGCAGTGGAGAATGACCGAGTCAAATAGATATTCACAGATATTTTCATGACCTTCTCAATCTGGCAACTGGAAATCAGATTTGGTAGATGGTGGATAGTAGCATTTACGTTCACTCTGAATAGTCATGCACACCTATTCACCTATATTTCTCTGCAATAACTATCTCTCTTGTCTGTGAACAGTGCCTAGCCAAGTGTTAATCTTATCATCACCCAGGACTTCTTCTCCTTCCTCCTGGCACTTCTAGAAACTCAGTCATAACTCTGTTCTTCCGTGCAACACACTGAATCTTGTCCTATTCATCGACATTGAAACAAATCTACTCAAATATCGGCAGAATTCTCTGTGCATGACCCTTGTGACTAGAGACCCCTCTGATCAAATCTGGAACATGAGAAAATAGAAACCATGGCTGCCGAGCGTTCTCCCCTGTCATCTTGCCGCCATAAATTCAAATTCAAAGTCCTGCGACCCAGTGACCTACGGCTAGTCTCCTTGTCGTGTGCATCGGTCCTTGACCCTAGTTAAATCTCACGACCTAGCGACAAAGCACTTTTTACCTCTGTATAAACTGAGCTTAAATCCAGTGACAAGGCGACCATGTGAAATCAAAGTCGCGAGGAATTTTACTTAACTCACCATTCTTCTAGCGACCCAGTGCCTAACTACTACCTCAGACCGTCACGGCTTGTCGCCTGATCGCCAGATGCCATCTCTCTGTCTCGAGACCACGCGACAAAGCTTAGTTGCCAAGTCAGGGAATCCTATGTCTGAGCCCTTTTGATCTTTCTAGCGACATCCTGACTACCCCAAGGTGCTGAGTCAGGAGAAATTTTCACATAGGGCATTTTTATCACCCGACCTAGCGACCATCATTAGATCATCTGTGCTTTGCATCAGACGACTGTCGCTTAATCGCTTGAAAACTGAGCATGCCCTTAGATGTTCTGTGATCCTGCGACGAGCAGCTATCTCTTCATTAATCACACAGTCGCGAGCTGCTTTCTTTAATTTTCCTTGTCCAGCGACTGTGCAACAACATTCCTCCCCTAGCTCGTCGCAGACCCAGAGACCGTTTTCCCTTTATGTTCATTGCTCGGCGAGTGAGCGACGAGACCTTGCTTTCTACTCGTCACGCACTCGTGAGCACCTTTTCTTTGTTCCAAACTATTCGGTGACTATGCGACACCTTCTTCATTTCCTTCAGTCGCACACTCGTAGGTTGATCTTTGACTTATCTTTATTCCTTGCGACTAAGCTATGGGTCCCGCTTCTACTCATCGCAAGGTCGCGAGCAGCATTCTATTTGCCTTTATCCCTCGACGACTGAGCGATGACTTGTCCTCTTTTCTCATCGCATACTCACGACTTATATCATCTTAATCTCTTCTACTCGGCGAGTGCGCGATGACATTATCCTTCGGCTCGTCGCATAGTCGGGAACGGATGGGACCTGGGAAAGAATAGATCGCGATTGCGCGATGACTGCGATTGGCAGCTCGTCGCGCACTCGCGCAACTTAATAACTTGAATCAAATTTCACTGCGATCAAGCTACTAAGGTGGGTCCCATTCTTTATGTGACTTGTAACATGGATTTGGTGATTACGCGACCAAAGAACAAATGCTAAGTTGGGAGACATTTAGGGAATATTCCAATGGGTCACAAGACTATGCGACACAAGGAAGATGTAGAGTCGAGAGAAGAAAAGGAATATTCACCCAGGCTGAAGCGATCAAGCGACTGAGAAATAAAGCACATGCTCTTAGTAACTTAGAAAAAGTAATTGTGAAATATAAGAGCAATGGCCTAGGGTTTATTACCTCGCTTAAACATGAAGACTCAGGGTTTAAGGGCTTTAAGGGTTTTAGTGAGGATCTGAAACCCCTGGAAAAACAAGACAGATGAAACCAGACAGGGAAAACAAGACCAAATGCACAGAATGGGACATTTGGGCAACATTTTGGTGACTTCTGCGGGATGCTTGCCTGCTAAGCATAGGACCAGTTGCCTTGACAAATCCATTGGGCATGGAGTCATTCTTAACACAAAAATTCGACAGGGAAAACTGTGCACGTGCACTTCTTGAAAAAAAAATGAGGAAACCATGCTAGAAAGCAAGGAAGGAAAACAGGGAAATATTTACAAGGGGACATAGACTTACAAAGAGGGACTAATCTCAAAGCAGGGATTTAAGTGGAAACCATTTACTGGAATCGGCAGAGGATTCCCATCAAGTGTTGAAAGTTGGAAAGCATTAGATCCTCTGCACTCTGTTATGACAAATGGGCCACCCCAGAAAGAATCAAACTTTGTATGTCTGCCAGGTCTGGATCTGAACTCATCCCATTTGAGAAATACATCTCCAACCTTGAAGTCCTTTCCCCTGGCTCTTTTGTCAAAGCTCCTCTTAGTCTGATCCTGATGGAACTCCATATCTCTCATAGACTTGCTTCTGATTTCTTCCAGTTCCATCAATTGGGCA
>MU228233.1:4348431-4366398 GCA_018584345.1 Thuja plicata
TCTATAAGTAGAGATGAGAGAAGGAGTTCAAAATGTAACTCCCATGAGAATGAATGCCACCATTCATAAGTGTGTGAGGCCAAGTGTGAGATTCCTCATAAGGAAGAATAAACTAAATTACAAATTACAATAAATATTTGTCCTCACTTAGTCTACTAGAGGAAAAAATAGAATGAAGTGGAAAGAAGACAAAAAGAAATATATTAGGATACCGTGACTTATATACTAATATATTAGAACAATAAAAGAAGAAAAGATCTAACCTTGGTTTATAAATACACTAAGGAAAGATTACAACTTCTAACACTTATTCTGTTGATATACAAATATGCAAATTTTAAGTTGCAAGGTAAATCCAAGGCTGAAGGCTCAAATGGGGGAAAGAAAGGCAAAAGACCTATGGTGAGTAACATCAATACGCCAGGTAAAAAGAGAAAGGGGAAAATGAGTAATGTAGGGGATGACCCTGCTAAGATCATCACAGAGGAGGAAGGAATGAACATAGACAATGAATTCAAGGCTATGGGTAAGGGAGATAAAGGTGCTAAGGGCAAGGCGGCTAAGTTCATCTTAGAGGAAATTGGTATGGAAACAAGGGAGGATACTGAATCTCTAGAGCTAGAAACTACAGGCTCCTCTAAGGAATTGGAAATTGAGAGCAAAGGTTGTTCTGAAGACAAGGATATAGAAGGTCAGCAAGGAAACATAATGCTAGAGGAAGTTGAGATGAGAACTAATTCCCCTGAGAAGAAGAATCAGTCAAATACCTAGAAGGTGGATCCTGACACCACTCCCATTCTTGTGAATTATGCTAAGTTTGAGCCTAATGAGGGAAAGCATTCCAGGGAGAATTTGGAAAAAGAAGGGGGAAATAAAGTGGAAGGGAATAAAAAGCAAGATAATGAGAAAGCTGGTGGAAGCAACAAAAATTAGACAGAAAAAATCCAAGAACCTTCTAGGTTTATGCAGGTAGTCAAAGAGTAGGTAGAGATGGACATTCAGCTGAACTCTTGGCTCCTGGATGAATTTAGAGACATCAATGGTAGGCATGATGAGCTCCAGGATAGAGTTAATAAGATTTCTATACTGTTGGCTGAACCTGTGAATAAGGATACTAAGAACAATGAAAGTCAAGAAGAAGAAATGGACAATAGATTGTTGGAGAAGATGGAACTTAGAATTAATGTAGTGGTCAATTTCTGCTAGTGTACGACAGAGAGTCACATACAGAGTATTGAAAGTACTCTCAGCCCTTTGATGAAGAACAACTATGAAGGCATGAAGGTCACTGACAAAAACTTAAAGGTGCTTCTCTCAGTGCTAGATGGGAACACTACTCCCATTACAGTGGATGATGATACTGTTATTGATGTAAGTGTTGCTGGCCTAGGAACTCATACTAGGGTGAGTGCCAAAAAGGTGAAAAATGGTGGCTCAAAGGAAATTAAAGATCTCAGGGAGGCAATTGAAAAGTATCAGAATGTGATGGTTGACTCAACCAAGATGGTAAAATAGAATTGACTGTTCTTTGTGGTTGTTTTATTTTTGTCTGGGTTTCATCTTTTGACTGGTTGTAATGCTGGAGGGTTGTTATAGTTTCTATCTTATAATCCCAACTATTTCTTTTTTATGTATGTCTCACTTTTTGTAGTTCTTTATTCTACCTATCTTTAGATTCTTTTTTTACAAGGTTACTTTTCCCTTCAAAAATTGTTTTAACCTCAATCAAAAACATTATAGATTGTCAAAATGTAACATTGTTAAACATAATTTAGATTCTTTATTTTATTTATTTCCTTTGCACAAGAAAATATATTCATTACTTTGTTACCTTTAATGTAAAACACTGATTAGAATATTAAAAATTAATAAATGTAATTTAAAATAAAAACAAAATTAAAAGTCTTGTAATAGTCAACATCATTGAACAAATCAATCTGAGCACCAAAGTCCAAAAAATGGAGGACAAAATGACCTGTTCCTGGCAAGAGGACTAGAGCCAATGCTAAGAAGAAAAAGGATAATAATATGGTGATTGATCTCTATAAGATCAAGGATTCTAATGCTAATATGGAGATGCTTGAGGCCAAGGCGGCCACCCTGATGGTGGACATATCTTGAGTGTCCCTGGTCTTTTTTGATGTCCCTATAAAACTTGTTTTACTTAATCAAAAACATTATAGGCTATGAAAATGTAATATTGTTAAGCATAATTCACATTTTTAAATTTATTATATATTCTATAAAAGAATTTATACTTTAACTAGATAAAAGAAATAGAAGAAGAGGATAAAGTCTCACAATGCTTGTGCTCTTGTTCTATCAATACTCGAATTGGTATATTGAACTCTCCTTCTCCTTATTCCATGTTCTTTAAAATCTTACCTATATCTTTTATTTAAATTTTGTACAAATGATTACTAGTTTAATATTTTTCCTGAATTTCTATGTACAAATGATTACTAGTTTTATACAAGTAAAACAAAACAAAACATTAAATTTAACTAAAAAAATTCTTATTTTGAATTGCTTGAGAACTATTAACAATCATTAATTGTTATTGTGTAACAATACTATTGAAAAAGGATAAAAAAGGAAAAACATGAATGTATAAATTAATCTTAAAATATAAACCACCCCTTTTAAGCTTAAGCATAAATCTATTCACAGATGATATACCGAAACTCACAGTCCACTAAACCCTAATCAACCAACAAATTTATGGCCTTCAAATCACATGAATAATACTACAGTTTATAATGTCAAACAAACTGTCAAACGATCAAAAATCATCACCTAGAAGAATCTTTGACCTTACCATACATGCAATGCCATCTTCTAAGCTTTTTCCTTATTGCATATCTAAAGTGTTTCATAAACTAACAATTGGAAGACCTTACTCAGTTAAATTGCTACTCCCTCTCATAAATTCTATCCTAATTCATTTTTTGATACTCTGAGTCTTTGATAACATAGATGCCTATTTTTGTAGAAACCATGTAGGATTTGTAAAGGCAATAATCATACCCACTATTGTATATCTAATATTAAAGCCAAATCCTAAAGAGATTGTCGTGATATAATCCTAGAAATTACAGAAAAAAAGGGAGAGTAAAATAGAGTTTCAATTAATGCAATAGTAGTGACTAGAAGAAAAGCTAGCAGAAGTAGAAGAAGAAAATAAAGGATCCCTAATATAATTAGGGATGCAATGAAGATAATTAAATAGATTTCTTAGATCACCATAGTAAAAAGTGAGTTTTTCATAATCTCACCAATGATAATAATCTTTAACCAAAAATTAGCCACCCATGAGATACAACAAGAGAAAGCAATGAGGAAGAAACAAATGGAAGAAAAATAATGAAAACCTTGAAAAATAGGATGAAATTATATGTTTATAGAATTACTAACTTAAATGCATCAAGGTTGAAACAAAAGTGGAGGTTGAAGGTGAAGGAATTCTTGACCAATAAATCCCTAACTCGACCCTATTAACTTTGTCTTTAGATTTTTAAGATAATGAGATAATGGGACTAAAGAGGATACTTGATGGTCTTGAAGAATTCGAATGGATAAACAAGAAAATTTGTCAAGAGATCATAGACATCAATCATAAATATACCCAAGAAAATATGTTATTAAAAAATGCAATAGTAAACTAAAATAAAAATTTAAAATAGTCAGGAAGTAACATTATCCAGGAAGCATCAACTACAATAGATTAAAAATGGAAAATTTCTAAGTATTAGAGGAAAGATACACTCTATATCAAGAAGAGATTTAATCAAAAATAGAAAATATAGAGATTGAGGAGCCTAAGGTAGAGGAACAAATAGAAGAGGAATATTGTGGGAACAAGTAACAAAATGGTTGACAAAGAGTCAAAGAGAATTCATACATCAACAATTTAGAGTTAAAATAGGAGAAGAAAGGAACCAAAGTGATAGCAGAGCCAAATATAATGATAAAAGGATTGAAAGACAATAGAGAAGGTGAGTACATAACCAATTTAATAAAATGATTTTAGGCATATATGTTGAACTCGATAGGACATGTTCATAAAACAAGAAGAATTTGGAGTGTTACAAGATGGTAGAAATAAGAATATAAGAGAAAAATCGAAAACCATAGAGGACAAGAATAAAATATTGATGACTAAAAGGTTTCTCAAAGATACACAAGTACACATAGATGAAGATTTAACCCCATTACAATGACAAGAGAGAAGAATAGAATGGTAAAATCTACTAGTATAAAGAAATGCATATAATAAGGCATGGATATATAGAAGGAAATATTAGATCAATAATAAAATAGCACATAAAAATAGGAATGTCCCCCCCCCAAGTGTACCTCTCAAATAGGAATCTAAGAGAAACATTGAAAATATAGAGGAAAATAATAGAATTATGAGGAACAAATGGTTTCTTAAAGGTGTATTATTCTACATAGCTGAAGATTTAAACCCATTACAATTACAAGAGAAATTTGTACTATTCTACATAGTTGTTTAATCAATGTGCTAGTCTTGTTCAAATTAATGTAATAAGAGGAGAAATGTTGGCATGTTACAATAATTAGGTTTCAATTAGTAAGTTTTTCCATTTTGGAACTATCTTGTCCAAATAGTTCTCTTCATTTTGTCTTTTTGTACTTCCTATTTGAAAGAATCTTTTGAAATAATAAGACATGAGTTTTTTTTGCCCTTGAATTATCATTCAGCTTGCTTGTTGGATGTGGGAGAGCCCAAGGTTCAGTCACTATTGTTGTTGGCCTTGGTCTTCAAAATACAATGTTGGTATTCCATGGTTAGGAAACATACCCAAGATGTTTTAGGTTGATGTAAATATTTCCAAGTGGTCATTTCTCTTAAATTTAAACAAGCAAGGCCTAGAAAAACAACAATACTAGTTGATGATCCGACATGACTATGTGTTGCACTCAAGGATGGAGGATCCAATGAAGGAGTATCCAAACTTACAGAAAATAACCATAATAGTAGAAAAAACTAGATACACAGAAATATAATCAACATTCACCTCATATATATCATCTCAAATATCAATTACATTCAACATGCCAGGCTTTAAGGCCTTCCCGGTTATGGCCAATTACAATGATAGAATTAAGATCTAATATAGATCTTCTGCAAAACAAACATTCATGATCTAGATTCTCAGATCCAACACCTGATCTGCCTTCCCAATCTGATCCACCCTAAAATCTATCCTAAATTATGAACAAAATACAACTTAAATACAAAAGGAAACCAACTAGGTCGGCCTCCAATAACAATCATTGGAGAAACCCCAGACCCAGATTTAGGTCCACACAAACCCTAATGAGAGATCCACCATTAATGACGTAGTCAAAATTAAATGTAGAAGTTAGCCACTAGATCCAAGTCCAAAAATCAACAACTCAGAAAGAGGAGCACCAAAAATTAGCAACCATTAGTAAATCATACCAAAGCATCAGAAAACCCGGTGGTAAACACAAAATTGTAGTAGTACCAAAATCTATTGGTAAACAATAAATCACAACAATACCAAATTCCATCGATAAACATTGAATCACAACAATACCGAAACCCATTGGTAAACACTGATCACTGAGAAAACAAGAAACCTGAGTACTCAACTGACAACTCCTCTAAACTAATAATCTTCGAAGTAAACATATATTTTTGTTTGACACAGGATTGCTAAGAGTCCTAGGATGTTCCTACATCAAACACCCCAGGTAAAGAAGATGTTCCCATCAAAGAGTCATGAACATCTTAAGGGAATCAGAACAGGTATCCCATACATGTTCTTAACACACATCTCTTCTTGCCCCTCACTCCATCCTATCTTAGCTTTATCTGTCATCTCATTTGACAAATTCATTATGTTAGTAATAACTGAGGGGGGGGGTGAATTAGTGGCCTTAATTATTTATGCTTTAATCACTAACCACCAATCAAATACATCTTAGATTATTAAGTCCCTACAAGATGCATGCAATGAAATACTTATAATAATTAACTATCTTTTAGTTTTCCTTTTCTGACCTTATTCTCCTTGATAACCGATAAGTAGTAAAACTATTTACCGATACTCAGTAAATATGTAGAGTATACCAATCAATCCAGAAATGCATATGTGAAATGTATAATAGTAAAGTAATAAACAATACACACATAACACAGATTTTAACATGGAAACCCTATTAAGGGAAAAACCACTGGGATCGGTACCCAAAATTTTCACTCTTCTGAAGTGAGACCTATTACGAGCCAACCCTGTTAAAGGTTACAAACACACTATTAGGTGTGACCTTGTTAGAGGATTTTAATATGAGTCTATCACTTGATATATATCATGTATATGCTATGAATATTGATCAACCTCTATGGGAACAATAGGTATCTAGCATATCTGGGGCTACCTAACTGCATCAGCCTCCTTCTTAGACTGTGTGTATGTATCAGGCACTCAATGATATTTTCATGATAAACTCTTTGGAAATTTATTAGGATATGCCTCAATTATAGAAGATGGTTAAGTCCTTCTCTGTTAAGAGACTTAATGCTTCAATGGTTAAACTAAAACACAATGACCTCTTTCTAATGCAACTTGAATTGTAGATTTTTAGATCTACTTAAGTACAATAGCTCTCTGATAAATGTATCAATTCAATTCCTTTTTCTCTACACTTTCTTCTCTATGATGCTATGCTTCACTGTTTATCGGTGTCTGCAGAATTCTTTAGCTCTCCCTCAGCTTGATTGATCAAGACTATATGAAGTTATACTTCATCAATTTCTCTTTAGCATCCTCAGTCTATTCACTCCACTTCCTGTGTATGTGATTACATAAATGAATTACACTTATCTCTTATATAGATATGATATTCCTTAATTCTTGATTCTTGGCATGAAAAACAATCGAGCCAATTTGATTTAAATCTTTAACTCCTGATTATCTAGGACAATGGGTTGTTGAATAGGGCTAAATTTTGATTCAACATAGAGCATCTGGGGCCATTTGGTAGAGACATCTTTAAGGAGACAAAACCGAGATGGAGCTCAAAAATCATCGAGAGAAACCCAATCATGACGAATAAAGATGCCTATCTTGTTAGCCAAAACCTCCAAAATTTTTGGCTATCAAAATTCAAGTGGCAAAATAGGGAGAGATATCCAGAAGGGAAATAATCTAACATGGCCCCGCTGAGGCTAGAAATGGGGAGACCAAAGTTTATTATGGATTCCCCATCCCCTAAAAAACCACCCCTTACTCTTATGAATCTAATCTTGACTGGCTTGATTATCAATTATAGCAATGAAAAACCCCTTAACAGAATCTATCATAAAGGCATTTTGTAACCCTGACCACTTCTTGGAAGCCCATTTGTATAATTCAAAGCTAGTAGGAGAAAAGTTCCAGATCTTACCGATGAGTACCCTAGACCTCGGATATGGGATAGATAATGAAAACATGTGCTTATGGATGAAGATTCTCTCTAAAACTTGGTGCCCACTACCATGATCTTTAGGAACAACCTTTGGACCTGACTTATTCTACGATTCCAACCTATTCGGTAGATCCAACCTATTCGAAAGATCCAACCGATTAGGAAAATTGAAGGGAGATGCCTTTGGAATGCGGTCTACCAAGGGAGACCCCTCTACTATGTTTAGAGAAGGTTCTTTACTTAGATCCCCTAGATGAGAAGGTGATATCAAAATACAAATATCAAACCTCACTATCTTGTCTGGAATCCTCCTTTGCCTATCATTCTTGTGAAAAAGACCTGCGCCTTTGAATGGAGGCCACTCTAGAAAAAATCAATGTCACCATTGACTCTGGCTAGAGTTTTTATAACATTTGTCCTTCAATGTTCCTGATTAGAAAACCCATTGTGGCCAATTATGACCCGAAAAACATGGCCCAGATTCATCCACCCAATTTCCTGAGTGAAAAACCCATAGTGGGGAGTGCAAGGGTTTAGAAACCGTATTTCTTGGGACCTTGTTCCTCAGGGTATTTGGTAGAGTCTACTCTTTCACAGCAGTCCAACATTTTCCTGAAATGTTACTCCACCCAAACTGCTTCCCCCGACTTGAAGATTGCTCCAAAAATCTAGATGAAACCGTGGTCACGTGATCTCCATTAGCAGTTGTAGAGCTCATTGTGATAAGGTATAGGGTAGAAATAATTTCCCCTTTCTGTGTTGTTTCTTCTGAGTTGTTCTACAAGTTGGTTTGAATAGTTGGGAGTACCTTTGTCCCTAGTTCTCCTTACTCTCCTTGCATCATTTCATCCCTGGTTCTCCTTACTCTCCTTGCATCATTTAAAAGAGGATTAATATAATAGATCTATATTTATGGCTTAGTAATATTATATTCTACCATCTTAATAGATGAACAAAATAGGAATTAATAATATCTAACAAATTCAAAATGTTTGCAATGATCATTAGACAATTAAGGGAATAAAAGTAAAATTTTCTTATAATTTTTATGTTTAGGTACATTGTTCGATGATGCTTTTTCTTTTAAATAAAATGATGAGACAACTGGTTAAAATAAAGGTATTGTAAGAAGACTAGTAAAATTATCTTCTACTAAAATATATACCAACCAATATTAATGTCTTTGAAAATTTAAATATACAATGCCATTGAAAATTTTAATTATATGTATATAAAAAATCTAAACATCATGAAGACTTCAAACTCAATCATTCTATTAAGTGACTTCAACTCTAACTCTCCACAAGTCAGAAAAAACCTTAACACCATAAAGGCTTTAAACTCAAACCATTGACAAACTTTAACTCTCTATAGGGAATAAAAACCCTAAACACCATAATGACCTCAAACTCAATCTATTAACAAAATTTTATTTTCCATAAATAAGAAAAACCCTAAACATCATAAGACCACAAACTCAATCCATTAACCAATTTTAACTCTCAATCTATTAACCGAATTCGATTGTCAATCCATTAATCGACTTTAACTCTCTACATCAAATAGAATAGTTTCTTGAAGCTCTTACATAAAACTGTGAAGAGCTGCCTCAAGAACACTACATGTAGAAAATTATTAGGATAGCATCAAAAAGTGTAAAAGTGACATATCCTCTATGCATGAAACCTCAAGTCAAAGGTGTTCTCATCTTTTATTCACTGAAGTACATTATTTTCACTTGAGTATTGGCATAGTGTTAACATTTTTTTCAAATTATTTGTGAATCTATTGAGTATTGGATTAGTGCTAACTGGTCCATGCATGGAGTATTTTCCATTGCTCTCTAGGATATAACCAGTGATACCCACAAGTTTTGTGAAAGAAAAAATGCACAAAATAAATTGCAAAAAATAAAATAGAACAAACGTGGAAATAGTGGTTCATCAGTTAGGCTACATCCACTTTCAAATGCAGGGATTCTCTTTTATTTATCTCTATTTTTCTTAGTCTTCTTTAAGCTAGTATTACAAAATTAAATATATGGAAGATGCCTTATGCAAATGGCATACACATAGTAGGAGTGGGAGTGTGAATAATCTTTGGTTACATAAAAGAAGTTTCCAAACATAGGCAGTGGTCACAAGGAAAGGCTATTATGGAATAACTTGAATTGTTACCACAAACTTGGCTTCATACATATCCAACAATCTCCCACTTGAAGACAAGTCATACTAGAAAGAAGAAATCTCAGAGATATCCTCCATAGTAAGCTAAGGTCACTTCCTCAAAATGATGAGAGAAGCTCTGCAGAACTCAAATTGCTCCCTTTTTATGATCTTCGTCAAACCATCCACCTGACCCCATCCAATTAAATTCAAAGAATATGAAAGAACACCTCCTGCCACCCACATGCAAAACCTAAAAATGCTTGAAAGAAAGCCAAATTCACCACTACCAATAGAAAATAGCAAAGTTGTGAACTTCCACAACTCCTTTATCTTATGGTCCAATAGATTGATCACAACCTACACTCTAGCCCAACTGAGAATCACCATTAATTTTATCTACCCCAGGTTCTTTGGCATCAACCTGCTCACTATTAGCTACGTGGTCCCCAAAACTTTGATAGTCAAGCATAATAGGAGAAAATCCTTAATAACATAATAGTTTCAACATCTAATTGATCTGAAGAACTTTGTTGGATAGTCCATATTTCATATAATGACAAATCTAAAGCAGGATGAAAAACTCCCACTTCAACATGACTCTCTATTACATAAAAGGTTCCTAATTTTCTACAATTAGCAATTATCAAGGCCTCCTTTGTAACTTTGCATCTATTTGATTCAAAACTAATTTTACAACCTTGAGAAGCCAAAACAACATTTTGTTGAGTTGGGGAACATATCTAACATCACATAACAACCAAGTATATCCATTTTTCATTTTTAATGAAATATCCCTATTTCCAACCACATCACAAGATTCATTGTTACCAAGAAAAAATCTTACCGAAGTCACTAATTTGTAGAATTTGCAAATACTCACACGGGGTGACATGAAACAATGAACCCAAATCAAGCACCCAAGCATTAGTTGGAATTTCTTCTTGGGTTAAAATAAGAACACTGACATCTTCTTGGTATGTTGTGTTGGCTTCATCATTGATCACTATTTCTTGAGCCTTTTGGTAGTTCCTACAGTTATTTTTAATGTGACCTAACTTTCCACAAAACAAACATTCTCCATTTCAGCTATTGGACTTCAATCTTCCTCTATTGTTATTTCTGCCTCTATCTTGACCCCTTCCTCTATTATCAATACTCACGACAGTCTAGGCATCACCATATGAGGGCCCTTGATTTTTCCTTCTCATATCTTAGCTAAGAAGAGTAGTTGAAACATCATCAAATTTTAACTTTATTTTGGCAGCCACCAAAATGCTCACTACCATCACCACACCTTCCCAGCTATTTGGTAAAGAAAAAAATAATAAAATAGCTTTGATCTTTTCATCTAAGTTAATACCCACAGAAATTAATTCAGTGACTAATGTATTGAATTCATTTAAATTATTCAACATAACTCACACTTCTCACATTTTCAAATAATACAATTTCTTCATGATGAATACCTTATTGGAAGCTGATGCAATATCATACAAGGAAGATAGTTTGTCCCACAACTTCTTGGTGGTCATCTCAGCTGAGATAATGAAGAGCATACTACTAGAAAGAGAAAAAAAAATAGTGGCCCTTGCTTTCTTATCTATGTTTTTCAATCTTCATTTGATAAAGAACCTTTCCCTTTGGCTTTTCAAAATAACGCATTTGAGAGATCCTACTTAATTAATAGAAACTCCATCTAAAATTTACATAACCCAAATTTCCTCCTAGTGAACTTCTTAATCTTCCATTTTTCTTCTTCTTCCATGGCTTATAAAAACTTCACCATTTTCCAAAACCAAATTCTGCACTAAGCTTCAACTCTGAGCTCTGATACCAATTGTGAATACAAAAATGCAATTTTTTTTGTAGAAAATAAAATAGAATAGACAAATAACAAACAAAGACACATAGGAATTGGATTGGTTCTCTGATTAGACTACACCCACTTTCAAATATAGGGGATTCTCTTTTATTTATCTTTGTTTTTCTCATTCTTCTTTCAACTAGCATTACACAGTAAAATATATAGAGGATGTGATACGAAAATGGCATAGGCATAGTGGGAGAGTGAAGAATTTTTGGTTACATAAAAGAAGGTGCCAAGCATATACTTTAGTTACAAGAAAAGGTTTCTATGGAATACTATTGGAATTATATTGGAATGATGTACTGAGAGGGGAGGGGTGAATCAGTACCTCTAAAACTTTTCTTGGTTAGCCTATTAACCCTTAATCATCATTTTGTAAATTATCTTATCTAACTGTTCATCTTTCTTTATGTATATGCAATCATATCATAAGTTCTTTCGTATGTAATCATAAAAGAAACATTCATGAAAATAGATAACACATGACACAAGATATGATATCACAGAAAACTCTTGTTAGGAAGTAAAAACTGCGGTGGGGATTGTTACCAACAAGACTTCACTATCTATAGATAAGAAGGGGTCGGTTAAGGCTTACAATTGGTCACTTCTAATGACCTACCCTGTTAAGAGTATTATAGTGGAGACCTATTAAGATCTACTTCGTTTGAAGCTTTAGCAACACTGTTAAGTGTGCACTTTGTTAAGAGATTTGTAAAGAATGGTTAAGTCCACCTTCTACAAAAGGATTTTATATGTGATGCACTTGTTAGAATGCAACTACATAATTCTTTGATCTGATGATCTATGCAATCTATAATTGTTGATAACAAATCCATTAAAGCTTCCTATGTATGAGTAATCATCCTTCCATGATTGAATAATACCTTTGTCTGCTCATCGGTAACCTCTATGTGTTCTTTACAACTGATATGATATGATTCTGAACTTTGCATGAATTCTACATTCTTCTCCTTAGATGCTCATCATGGCTATCAACAAAAATGAATTCATAACTCACAATTGATTTGAACATCTATTTATACTAGATTTTGGCTCACTTCTTGATTCACGCTTCACAAGTTAACTCTAGATCTAAGGTTTACAACTTGACCTTGATCTTTAGTTAGATATGTTTTAGATCCATTATGATGCTTTAAAACATTTACATAAAGCTTGCTTGACCCTCAAGTTATGATTTAAAAAAAAATAAAACTCTATAAATAGAATTACATTTCTTTATCTGACATGTAAAACTCAGATCCACTATTTGTGGGTTCCCTAACTACCTGTTAGATCTGATGGTCAGTTTTCTTTGTCGTCAGTGTTCCTTTCTTGAACTGGTCATCGGGTATGCCTTTTCTATTTCATCAGTTTTGTTCTCAAAACTATGTCATCGGTGATGTCCTATTCACTTTGTCGGCGCAACACTTGTCAGTGTTCGCCGGTCAATTCCATACTTAGCATTTTCTTGTGACCTTTATGTTCTGTCGGGTATGCTCACTGTCCACCGGTAATGCTTGTAGTCCGGTGGTAATGCTTGTACCGATGATCTCTGTCAATGTTTTTCACTAAGTGTACTAATGGAAAAATTAATGTCATCAATAACTCCAGCCGTTACCATAGACTTTTCTTCAGACGTAGCCAACAAGTTCATCCTTTCTTCTATATAGAGATATTTAACTATCTATGAAAGCCTTAGCTTTTATTTTGGATTTGATCCCATCACATATGCTTGAAGACTGTCCACAGAGTTGTATTGTTTTGGTTTTTTTTCTCACTTTATTTCAAACCCTCAGTTGTGCTATAAATATTGAAGGTTATATTTCTCTATTGCGAAACCTCTATTTTCAAATTGTTTTCTCCTGTCTCTTCCAAAAACCCATTGAACTTTCAATCTTCAATATTTTCCTTCTTGATCTTTGAAAGATCTATCCCCCATTTTAAGATGTGTTCATTTTTTCCCCAAAACTACTAGCAATAGAGTGCTATATACCAATATCCTTTCTAATAAAATTTGAAGTTTTAATCTACCAGATTCAAATACAATGTAAACAGATACATCTGAAGTTTGATATCATGTCATAAGTATTGGATGTGAAACACAACAATTATTTGGTTTCCGTCCGATATCTTTTGGCCATTCGCATTCTAGACAACATTGTTGTGTTTGCATATAAAATCATGTTGTTGTATGTAAGTTTGATTGAACAAGTGAATAATAATATTGTCATTCTTGAAGAGTGGATGTGGCCTATTAGGGTGAACCACTATAAAACTAGTGTTTTGTGTTTGTGTTTCAATCTCTAATTCTATTTTAAATTCATTTTTTAGTTTTGACAATTGGTATTAGAGTAGGTTGTGTTCGAGTTTTATAGGGTGAACCACTATAAAACTAGTGTTTTGTGTTTGTGTTTGAATCTCTAGTTCTATTTCAAATTCATTTTTTAGTTTTGACAATTGGTATTAGAGTAGGTTGTCTTCAGTAGGAGAGATTCAAGTTTGAGTGGGAGCAATGGTGTTTGAAGAAATAAAGCCCGAAAAGTTTAATGGTCATAACTATAAGTCATGGTAGATGCAAATGGAGGACTATTTGTATGTAGAATCATTTGTGGCGGCCATTGTATGGTAAAGAAAAGAAACCAGCAACCATGTCAGATGAAGATTGGGATGCCTTGAACCGAAAACCTAGGGAGTGATTCGGTCACACCGATCTCCAACCTTAGCCTTCAATATATCCAACGCAACAACTATTGTTGATCTTATGGATAAATTAAATAAGTTGTATGAAAAGTATTCAGCCTTGAACAAGCAACGTTTACATTGGTGGGATGGCCACAAAAATAGGAAAAATTCAGCAAACAAAAAGGGTTTGAAGCATTCGCTGATTATTCAGGGATAGATTAGAGAGGTTGTCTCTTGAGATGAGGAGGATGCATTCCGAGATGAGGAGGATGCAGCCAGGAATCAGGCAAATGAAAATGAACCTGAGAAAGAGGCTGAGAACTTTGGAAGCCCTAAAAATAGAGTAAAGAGAGTCCTCTGTAATGGAAAAGGTTTTGCGTTAATTTTTGCTATTTATTTACAAGTCCCAGGATGTGATTGTCATAACAACAGGAAAAAGAATTTGATAACTGCAATGAAGGAATTGAAAGAAAGAGAGCATGAAGAAGCAGCCAAGAAGGCTAACGAAATTGACAATGGAGGATGGGTGTAAGAATGAAGTTGGGAATCAAACCCATCACTTGGCATCTGTGAGGAACTAGCAACGACATCATCAGCACAAGAAGATGAAGAGTCTTAGAGGTGGTTGATCATTCATGATTCTGAGATGCTATTTATAGTCAAGGGTATGGCAGGACAAGGTGTGGTGCGACCTATGTGGCTAAAGCATGTGGAGAAAGTTGTGATTGATGTGTTCAACCATCAGGAGAATATTGATGAGTTAGAGGAAATTAATAAATTAAGTTTTACTAATTCTGATTTGATATGGAGAAGACTCATCAGGAGCATCTCAGATAGGATTTGGAGATGCTAAATTCTTGAAAATAATCTTTTCTTTGATTATAAGATTATAAATGAGAAGCAGGGGATATGTTTGTTTGTAGTGTTATGGTTGGGTTTCAAAAACTGCTATTTTTTGTTTGTGTTTGAATCTCTCTAATTCTGTTTCAAATTCATTTTTATTTTTAACAATATTTGAATTTCTCCTCCCATTCATATTTTTAAGAGAGAATTACCTACCAGATTCCTCATGTCCCATGCCTGTTGCGGTTTCTTTTTCACGCAGATTTTTTCTGATGATATGGGGAAAGAGAAACATAATGACAAGTTGAAAATAGGCCTCCCACGTGTCCTATAGAGCTGCAAGCTAGATCCAAATGGTCTGAGCGACAGGAAGAAAAGCTTTATTAAATTAATTTATTAGAATTCCCTCCTTCCAACGCAGACATGTACATAAATAAAAATTGTAGCATTTTCCATGTTTTATCACAATTATTACCATGGTGTTTTCCACTTATTACAGAGATTTTAAAATAAGGTGCTTTTGCATTTTTTTTATGTGCTTTTCTTTTTCATTCAAAGTCATTCGGAATAATAATAATAATAGTAACATTTTAATAAGTTTATTAATTATAAACTTAAGATTCCGTTTATAATTTTCAAAATTAAAATTTAATAAATACACTAACTTTAATATATGATAATAGTTAACTGTAAATTATGAATTGAAATGGTAACTTTATAGTTTTACTTCATAATAAGAATTGTAGTTCTTAAAAATAACATCTAATAAATTATACTATTCATTAATATTATGTTCTACATTCCTAATAATTGAATAAAATAGGAATTAATTATACTTAAATTTATAAATTTCTATAATGATCATGAGTTCATTAAAGGAATAAAAGTAAAATTTTCTTATTACTATAATGTTTAATGTAAATTATTCAATGATGTATTTCTTGTACTCTGGTTTAAAAGATGCTTATTTAACACACTACATAAATAAAATGGTGAGATGATTGGTTAAAAGAAAGGCATGGTAAGAACACCAATAAATTCTCTTCTATCTAAAAATAGATAAATCAATATCAATGTTTGAAAATTTAATATATGTTCATATTTTTTCAATAGTGTAAAAAGAATACTCGATGGAAAAAGGTACCTAAGAATATTTATACAAAAGAATAGACCAACCAATATCAATGCCATTGAAATTTTAAATATTTAAATATATCCATATAAAAACCCTAAACATCATAAAGACTTCAAACTCAACCAATCTATTAATAACCTTAGCTCTCAATCCATAATTGATTTTAGCTCTCTACAAATAAGAAAAACCTAAGCACCATAAAGACCTCAAAGTGAATCCATTGACCAACTTCAACTCTCCACAAAAAAGAAAAACCCTAAACACTATAAAAAACATTTATTTTAACTTTCTACAAGTAAGGAAAACCCTAAGCACCATAAAGACCTCAAACTCAATCCATTGACCAACTTTAACTCTCCACAAGAAAGGAAAACCCTAAACACCATGAAAACATCAAACTTAATCCAATAACCGCCTTTAATTCTCCATAAATAAGAAAACCCTAAACACCATAACTCCAAACTCAATCCATTAACCGATCCAAAATCACTGGCTCAGATTTCAAGCTAACCACATGATAATTCCTGATTTCCAAGAGTCAGGTCAAAAGAAATCGGGCAGCATTGCACTCCAAAATCCCTAAGCTAATTTTGAGTAAATAAAACTTGCACAATTATTATCATGGTGTTTCCCATTTATTACAGAAATTTTAAAATAAGGTTCTTCTGCATTTTTTTTAATGTGCTTTTCTCTTTCATTCAAAGTCATTCTTCATTGGAATTAATAGTAATAGTAACAATTTAATAAACTTTATTAATTATAAACTTAAGATTCTGTTTATAACTTTTGAAATTAAAATTTAATGACATAAACTTTAATATATGATAATAGTTGAGTGTAAAATATGGATTGAAATGGTAATTTTATATTTTTTTTTCATAATAAGAATTGTAGTTCTTAAAAATAACATCTAATAAATAATACTATTTATTAATATTATATTCTACCTTCCTAATAGATGAACAAAATATGAATTAATTATATCTATATTCATAAATTTCTACAATGATCATGAGTTCATTAAAGAAATAAAAGTAAAATTTTCTTATTACTATAATGTTTAATGTACATTATTCAATGATGTTTTTCTTGCACTCTTTTTTAAAAGGTGTTTATTTAGCACACCACATAAATAAAATGGTGAAATGATTGGTTAAAAGAAAGGCATGGTAAGAACACCAATAAAATTGTCTTCTATCTAAAAATAGATAAACTAATATCAATATTTGAAAATTTAATATATGTTCATAGTTTTCCAGTAGTGTAAAAAGAATATTGGATGGAAAAAGGTACCTAAGAAGATTTATAGAAAAAAGAATAAACCAACCAATATCAATGTCATTGAAATTTTAAATATTTAAATATATGCATATAAAAACCCTAAACATCATAAAGACTTCAAACTCAACCAATCTATTAATAACCTTAACTCTCAACCCATTAATTGATTTTATCTCTCTACAAATAAGAAAAACCTAAGCATAATAAAGACCTCAAATTGAATCCATTGACCAACTTCAACTCTTCACAAGGAAGAAAAATCCCTAAACACCATAAAGATATTTATTTTAACTTTTTACAAGTAAGAAAAACCCTAAGCACCATAAAGACCTCAAACTCAATCCATTGATCAACTTTAACTCTCCACAAGAAAGAAAAAACCCTAAACACTATAAAAATGTCAAACTTAATCCATTAACCGACTTTAATTCTCCATAAATAAAAAAAACCCTAAACACCGTAACAATTCCAACCTCAATCCATTAACCGACTTTGACTCTCAATCCATTAACCGAGTTGAAGATCCC
>MU228233.1:4369351-4380625 GCA_018584345.1 Thuja plicata
CTAGATAAACATTAATTTACATCTTTCGATAACATTGAATTTTGAAAATCCCCTTCTTGCTTTCCTTCCAAAGAGGATGAATGATCATTGAAGGAGTAATTGTGAAGAGGCTTGAAATAAGGGCTTTTGGCTTTTTATAATTTCCCATCTTTGAAATGATATGTCAACAATATAGGGGAAGGGCTATGATACTTTTCTTTGCAAATATGCACCACCAACACCTGATATGAATTAATTACTTCATTTTCACTTATCAATATCTTCTATCCTTTGAAGATGTGTATAGAACAATTAATTTTCTCTTGTGGTACTCAAAAGAGTTAAGATCTCTCCATTTGTATTGTCCTTGTCCATCCTATGATAATTTTCATGACCATTAGAATTCAAAATGATTCTGGTGGATGTTCCAAATGATTTTTTCCCTTCCGCCTGATTACATTCCTTCTAATGTGTAGGGTTAAAAAAACCCTTGTCTGATGAAAATATTTTCATCTCTTATTTCCTTTGCCTAAGAAAATATATTTATTACTTTTTGAGATTTAATGTAAAACATTGAGTGGAATGCAAAAAGTTAGTAACTGTAATTTAAAATAATAATAAATTTAAAAGTCTTTTAATAGTCAACATTATAGAGTTTGGAACCCTTCCCTGATTCCAAAAATTAACTTCTTTTTCTGGATTTTTATTCAGGACAAAATCCTTACTACTCAGAACCTGACAAAAAGAGTTTGGATGATACTTAACAGATGTTACCTTTTGTACGAAAGATGCTGAGTCATCTTCTCACCTTTTGCTTCATTGTCAATTCTCTAGGGATGTTGAGAGGGTTGTGTTGTAGCACTGGAAAGTAAGCTAGGTGTTCCCTAATACTATTATAGATTTTCTAAATCAATGGAGATCTCCCACCCCTCAGCAATTGGGAAAACTTGTGTGGAACTTTACTGCCCCTCATTTCATATGGGGGATATGGAAAGAAAGAAATGACAGGATATTATTGAACACTGGAATTTTGATTCTAAGCTAAAGCCATCTCCTTCCTCCCTTGAGGTTGCAATCTAGAGCTCCCCTCCACCTGGATGGCATAAGGTGAATTTTGATGGAGTGTCTAAAGGAAATCCTGGCATTGCTGGATGTGGGTGTATTGTTAGAAATGCTAAAGGTACATGTATTGCTACCTCTGCAATCCCTATTGGTGTTCAAACTAGTCATATGGCAGAAGCTATGGCAGCCCTCGATGAACATAATCAATCACATCAATGGTATTCAGCCTCCCTCTTGGAATACTGGTCATATCATTGATCATATAAAAAAGTTGTTTGCAGGGTTCAAGATCACACACGCTAGTCACACATTCAGAGAGGTGAACCGCATGGCTGACAACTTGACGAATGAAGGTGTCTTCAGTGCTGATGTCAGAGACTGTAAAGGCAACCAAGAATTAAAAAATGATATCCTAAATCTGCTGAGGTACGATAAAATGCACAACAAACCTTGAAATATTACTTTTGATGATGACAAGTAAAGATAGTAATAAGAGTTGGCTCATTTTTGAGCCTCACACACACGATAGCAAGTGCATTAATTATAATATTTATGAGATTAATTAATTCATTTCTTAAAAAAGGTGAAATGTCCCCATTAATCACCCACATAGCTTTCAACATACTCTTTCTGTGAAATTTTCTACTTTCTAGGTAATTGCTAAAATGGGTGGAAAGTTGAAACAGGAAGAACCCTCTATCTGCAAATGGAGAAAAGAGGCTGAGGTCTAGAAGAGACTCAAGGAAGGTGAGGTCATAGAATATACAGATAAACTCTATGGTTATGATAAGGATATCTCAAAGGAGTTCACAGACAGCTGGGACAATGGCAAAGTGACTATCTATAGTAAGACTTTCCTCGTCTCTGAGAAAATCATCTCTAAAATTACTGGTCTAAAAATATCTGGTTTGAAATATTATAGAAGTGGGGTTATGGAAAAAAATGTTGCCAGAATGTACCCTAAGACCCAGGAGGAAAGAGATTTACTTGTTAAATAGAAGGGTGATTATGTTTTGCATTGCCATATGAGACTTTTTTGGGCTCAAATGGTTAAAGATTTAATGCAGTATTTTACCCTAGAGGGTCTGTACACTAGGGTTTATAATTTTCACTTCATGCTGGTTAATCATTTCAGATACAACTGGAAAATTTCTTTTCCCTATTTTTTCCTCAGAGCTTTGGGTAATAGTATAATGGACCATAGAAAGAATGACGACAAGCCCATTCTCTTTAATGGGCTTATTCTACTGATATGAATATGCAAAGTTTAAGTTGTAGGGTAAATCCCAAGTCGAAGGCTCAAACAGGGGAAAGAAAGGCAAAAAACCTATGACGAGTAACATCAATATGCCAGGTAAAAAGAGAAAGGGGAAAACAAGTAATGTAGGGGATGACCCTACTAAGATCCTCATTGAGGAGGAAGGAATGAACACAGACAATGAATTTGAGGCTAAGGGGAAGGGAGATAAAGGTGCTAAGGGTGACATGGCTAAGTTCATCTCAGAGGAAACTGGTATGGAAACAGGGGAGGATACTAAATCTCTAGAGATGGAAACTACAAGTTCCTCTGAGGAATTGGAAACTGAGAGCAAAGGTAGTTCTGAAGACAAGGATATAGAAGGTCAGCAAGGCAACATAAGGCTGGAGGAAGCTGAGGTGAGAACTAATTCCCCTGAGAAGAAGAATGAGTCAAATACCAAGAAGGCCGATCCTGACACCACTCCCATTCTTGTGAATTATGTTTTTGTTTGAGTCTAATGAGAGCAAGCATTCCAGGGAGACATTGGGAAAAGAATGGGGAAATAAAGTGGAAGGGAATAAAAAGCAAGATAATGAGAAAGTTGGTGGAAGCAACAAAAATGAGATAGAAAAAAGCCAAGAACCTTCTAGGTTTATGCAGGTAGTCAAAGAACGGGCAGAGATGGACATTGAGTTGAACTCTTGGCTCCTGGATAAAATTAGAGCCATCAATGGTAGGCATGATGACCTCTAGGATAGATTTAATAAGATTTCTATCCTGTTGGCTGAACCTGTGAATAAGGATACTAAGAAAAATGAAATTCAAGAAGAAGAAATAGACAAAAGACTGTTGGAGAAGCTGGAACTTAGAATTAATGCAGTGGTCAATTTCCACCAGCGTATGAAAGAGAGTCACATAAAAAGTATTGAAATTACTCTCAGCCATTTGATGAAGAACAACTATGAAGGCATGAAGGTGACTGACAACAATTTAAAGGCGCTTCTCTCAATGCTACTGTTACCCAAATTTTTACATCCTGTGCAATTTGGCCATCCCCTATGTTTTCCCGCCCAAAAATGGCTAAACCTTTTCAAAAAGTTTTACTCTTGTCTCATCGCGCAGTCGCGGTGAAGTTATGTTTAAGTCATTAAGTTGCGCGAGTGCGTGACGAGCTGCCAGTCGCAGTCATCGTGCAATCGCGATCTATTCCTGCATAAGTCCAATCCGTCCCCGACTGAGCGATGAGCTAGGATAAGTGACCATCGCGCAATCGCGATGGGTCAAAGTCAAGGTCAATAAAGCCCGCGAGTGGGCGATGAGTCATTTTTAAGTATGCATCATGTGGTCATAATATCTATTTTGTGACAGGTTTCAAGGCTGCGGGTGTGCGACAAGCTGGAGGAGCAGAGTAGTCGCGCGGTCACCGAGCAATAAAGGTAGACTGAATGCTGCTTGCGAGTGTGCGACTGAGGAGAAAAGCTGCTCATCGCACAATCGCTGATGTTTCAAAGTGAACAAGGGATGGCTCACGACTAAGTGATTGATGAAAGATAAGGTGTTGTCGCGCACTCGCCGATCGAAATGGAGAAAGAAACTGTTGCTCACGAGTGCGCGATAAAGCAGAAAGCGGGCTCGTCGCGTACTCGCTGAGTAATGAAGACAAAGGGAGGTCTGCTCGTGACTGTGCGAGTAATGAATAGAAAAGCTGCTCATCGCTCAGTCACGAAGTAATAAAGATAAAGGAATATATGTCTGTGGAACCCACCTCAGTCGCTTGATCGCGTGAAGTTTCGGCAGTTAGTAAAAAATGTCTCCCGACTTCGCGATCACCCTAGTCGCCTTGTCGCTAGAACAGAGAGGTGACTCAGTGTCCCAGTGTGCAGAAAGGTAACCAGTGGCTATGTGACAGGTGGCATATGGCAGGTGGATGTGGGTCCTCAGTCGCGTGATCGCCAGATGGAGAGGATGGGTCAAGTGACTTCGAGACTAAGTATTCCTTCCCTTGTCGCAGGACCGTGAGATGATTTAAGGGTAGCCTCAGTTTTCAAGCGATTAAATGCCACCCGTCCGATGCAAAGCTCAAAAGATCCAACGGCGGATGTGTGGTCGGGTGATCAAAGTGCCCTACGTGAAAAGTACTCCTGACTCAGCGCCAAGGGCAGTCATGTTGTCGCTAAAAAAGGTTAAGGGCACATGCTGACTGAGAAGAAGGATTCCCCAACTTGGCAACTAGGCTTTGTCGCGTGGTCTTGAGATGGAGGGATAGCATCTGGCGACTGGGCGACAAGCTGTGACGGTTAAAGGTGACAGTTAGACGCATGGTCGCGAGAAGAAAGGTGAGTTAAGTAAAGTGCTTCGCGATTTCGAGATTTCACAGTCGCCTTGTCGCTGGATCTTGGCTCGGGTTAGACAGAGGTTAAAAGTGCTTTGTCGCTAGGTCGTGAGATTTAACTATGGTTAAGGTCTGATGCTCGCGACAAAGAGATCAACGGTCAGTCGCGTTGTCGCTAGGCTTTGAATTTGAATGTTTGGAGGCAGATTTGGCACTGTGAACGCTCGGTAGCCATGGTTCCTCTGTGCTTGTGTTCCAGAACTGATCAGAGGGGTCTAATTACAGAGGGGCCATGCACAGGGAGTCTATTGATCCCTGGAATAGATTTTCTCAACGTCGGTGGAGAAACAGAAGATTCAGAGATGTGGAAAGGGAGATACAGAGTCCAATCACGAAGTTATTGCTCTCCAGGTGCAGTTGGCGAAAGGACATGGTCATGATCGATGGCTCATTGATGAAATTGAGCGGCGGCCGTCAGGGGTCACTTCCTGTCCTGGGGGACTGTGGTTAGTTGGTGAACATTCATGATAGAGACTTAGTTTCTGAATATTGCTCATGGATTCAGGTTGCGTATCTACGGGCATGATCCAGTACAGGGATGGGCGCAAGTTAGAAAATCTGATCTGATCGATTTATTCTTGGTGCACATTTATGGCCAGATTAGATTTTTTCCTAGGGTCAATTAGTACATTGTAAATCTGTAACCCTAGTTAGGTTTTCTGAGACTCTTGCCTGTGTGCATGGGAGTATAAAGAGTTTTTTGAGAGCCTTAGTGCTCAGATTTGGCAATTGTTAGGAGATTTTTTCTCTTAGAGACCAGTTCATGGAAATCTCTCTGCCCTTGTGGTTTCCTACAATTGTATTTCCCATTGATGATTAAGGCATTCTTGAAGTACTTGTGATATTTGTTCTATCCCTATTTTCATTGTCTTGACCATCTCTTATTGGATTGAAGTTTATGAATGTTGTTAATGGATTTGGGGTTCTTGGTCCCTCTCATTTTCTATAATTTTGTGTGTTACTGTGTTTGATCTGATTTAGATGTTTTGTGGGTATACTTCAGCCCCTAGCAGTCTTGTCTCATTCCTACACCTGGTTGCAGAGAAGGATGTTTGTTTGCAGGTCACAGGTCGAGTCTTTTGTTCAAACCTTCCTATGAAATACTTATGCAAGCCTATCTAGTGAGTTGTGACTTATTTGACCTATTTCCTCCATTGGTTTCATTCCTCTATACTGAGATCCAAGCCCTAATTTTGGTGCATCACCTAGTAGGTAGTTTTCTTTCAGTCATTTCCCTTTCAAGCAATCCTTCTATCCCTTTCCCTCAAAAGATTTACTTTCCTATTTAAGAAGCAAATTAAGGTGATTATCCAAGAGGAACCAGCCTAGAACCTGGAGGTCTCATCTCAATTAGCATAAGGTCCCACAACCTTGAGATGATTCCCATGTTATACTGGATTATCAAGACCAAGAGAGCTTGAGATCATAGGCGCAAATTCAGTGTATAACAATTCTGGCACGCCCGGTGGGACTTACTGAAGTTAAGATCAAAGTAAAGAGGTGTTCCTGTTGGTTCATCTACATAAGAGATTCAGTACATAAGGTCTATCAATATAAGACCCAAGCTCAAGAACTCCCCACCTTGGTGCCAGTGTATAACAATTCTGGCACGCCCGGTGGGACCAAGAGCTATTTCTGAGCTCTTTTGAGAAGTCATTTTGCTGCTGTTTGGTGTGGACAGTAGTAATTTTTCCTTTGGAGGTAAGTTCTAAGCACATCTGGTGACTCTGGAAAGTCTACTGGTTTCAAAGATCAACTACTGGTATGTTTCAAAGCTTCCATTTTAAAGATTTTTGTTAGTTATATGAGTAGACATGTCAAGTTATTATGGACAGTCAGGTTATTCACCATCCTATCATGAGAGCCATGCTCAATAAGCTGGTCATCAGCTTTTTCAAACCCCTCTGCAATCTACTTTTATCCCAAGCTTCTATGTAGATGCACAAGGCCATCATTACATCCAACATGCCCCAAATGAATATGCCCTCATGCAAGACTATGAAGAAGCCCCCAGGCAAGGTAAGTTATGGGCACAAAGGGCACAGCTGCAAATGCAAAACTAGCTACCACCTCCTATTTACCACCCACCCTCCCCTGCTCAGCCTAATTTCCTAAAGACCCTGAACACAGACTTCATGAAAGCACAAGAAGAGATGAAGGAGCAACTGCCTGACCTAATCAAGCAAGTGTCTGAACTTAGGGAGCAACAAGAGTTGGAGGCTCAGAATTATGAGCAAGGGTTAATCCCTTATCAAACAGAGGATGCTCTGTTTGATGAAAAACAAATGATTGATGAGCAGCAAATGAGACACTTCCAAGAGGAGATCAATCGTAGGGCTAACATTGAGACAGCAAAGCTGAAATCATGAATTACTGAGCAAGAGACTCTTAGGCCTAGGATCCCAAGTTGGCAGACCCATTTGTCTAACCCTTCTGTGTCATCCCCTGAGCCCTCCCAATTCCATATCCCAAGTTTTAAGGCAAAAAATTCCTTTCAAGAGCCTGTGCTTGAGATTCAGCCTACCACTCTGCCTGAGCAACCTATTCAAAAGGGTTTTTTATCCCAGGAGGCCCCTCTGGTCTCTCAAGAAGATGAAGTATGGTGGATGCCCCAATGGACTCTGCCTCTTGGTGTTCAAATGCCATGTCTTTTCAAGGATACTACTCTAGTATCCGAGCAGGGACCTGTGGCAAAAGAGCTTTCATGTGATAAGGAGGAGGGATATGAGGCATCAGTGCAGAGTGATGACTCTGATGAGGAAGGAAAACAAGTTATGGAGGAAGAAATGGATGCCCAGCCTGTGCTCTTGGCTGATTTATTTGATGAGCTTCCCCTCTTTGTTGATGATGGAGAAGAGACCATACCATCACCTATGGGTGAGAATCAATCAGAACAAAAGGTTCACTATCAACAGGAGGTTGATACACAAATGGATGATGTGCTTTTGTGTGCTGTGCTGTCTGGTTTTGAGCAGGATGATGAGGTTATAGAGGAGCTATTCCAAGAAGGGAACATAGATAAAGGCCCTGAGGAGCTTGATTTCTCTGCTATCATGGAGGCCTTCTGTGATAAATTGAATGATGAGCCCCTATTCCTTGGGGTAGAGATTCAAAGTTGCATGCCTATGGAAAAAGGCCTGGTCTTAGATTTCTCTCCTTCAGAAGGACTGCTGCATGAACAAGAGTTGGAGACAGTCTCAGATCCTCAAGATGTTAGCAACTTTGATGAGCCCCTGGCCTATTCAAAAGAGGAGGATAGTAGTCCCCTGACTAAGGATGATGACTTAACATGGCTATCCAGGATGGAAGACAACCATGAAGATATAAAAGAAGCCACCAAGGAAGGTCCTGCCTTAAGACTTTCAAGAGGCTGCCCCATCAGATACTTGGCCCAGAAGGAGTTTACCGAGGTTCCTCCATATGATCGATCAGAGGAAGGTAAACTCGATCTCATTTTTACAGAGGCAAGTCTTAATTATTTGACAAATCTTTATGTGCCTCTGGTCCTTCTAGTTACCCTTGTGCACTCAATGCAAAATGTCCTGATGAGGAAGGGTAGCTATTTTTCACAACCAGTGAATGGTTTTGTTTGACCAGCTTCTGCACTGGTTAGTTTAGCTTTAGTTTAGGTTTCCTATTTTTCTTCCCTATTTTCTAGTGTAGTTCCTTGCTTTTCAAGAAGTGCACGTGCACAGTTTTGCCCTGTCGAAGTTTTGTGTTCTGAGAATGACTCCATGCCCAATGGATATGTCAAGGCCACTGATCAAATGTCTAGCAGGCTGACATCCTGCAGAAGTCGCCAAAATGTTACCCAAATTTTTGCATCCTGTGCAATTTGGCCGTCCCCTATGTTTTCCCGCCCAAAAATGGCTAAACCTTTTCAAAAAGTTTTACTCTTGTCTCATCGCGCAGTCACGGTGGAGTTATGTTTAAGTCATTAAGTTGCGCGACTGCGTGACGAGCTACCAGTCGCAGTCATCACGCAATCGCGATCTATTCCTGCATAAGTCCAATCCCTCCCCAACTGAGCGACGAGCTAGGATAAATGACCATCGCGCAATCGCGATGGGTCAAAGTCAAGGTCAATAAAGCCCGCGAGTGGGCGATGAGTCATTTTTAAGTATGCATCGCGCGGTCACAATATCTATTTCATGACAGGTTTCAAGGCTGCGGGTGTGCGACGAGCTAGAGGAGCAGAGTAGTCGCGCGGTCGCCGAGCAATAAAGGTAGACTGAATGCTGCTTGTGAGTGCGCAACCGATGAGAAAAGCTGCTTGTCGCACAATCACCGATGTTTCAAAGTGAACAAGGGATGGCTGACGACTAAGCGATTGATGAAAGATAAGGTGTTGTCGCGCACTCGCCGATCGAAAGGGAGAAAGAAACTGTTGCTCGTGAGTGCGCGATAAAGCAGAAAGCGGGCTCGTCACGTACTCGCTAAGTAATGAAGACAAAGGGAGGTCTGCTCGCGACTGTGCGATTAATGAATAGAAAAGATGCTCATCGCTCAGTCGTGAAATAATAAAGATAAAGGAATATCTGTCTGCGGGACCGACCTCAGTCGCTTGATCGCGTGAAGTTTTGGCAGTTAGTAAAAAATGTCTCCCAACTTCGCGATCACCCTAGTCGCCTTGTCGCCAGAACAGAGAGGTGACTCAGTGTCCCAATGTGCAGAAAGGTAACCAGTGGCTATGTGACAAGTGGCATATGGCAGGTGGATGTGGGTCCTCAGTCGGGTGAACGCCAGATGGAGAGGATAGGTCAAGCGACTTTGAGACTAAGTATTCTTTCCCTTGTCGCAGGATCGCGAGATGATTTAAGGGTAGCCTCAGTTTTCAAGTGATTAAATGCCAGTCGTCCGATGCAAAGCTCATAAGATCCAACGGCGGACGCGTGGTCGGGTGATCAAAGTGCCCTACGTGAAAAGTACTCCCGACTCAGCGCCAAGGACAGTCGCGTTGTCGCTGAAAAAGGTTAAGGGCACATGCTGACTGAGAAGAAGGATTCCCCGACTTGGTGACTAGGCTTTGTCGCGTGGTCTTGAGACAGAGGGATAGCATTTGGCGACTGGGCGACAAGCCGTGACGGCTAAAGGTGACAGTTAGGCGCATGGTCGTGGGAAGAAAGGTGAGTTAAGTAAAGTGCTTCGCGACTTCGAGATTTCACAGTCGCCTTGTCGCTGGATCTTGGCTCGGGTTAGATAGAGGTTAAAAGTGCTTTGTCGCCAGGTCGTGAGATTTAACTATGGTTAAGGTCTGATGCTCGCGACAAAGAGATCAACGGTCAGTCGTGTTGTTGCTAGGCTTTGAATTTGAATGTTTGGCGGCAGATTTGGCACTGTGAACGCTCGGCAGCCATGGTTCCTCCGTGCTCGTGTTCCAGAACTGATCAAAGGGGTCTAATTGCAGAGGGGCCATGCACAGGGATTCTGTTGATCCCTGGAATAGATTTGTTTGATGTCAGTGGAGAAACAGAAGATTCAAAGATGTGGAAAGGGAGATACAGAGTCCAATCATGAAGTTATTGCTCTCCAGGTGTAGTTGGCGAAAGGACATGGTCATGATCGATGGCTCATTGATGAAATTGAGCGGCGGCCGTCAGGGGTCACTTCTCGTCCTGGGGGACTGTGGTCAGTTGGTGAGCATTCATGATAGAGAATTAGTTGCTGAATATTTCTCATGGATTCAGGTTGCGTGTCTACGGGCATGATCCAGTACAGGGATGGGCGCAAGTTAGAAAATCTGATTTGATCGATTCATTCTTGGTGCACATTTATGGCCAGATTAGATTTTGTCCTAGGGTCAATTAGTACATTGTAAATCTGTAACCCTAGTTAGGTTTTCTGAGAGTCCTGCCTGCGTGCATGGGAGTATAAAGAGTTTTTTGAGAGCCTTAGTGCTCAGATTTGGCAATTATTAGGAGATTTTTTCTCTTAGAGACCAGTTCGTGGCAATCTCTCTGCCCTTGTGGTTTCCTGCAATTGTATTTCCCATTGATGATTAAGGCATTCTTGAAGTACTTGTGATATTTGTTCTATCCCTGTTTTCACTGTCTTGACCATCTCTTATTGGATTGAAGTTTATGAATGTTGTTAATGGATTTGGGGTTCTTGGTCCCTCTTATTTTTTGTAATTCTGTGTGTTACTGTGTTTGATCTGATTTAGATGTTTTGTGGGTATACTTCAGCCCCCAGCAGTCTTGTCTCATTCCTACACCTGGTTGCAGAGAAGGATGTTTGTTTGCAGATCACAGGTCGAGTCTTTTGTTCAGACCTTCCTATGAAATACTTATGCAAGCCTATCTAGTGATTTGTGACTTATTTGACCTGTTTCCTCCATTGGTTTCATTCCTCTATACCGAGATCCAAGCCCTAATTTTGGTGCATCACCTAGTAGGTAGTTTGCTTTCAGTCATTTTCCTTTCAAGCAATCCTTCTATCCCTTTCCCTCTAAAGATTTACTTTCCTATTTAAGATGCAAATTAAGGTGATTATCCAAGAGGAACCAGCCTAGAACCTGGAGGTCTCATCTCAATTAGCATAAGGTCCCACAACCTTGAGATGATTCCCATGTTATACTGGATTATCAAGACCAAGAGAGCTT
>MU228233.1:4383983-4404521 GCA_018584345.1 Thuja plicata
TAGAGATCGAGGAGCCTAAGGTAGAGGAACAAATAGAAAAGGAAAATTGTGGGAACAAGTAACAAAAGGGTTGACAAAGAGTCAAAGAGAATTCGTACATAAATAAATTAGAGTTAAAATAGGAGAAAATCAGAACCAAAATGATAGCAGAGCCAAATATAATGATAAAAGGATTGAAAGACAATAGAGAAGGTGAGTACATTGCCAATTTAATAAAAGGATTTTTAGCATACATGTTGAACTCGATAGGACATGTTAATAAAACAAGAAGAATTTGGAGTGTTAAAAGATGGCAGAAATAAGAATATAAGAGAAACATTGAAAACTATAGAGGACAAGAATAAAATATTGATGACTAAAAGGTTTCTCAAAGCTACACAAGTACACATAGCTAAAGATTTAACCCCATTAGAATTAGAAGAGAAATTTGTACTATTCTACATAGGTGTTTTATCAATGTGTTGGTCTTCTTCAAATTAATGTAATAAGAGGAGAAATGTTGGCATGTTACAATAATTAGGTTTCAATTAGTAAGTTTTTCCATTTTGGAACTATCTTGTGAAAATACTTCTCTTCATTTTTTTCTTTTTGTACTGCCTATTTGAAAGAATCTTTTGAAATAATAAGACAAGAGTTTTTTGTGCCCTTGAATTATCATTCGGCTTCCTTGTTGGATGTAGGGGAGCCCAAGGTTCAGTCACTATTTTTGTTGGCTTTGGTCTTCAAAATACAATGTTGGTGTTCCATGGTTAGGAAACATACCCAAGATGTTTTAGTTTGACGTAAATATTTCCAAGTTATCATTTCTCTTAAATTTAAAAAACCAAGGCCTAGAAAGAAAACAATACTAGTTGATGATCTGACATGACTATGTGATGCACTCAAGGATGGAGGATCCAATGAAGGAGTATCCAAACTTGTAGAAAATAACCATAACAGTAGAAACAACTAGATACACAAATATAATCAACATTCAGCTCATATATATCATCTCAAATATCAATTACATTCAATATACCAGGCTGTAAGGCCTTGCCAGCTATGGTAAAATACAGAGATAGAATTAAGATATAATATAGATCTTCTGCAACACATACATTCATGATCTAGATCCTCAGATCCAACACCTAATCTGCCTCCCCAATCTAATTCCCCCTAAAATCTGTGCTAAACTATGAACACACACAACTTAAATACAAAAGGCAACCAACTAGGTCAGCCAACTTAAATACACAAACCCTAATGAGAGATCCACCGTTAATGCCAAAATCAAAATTAAATGCAAAAGTCGGCCACCAGATCCAAGTCCAAAAATCAACAACTCGAAAAGAGGAGCGCCAAAAATTAGCAACCGTTGGTAAAGCATACCAGAGCATCACAAAACCCGGTGGTAAACACAGAATTGTAGTAGTACCAAAATCTGTCGGTAAACACTGAATCACAACAATACCAAAGTCCATTGGTAAACAATGAATCAAAACAATACCGAAACCCATTG
Source organism: Thuja plicata (assembly GCA_018584345.1). Classification (NCBI taxonomy): domain Eukaryota; kingdom Viridiplantae; phylum Streptophyta; class Pinopsida; order Cupressales; family Cupressaceae; genus Thuja; species Thuja plicata. Next base: position 4,385,482 of record MU228233.1, read on the forward strand.
GTAAATATTAATCACCGAGCAAACAAGGAAACATGAGTACTCAACTGAGGACTCCTCCAAACTACTAATCTTCAAAGTAAACATATATTTTTGTTTGACACTGGATTGCTAAGAGTCCTAGGATGTTCCTGCATTAGACACCCCAGGTAAAGAAGATGTTCCCATCAAAGAGTAATGAACATCTTAAGGGAATCAGAACAAGTATCCCATACTTTTTCTTAACCCACATCTCTTCTTGCCCCTCACTCCATCCTATCTTAACTTTGTTCGTTGTCTCATTCGACAAATTCATTAGTCCTACACTTCTCTCATATCTTCTGCCAGCAACTGATAGTAGTTGACTTTGATCATCCTTGACACTTTTGATACTATCAGTCTTTTGATAAATTACCTTCTCATCTGGCTGACTGATCAACTCATCATCATCTGTATCTCTCCATGTCACTAGTGTCAACATCTGCTACACTATCATATCCAAAATTGTCATTTGTTTCTTAATTTCAGAAAACTCTTTAGAGAATTAATTCTCTTTCTCCTTCCCTTCATCCCTTGGAATAGGTTCATCAACTCTCTTGTCCTCATGTTTGTCACTGACATTCATACAAAATTTGATAACTCCACATCCCTTAGTCCCTACTTCCTACAAAGATAACAACTAATGCTTGGATCCACCTTGCCTCACCACATAGGTATTTGCACGACCATCAAACATAACATGTATGTCATACTACCAAGGTCTATTGAACAATAGGTGACAAGCATCCATAGGAAACACATCACATAATATCTCATCATAATAAGATCCAATCTTAAAACTAACAAGGTATTTCTCCTCAATTCTAACCTTAGACACATCTTGTATCCAACTAATCTGATAGGGATTAGGATGTTTTCTTCTTCCCAAATTTAACTTACTAACCATCTATTCTAAAAAACAATTTCTCAAAACTACCACCATCAATTATGAAATTACATACCTTATCCTTGCACTCACATCTGGTTCTACATATATTTCTTCTCTACACTGGTTCATTAATACATGTAGCTAGTCTTCCAGTGATCATAACTTCACCTTATTCTACAGCATTCACTGAATTTTCCTTGATGGTCAGGGTGAACTTATTTTGAGGACATGAACAAGACCTATGTCCCTTCTCACCACATTGAAAACAAGTACCAGTGAAATCACTTCTTCCTCTTCTTCCATACCCATGCTTATAATCCTTAGTGGTTTTACTACTGCTAGATCCCACCTCTGTCTGTTTAGGGTTTCCACTACCTTACTCTATGTAGTTGTGTCATCAGCCTTACTACCTTAGTTTTTGTTATTCTGTCTACCTTCAAACTTCTTGTTTATGTTCTCCTCAATCTTCAATGCCATCTGATAAGCATCTCCTATGGTTGTCATCTAAATAGTAAGTAACTCTTCTTGAATACTAGGTCTCAAGCCATATATATACCTAGAAAATTTCTCCTTGTCATCTTTTGAATGTCTAGTCCTAATTAGAATCCTATAAAACTCTTCAGTATACTCTTGCATTGATTTGTTTACCTGCCTCAAACCTTGCATCTTCTTGAAAATTTCCAATTCATAATCTATTGGAATGAATTTCTTCTTCAACTTCTTAACTATTTTATTCCATCTGACTATCCTATCTTTACCTTTCTGATTTCTTTCCAATTGAACTTCCCTCCACCATATGTTTGCATGACCTTTCAGTTTTGTCTTTGCAAACTGAACTCTATCAGGATCTTCCACTTCTTCATACTCAAAGTATTCATCCATCTCATAAATCTAATTGATCAACTCTTCTGGCCTAAGGTTTCCAGCAAATGTAGAAACTTCAATCTTAGGTCATTTCCCAATTTTAGACATAGCTCTCATAAATCTAGCCTCTCCTGGATCTCTGACATCTTCTTTAGCTTCTTCAAAATGATCTTCTTCATAAAACTCCTCACCATTACTGCTATTTTCTCTAGACACATTCTTCTTTTGTAACTCCTCTCACAGATCTTGCACTTGCTTCTACAAAGGTCAGAAATCTTCAAGACTGAACTTAGCCCCCTTTACACACACCATGATCCATTTGATCCATTTAGAGTTAAAACACATTTTTACCATAATCAGTTTGAGAAAATCCCAATGAACTCCATCGTAAGCTTTCATCATATCCAGTTTCAAAACCATAGCCTATAACCTCTGGACCTTGATCAAGTGAAGAACTTCATGAGCTATCATAGCCCCTTCCATTGTATCTTTCCCTAGGATGAAACACCCCTGCTGGTCTGAAATAATCTTGGGGAGAATTTTCCCAAGATCGACGAAGATAGATTTAGTAATGATTTTATAAATCGTGTTACATAGAGAGATAGGTCTATAATCAACAAAAGAGCTAGGGTGAGGACCTTTGGGAACCAGCGTAATAATATTATTGTTAATGGCTCTAAACATAGATGAATGTCTCCTAGACTCCTCTACTACCTCCCAAATATCCTCCTTCATAAATTCCCATCACTGTTGGAAGAACAAAGGAGTAAGACCATCTGGGCCCGTGGCTTTATCATCTTTCATGGCAAACACCGATGACTTAATTTCCTCAATAGTGAAAGGGTGAAGTAGGAAGTTATTGTCTACCTTTGATACTATGGATGGGATATAATGCAAATCTTCCTAAGTTTTTTCTGAAAGATCACCTGAGGAAGAAAGGAGATCGTGAAAGAACCAGACTGTTTCCGCCTAGATATCATGCTCCAAGGAGAGAATGTTATTGTGAGCATCATTGATTTGAAATATGGCCTTCTTTTGTCTTATCACCTTTGCTGAAGCATGAAAAAAGCTTGTATTTCTATCTCCCTCCAACAACCAGAGTTCCCTGGACCTCTGACGCCAATAAACCTCTTCCCTGAGTAGTATTTTATCAATTCTAACTTACAATTTCTTTTGAGATTCATAAACCTACTAGTCCTGCCCATGGTGAAGGACGTTCTCATTCCAAAAATCCAATTGTTGCTGAATATCCCACTTTTTTGAGAAAATGTTCCCAAAAGAGTTCTGGTTCCAGTCCTTAATTTTGACTTTTAAGAAAGACAATTTCTTAAACAACTGAAACATCTTATATCCTTTTTCCAATGGACATTGCGACCGCCATATTTGAAGGAGAGAAGAAAAATATGGGTCTCTAAACCACATGCGCTCAATCTTAAAACAAGACTTAGGTTTGAAAGGGGTGTTTCCCATATCCACGTCCAAAGCCACCACATAGTGATCTAAACCTGAAATATCAAGGATGTTAGATTTGGGGCACCCATGAGCTAGAATCTATTTGGAGTTAAGAAGGAATCTATCCAGACGGGATCCAACAAACTGAGGGCCCTTCCACCTATTAGACCAGGTGATTTTCCACTGAGGGGGACAACAATTGAAAAGAACATTACCTTCAATAAAACCTTTAAAATCATGCGTGACTGAATGAAGGCCCTAGCCCCCCAAATTTGTCTAAGTCACCCAATGTAGCATTGAAATCTCCTCCTAAAATAATCTTAGAATCTCCAATGTGTGAGATGCTATTAGACAATGTATCCCATAAAGGTTGTTTAGCAGAAACTGAAGTTGGGCCATATACATTGAATAAATAGAATGAGATTGCAAAAATTGAGACCTCTACCAAAATCCAATTAGACTCCAAGGTCCCCAACTTCACTGAACACTTATGAGGCTTTCATATTATTGCTAGGCCACCTGAGGCTCCATTAGAGGGGACGTGAATGAACTCCCAACCCTTCCAAGCTTTGAAAACTCAAAGACCTTTGTCATGAGATAGTTTAGTGTCCTATAAAAGAGCAATATTTGCCCTACTTATCAAGATTTGATCTCTAATCAGTCAGGCTTTGTTAGGGGCATTTATGCCTCTAACATTCCATGAGACCATCTTAATTGTAAAATAGAAGAGGTTGTTTCTCTCCTACCCTGATTCAACTATTTAGAAATTGAGATTGCAACATCTAGCTTTGACTTCAGAGGGATAGAAGTAAAAGGGAGCGTAATCTAGATCCCAACGACAATTTCTGCCTCAATATTCTTACCCTTGATAGGATGCCCCTCAAATTTTGAGATGGAGGGGAAAAAATAATAATCTCCCTTCTACCCCCTAATAATAATAATAATAATTTTCCACCACTACCCCCTTCTGATGGAAAAAATAATAATAATTTTCCCCCACTACCCCCTTCTAATGGCTAATTTCCTAGTCCTCCACAGAACATAAGATCTACCACTATGTTGATATCTGCCTCTGAAACTTTATCAACAACCAAATTTTCTTTCTAAGTTGGCGAGGAAGAAACAACCCATTGAGGAGGGATGGGGGCCAGATTTCTGCTACCACCTAGAATGTTCGGGTCTAGGTCTTGTAAGAACCTCTACTGCAAATTTTTGTAGGCTGATAACAAAGGAAAGGGTTCCCCTTCATCAAAACCTAGATCATTATTCATAGACCAATCTGGCTCATAATCCAAATCATGCCCTACAATCTTGGAGTTGTGCTGAAGCCACGAATCAAGATTTGACTCCTGAGAAATAGGAATAGAAGGGATCTTGAGCGCGACCAAGCAAGGTTTAGCCAAGAGATCAGAAGAGCTAGGAATCTGAGATTGAATATGCTCATCCCCTAAGAGAGACTCAGCTAGTAGGGGAGTATGTATGGCCTAAAGCCCATCATTCCCCATCCCTAAGGGAAGAGGGTCATCCTACCTAGACAATTGATTCTGATTAACCTGAGGACCCCCTACATCTTAGAAATCATACCACCGAGGCTGAACCAATGACAGAGCAGGATCAACCAAAACTGGGGAACAATCTTGCCACGAATCAAGAAGAGGCCATACTTTCAATGAGGAGATCAGGGCTACGTGTGAATCTGAGTCCCCCAAGAAGAAAGATGGAAGAGGGAGGTAGTCCTGGCCTCCAAAGATTTGAGCAGAGCAATCTGAAGGCAAAGAACATAGATCCTGAAACACTCTAATGCAACTGCTATCTCCCACCTAGCAAAAAGAATCCAGATAGCCAAGGGTATCCATCCTAAGTGTAATCAGGGCCAAATCATATAGGACAATGGGTTGTTGAATAGGGCCAAATTTTGATTCAGTATAGAGCATCTAGGGCCATTTGATAGAGATATCTATAAGGAAACAAAACTGAGATGGAGATCGATAATCATCGAGAGAAACTCAATCATGAAAAATAAAGATTCCTATCTTGTTAGCCAAAACCTCCAAAAATTTTGGCTGCCACAATTCAAGTGGAAGGGTAGGGAGAGATATCCAAAAGGGAAAGAATCTAACATGGCCCTGCTGAGGCTAGAAATGGGGAGACTAGAGTTGAGTATGGATTCCCCATCCCCTAAACAACCACCCCTTACTCTTATGAATCTTATCTCGAATGGCTTTATTATCAAATATAGCAATGAAAAACCCCATTAATAGAATTTATCATAAAGGCATTTTGTAACCCTAACCACTTCTTGGAAACCCATTTATATAATTCAAATCTAGTAGGAGAAAAGTTCTAGATCTTACCAATGAGTGCCGTAGACCTCAAATCTAGGATAGATGATGAAAACATGTGCTCAGGGATGAAGATTTTGTTTAAAACCTAGTTCCCACTACCATGATCTTCAGGAACAACCTTTGGACCCGACTTATTCTATGATTCCAACCTATTCGGCGGATCCAACCTATTCGGTGGATTGAAGGGAGCTTCCTTTAGAATGTGGTCTACCGAGGGAGACCCCTCTACTATGTTTGGAGAAGGTTATTTACTTAGATCCCCCATATGAGAAGGTGATATCAAACTACAAATATCAAACCTCACTATCTTATCCAGAATACTCCTTTGCCTATTATTCTTGTGAAAAAGACCTTCGCCTTTGAATGGAGGCCACTGTGGGAAAAATCAATGTCACCATTGACTCTGGCCAGAGTTGTTATAAGATTTATCCTTCCATGTTCCTGACTAGAAAACCCATTGTGGCCAATTATGACCCGACAAACAGGGCCCAGATTCATCTACCCAATTTCCTGAGTGAAAAACCTACAACGGGGAGTGTGAGGGTTTATAAACTGCTTCCCCCGACTTGCAGATTGCTCCAAAAATCTAGATGAAACCCTGGTTTTGTGATATCCATTAGCAGTTGTGGAGCTCATTGCGATAACGTATAGGGTAGCAATAATTTTCCCCTTTTTATGTTGTTGCTTCCGAGTTGTTCTGCAAGTTAGTTTGGATAGCTGGGAGTGCATTTGTCCCTAGTTCTCCTTACTCTCCTTGCATCATTTAAAAGAGGATTAATATAATAGATCTATCTTTATGGCTTAGTAATATTATATTCTACGATCTTAATAGATGAACAAAATAGAAATTAATAATATCTAACAAATTCAAAATATTTGCAATGACCATTAGACAATTAAGGGAATAAAAGTAAAATTTTCTTATAATTTTTATGTTTAGGTACATTGTTCAATGATGCTTTTTCATTTAAATAAAATGATGAGACAATTGGTTAAAATAAAGGTATTTTAAGAAGACTAGTAAAATTATCTTCTACCAAAATATAGACCAACCAATATTAATGTCTTTGAAAATTTAAATATACAATGCCATTAAAATTTTCAATTATATGTATATAAAAAATCTAAACATCATGAAGACTTCAAACTCAATCATTCTATTAAGTGACTTCAACTCTAACTCTCCACAAGTTAGAAAAAACTTTAACACCATAAAGGCTTTAAACTCAATCCATTGACAAACTTTAACTCTCTATATGGAATAAAAACCCTAAACACCATAATGAACTCAAACTCAATCTATTAACCAACTTTATTTTTCCATAAGTAAGAAAAACCCTAAACATCATAAGACCTCAAACTCAATCCATTAACCAATTTTAACTCTCAATATATTAACCGACTTTGATTGTCTATCCATTAACCAACTTTAACTCTCTACATCAAATAGAATAATTTCTTGAAGCTCTTACATAAAAATGTGAAGAGCCACCTCCAGAACACTACACGTAGAAAAATATTAGGATAGCGTCAGAAAGTGTAAAAGTGACATTTCCTCTATGCATGAAACCTAAAGTTAGAGGTGTTCTCATCTCTTATTCACTAAAGTATATTTTGTTCACTTGAGTATTGGCTTAGTGTTAATATTTTTTTCAAATTATTTGTGAATCTATTGAGTATTTTGATTAGTGTTAACTGCTCCATGCATGGAATATTTTCCATTGCTCTCTAGGATATAAAAAGTGATACCCACAAGTTCCGTGAAAGCAAAAATGTACAAAATAAATTACAAAAAATAAAATAGAACAGACGTAGAAATAGTGGTTCATCGGTTAGGCTACATCCACTTTCAAATGCAGAGATTCTCTTTTATTTATCTCTATTTTTCTCAGTCTTCTTTAATCTAGTATTAAAAAATTAAATATATGGAAGATGCCATATAAAAATGACATACACATAGTGGGAGTGGGAGTGTGAAGAATCTTTGGTTACATAAAAGAAGTTGCCAAACATAGGAAGTGGTTACAAGAAAAGGTTTCTATGGAATAACTTGAATCGTTACCACAAACTTGGCTTCATACATATCCAACAATCTCCCACTTGAAGAAAAGTCATACCAAAAAGAAGAAAGCTCAGAGATATCCTCCATAGTAAGCTAAGGTCACTTATTCAAAATGATGAGAGAAGCTCTATAGAACTCAAATTTCTCCCTTGTTATGATCTTCATCAAAGCATCCACCTGACCCCATCCAATTAAATTCAAAGAATATGAAAGAACACCTCCTTCCACCCACATGCAAAACCTCAAAATGCTTGAAAGAAAGCCAAATTCACCACTACCAATAGAAAATATCAAAGTTGTGAACTTCCACACAAGTCATTTATCTTCTAGTCCAATAGATTGATTACAACCTACACTCTAGCCCAACTAAGAATCACCATCAATTTTATCTACCCCAAGTTCTTTGGCATTAGCCTACTCACAATCAGCTACGTGGTCCCCAAAACTTTGATAGTCAAGCATACTAGGAGAAAATTCTTAATAACATAATAGTTTCAACATCTAATTGATCCGAAGAACTTTGTTGGACAGTCCATATTTCACATAATGACAAATCTGAAGCAGGATGAAAAAATCCCACTCCAACATGACTCTCTATTACATAAAAGGTTCCTAATTTTCTACCATTAGCAATTATCAAGGCCTCCTTTGTAACTTGCATCTATTTGATTTGAAACTAATTTTACAGCCTTGAGAAGCCAAAACAACATTTTGTTTGAGTTGGGGAACATATCTAACGTCACATAACAACCAAGTATATCCATTTTTCATTTTTAATGAAATATCCCCTTTTCCACAAACATCACAAGATTCATTGTTACCAAGAAAAATCTTACCGAAGTCACTCATTTGTAGAATTTGGAAATACTCCTTGCACGGGGTGACATGAAACAATGAACCCAAATCAAGCACCCAACCATTAGTTGGAATTTATTCTTGGGTTAAAATAAGAACACTAACATCTTCTTGGTATGTTGTGTTGGCTTCATCATTGATCACTATTTCTTGAGCCTTTTTGTAGTTCCTACAGTTCTTTTTAATGTGACCTAACTTTCCACAAAACAAACATTCTCCATTTTAGTCGTTGGACTTCGATCTTTCTCTATTGTTATTTTTGCCTCTATCTTGACCCATGAGGGACCACCAGATGAGGGACCTTGATTTTTCCTTCTCATATCTTCGCTAAGAAGAGTAGTTGCAACATCATCAAATTTTAACTTTATTTTGGCAGCCACCAAAATGCTCAGTACCATCACCACACCTTCCTAGCTATTTGGTAAAGAAAATAATAATAAAATAGCTTTGATCTTGTCATCTAAGTTAATACCCATAGAAATTAACTCGGTGACTAATGTATTGAATTCATTTAAATGATTCAACATAACTCACCCTTCTCACATTTTCAAATAATACAATTTCTTCATGATGAATACCTTATTGGAAGTTGATGCAATCTCATACAAGGAAGATATTTTGTCCCACAACTTCTTGGCGGTCATTTTAGCTAAGACATTGAAGAGCATTCTTCTAGAAAGAGAAACAAAAATAGTGGCCCTTGCTTGCTTATCTATGTTTTTCTAAACTTCATTTGATAAAGAACCTTGCCCTTTGGCTTTTCCAAATAATGCATTTGAGAGATCCTACTTAATTAACAAAAACTCCATCTAAAATTTCCATAACCCAAATTTTTGCCCAGTGAACTTCTCAATCTTCCATTTGTCTTCTTCTTCCATGGCTTATAAAAACTTCACCATTTTCCAAAACCAAATTCCGCATTGAGCTTCAAGTCTGAGCTCTAATACCAATTGTGAATATAAAAATACAATTTTTTTTTAAGGAAATAAAAGAGAATAGACAAATAACAAACAAAGACACACAGGAATTGGATTGGTTCTCCAATTAGGCTACACCCACTTTCAAATGTAGGGGATTCTCTTTTGTTTATCTTTGTTTTTCTCATTCTTCTTTCAACTAGTATTACACAGTAAAATATATAGAGGATGTGATATGAAAATGACATAGACATAGTGGGAGAGTGAAGAATCTTTGGTTACATAAAAGAAGCTGCCAAACATATACATTAGTTTCAAGGAAAGGCTGCTATGGAATAACTTTTGGAGTTATACTGGAATGATGTACTGAGAGGGGAGGGGTGAATCAGTACCTCTAAAACTTTTCTTTGTTATCCCATTAACCCTTAATCATTAGTTTTTCAATTATCTTATCTAACTGTTCATCTTTCTTTATGTATATGAAATCATATCATAAGTTCTTTAGTATGTAATCATAAAAGAAACATTCATGAAAATAGATAACACATGACATAAGATATGATATCGTAGAAAACTCATGTTAGGAAGTAAAAACTATGATGGGGATTGTTACCCACAAGACTTCACTATCTACAGATAAGAAGGGGCCAGTTAAGGCTTACAATTGGTCACTTCTAATGACCTACCCTGTTAAGAGTATTACAGTGGAGACCTGTTAAGATCTACTTCATTTGAAGCTTTAGCAACACTGTTAAGTGTGCACTCTGTTAAGAGATTTGTAAAGAACAATTAAGTCCACCTTCTAAAAAAGGATTTTAGATGTGATGCACTTGTTAGAATGCAACTACATAAGTCTTTGATCTGATGATGTATGAAATCTCTAATTGCTGATAACAGATCCAATAAAGCTTCCTATGTATGAGTAATCATCCTTCCATGATTGAATAATACCTTTGTCTGCTCGTTGGTAGCCTCTGTGTGTTCTTGACAACTAATATGATTTGTTTCTAAACTTTACATGAATTCTTCCTTCTGCTCCTTAGATGCTCATCCTGGCTATCAACAATAATGAATTCATAACTAAAAATTGATTTGAACATCTATTTATACTAGATTTTGGCTCACTTTTTCATTCACGCTTCTCAAGTTAACTCTAGATCTAAGGTTTACAACTTGACCTTTATCTTTAGTTAGATATGTTTTAGATCCATTAGGATGCTTTAAAACATTTACATAAAGCTTGCTTGAGCCTGAAGTTATGATTTAAAACAAATTAAAACTCTATAAATAGAATTACATTGCTTTATCTAATGTGTAAAACTCAGATCCACTACTTGTGGGTTCTCTAACTGACTGTTAGTTCTGATGGTCAGTTTTCTTTGTCGTTGGTGTTCCTTTCTTGAACTGGTCGTTGGGTATGCCTTTTCTATTCCGTCGGTTTTGTTCTTAAAACTGTGTCGTCGGTGATGTCCTGTTCACTTCGTCAGTGCAACACTTGTCAGTTTTCGTTGGTCAATTCCATACTTAGCATTTTCTCGTGACCTTTGTGTTCTATCGGGTATGCTTGATGTCTGCCAGTAATGCTTGTAGTCTGCTGGTAATTCTTGTACCAATGATCTCTATCAATGTTTTTCACTAAGTGTACTAATGGAAAAATTAGTGTCATCAATCTCCCCCTTTGACATTAGTATCAAAAACATGATATGTGTATCAAAAATATGATATGTGTATACTCCTTCCTTAGTCATTTGAATGACTCCCCCTATGTATATGCCGGTAAGTGTAAGTATATATACATATCCTTATGTACTTTTCTTTTCCCCTTTTTTGATATATATTATACATAACTATCTTTATATATATGTTCCTTCTGTACATACAATATACATTTCATTTCTATTCCTCCATTTTTTATTCTAAAGGCAAAGGTACTTACAGCTTGTCAAAAAGGTGGGAATTTGAGGACTTGATCTCCTCATCATCTTTTCCCATTTATCCTTTAGCATTTCTAGAGCCATGTACTCCAGTGATATCCTTACATATATATCATAGATGTTGTCTACTACAGACATCTCTGGGGTTGCAATAAGGTTTCTTGCTTCAGAAATATGCTATTGTAGAATAGTAAGAATAGGCAGAATGTGTGCCTATAGTTCTGTAATCTCACCTCTTAGTTGTGATTTAGCATCCCATATTTCTTGCCTTAGCATGTTAGCCTCAATGACCTTGTCATGATGTGCGTTGATACTATCTGCATTTGAGGTTAGGCTTTGTGCACTTGCTGTGACATTAGAATCTATCTCTGCTAACTTGTCACTATTTTCCTTTGTAAAATTTTCAAGCGTGCACATCTTTTGAACTAAGGTAATTGCTTCAGCAATCATTGGCTCTAATTGATCAGTTAGTTTAGAGAGATTTACCTTGTTCAATGCCACTTCTTGGCTGATTTTATCAATTAACTTTATTGATACTTATTTTCTACTTGTTCTTCCATAGCTTGTTCTGCATCTATATTCTGCTCTGTGATTGCATCGGTAAGAATAGCAATTTGTTCCTTAACTGTAGCAGTTTCTTCAAGTTTTACCTTGGGAACAAGTTGTTGGAGAATGTATCTTGCCTTTTCAAGTGTCATTGTTTCCTTGTGTTCATGTATCATTTTCTTTTGAATGGCTTTCCCTTGACATAGCACTCCAAACTCCTGAATGTTATCACTATCCAAAGTGGTAATATCCCATTTTGGAACTTCTATTACTTCATCCAGTGTAACATCCAAGATGTCTTTCTTTACTATTTTCTTCTTCTTCTTCTTTGGCTGGGTGGTAGATTGATGTACTACCATCTATAAAGATTGTATTGGGTGAATTTAGTAGGTGAGGGTCGAGAAGATGAGGCATCCTTTTGTATCTGTTCTGAGTCCACCGGCTAGTTTGGTGAAGACGTCTCCTCATTTTCCTTAGGTGTATCAACAGATGTATCTTCTTTAAGTTTTATTCCTTCATCCTTCTTGACTCCTTGAATTTTATCTTTTTCTTCACCCTTTATCAGTATATCCTCTATTTTATTATTAACTTCTTTGTTTTGTTCATTTGACACTTCTTGCTAATTATCGGTTGCATCCTTCATTTTTATATATGTATCCTTTTGAGTGTTGGATACATCTTTGTTTTCATCAGTATCCATATCCTTGGGTATATTATCATCTTTCTTAGATGATTTGTCCTGACTTGACTGAATATCAATAACATCTATTAATATATTCATGTTTGTAGGTGTATTGATTGTTGCAGTGTCAATAGTTGTATCCTGTCCATCGGCATTGCCCTTTGCAATATTTATGTCTTCATCTTTTTGAGCTTTTTCTGCAGGGACTTGTCCTACGGTGTCATTGACAATGTTGTCTAACCATGATTCATCATTTATATCATCAGTTATGTTACCTTTTATTGACAATTCTTCTTTGGTAACTTCTTCATCCTCTAAACTAATGTGAAATGGACTTGTTGGTACCTGATTTTCTTCACTATTTTTAGGTCATTCTTCATCTATAATATCAATCTATTTTTGGCTAGTTATTTGCACTTCTTCACTATCTATCTCATTTGTTGAGTTATTTCTTTGGGTGATAGTTCCCTTCTCATAACTGCTCTCCTCAGTAGGATTGAGTATCTTGCTCCATGTATCATGGGTTTCTTGTTCTAGCTCTATAAGCTTTTCTTCAAGAAATTTGTAAGCTCTCGTTTTGGGTGAGAAACTTTTTGTATATTTATCCATGATTTCATTGATTTATTCTCTTTTTGATTTAGGAGGCATAAGAGAAACTAGTACTCTTTCTCTTATCCTTTTCTTCTCACGGAGTGCAAAAGTGAATCTAGAAGATATTCTAATTAACAGTTTTTGTGGTACATCACGTGTAGTGAATTATAGTGGAATATAATAGTGTCTGCACATTTTAGCAATAAGTGCATCTTTAATCTTATTCTGTTCTATAGAGTCCCATCTTAACCATTTCCTAATCTTAGGATGTCCAAGAGATGGTGCTTCAAAAATGTACTTACATATTTCATCAATGTTTTCAGTAGTTGATGTTTCCTGTTCTTGTTTGATTATAGTGTAAGGTTCATCCATAGCTGAGTCCTATAAATCCTCATTTTTCTAAACAAATTTCCTCCTTTTGGTAGGTTCCCTAACTGGTTATTTTTCCTTTGGTGTGTCAGGTTTCCTCTTATACACCTTTCCTTTTACCATGGGAGAAGGAGTTTCATCCTTTGTTATTTGACTCCTTGTTCTTGACTTCTTTGGTAGAGGAGGAGGTGGTGAATCAGACTTCTCTTCCTTTGATTCATTTTTCTCTACTGTATCACCGATGGGTAGCTGGTCCTCGATGATTTCCTCCTTGCCCTCTTTTCCCTCTTCACCTTCCCTTTCTTCTTCTTCTTCTTCTTCAAAAGATATACAGCCTTCTGGACAACAAGATTTGTTTTAATATTCTGTTTGGCCTCTTCATAGGTACCAAATCTTAGTTGCTTGTTTTCCACTGGTTCATTTAATAGTGCCTTAATGCACTCATTGGCTAATCTTGGTTTGATTTCATATTCTAATTTAGAAAGCCATGATTGCCTTGGTACTTCTACTTGGATGTACATGAAATTAGTATCTACCATGAAATATATGTCTTCTCGGTGTTCCTCTATCAAACTGTCAGTAATTCTTGTTCTGGCTTATAGCATTTCCTTAATGGTTTTTAAATACTCATGCATAACATTATCAAAATTTGTTCCTAGTGATTCTATGAATTCACCTATTTGAATGGTTATGGGTCTACTTGTGTCCCATACAACTTTTCCTATGGAAGGAAAGTATTCTTTAAAGTAAAAGAATATGCACATTATGAGGGAAAGAAACTTAAAAGTGTCTATCCTTGAAGACCTTATTGTGCACATGTTCTCCTCTAATTGATGTAACAGGATCTCTGTAAGATCCATCTTCTTTCCCTATTTGATGATCTTGTATGTGGTGCTCATAGTTGTACTTGATATGCTATTTATTCAGCTTTCTTGAGAGATCTTATATCCAACAACACATTCTCCAAACCTCAGCTCTATGTCAATAATGGTGTTGACCTTTAGTGCTCTTTTATCTGATTTAGCACAGTCAGCTTTTCCACTTCTGCCAGAGATGGGTTCTTGTGAGCCTGTGGTCTATCGGTTGTAGGATAACTAGTAACCACATGAATAACATCCTTTGTTATTTCCTTTGGATTTTTTAGCCATAGAGTCTTGTTGTGAACTCTGTTAAGAACAATCTTTATCCATTCTGTTTCGAAGACCTGGGGAAAATGCAGTGCATTTGTGAGTCCCTTTACTTTCAAATGTTTGAGCTCTTCTTTGAGTTTTCCAGCATCATCATATAGTGCCCTATAGGCATTATCTAGGTCTAGATCTCCTATTTCTAAGATCTTGCAGTGAATATAGGACCTTACATCCTCTACCAGCAAAAACCTAGGTGGGATTCTGGAGAATGCTTTGGAATCATCAGGTTGTGAAGCTATTTCAGGGTGTAGCTTGTATTTGGGTTCAACACACGAGCCTCTACTGACAAGCTTGAAGGATTTCTTCTTATGTTCCTTAATTTTCTCAACTCTTGAAGTTGATGCCATCGTATTGTAGAAATTTAGGGTTTTTCTCAAATAAACAATGTGGTCGGTGAGTGTGATTACTTACGAATTCTCTATGATTTCCTATGAATGTGAATGCTTCATGTAAAATTGATTTCTGTTGGGTCGCTCTCCAAATTTCTCTAAAATCGCTCTGCTCTGCTCTGCTAAAAAATCGTGGGTACAAAAATGAGTTTACCCGTCGGGCTTTTATAACCTTTTTTGTGCCCTAAGTTATCATTAATGATTACCAGCTCATCAGTATATGAAGACTAATTTTTTTGGTAGAGACATTCATAACATCTCAGGTGTCTATGCAAAGCGTCAGGGTTAATAGTGACTTTGGAGACTTCACAGATGATTGTCGGTGAGGTTGTGAAGACAACTTTTGTTGATTCAAAATTCACCGATATCTATCAGTTTACACTTAGCTTGTGTAATGACTGATACATTCCAATAAGTAGTGATAACTTTTCTATGTGTGTTCACCAATGCAAATTGTGCCCAATAACCTATGGTTTCTTTTCAATAGTTTAGAAAATAACAATATATTGCATCTTTAGTCATGCTAATATTACAATATGAACTATGTGTAATGGAACTGATGCATAGTATAAATTGTCATAATGTAGTTCCATACTTACTTGTGCAATTTAGTTGGATGTAGTGATGTCACCAGATCCATTGGATGAGGTGTCACCATTTGCATTGCTTGTTCTAGCACCTTCAGTGTTTGTGGCTTTTACCCACATCTAGTTTCTCATTCTCTTAATGTCATCAATGGTATTTCCATTGGGATGTGTACTTGTGTCTGTCAGTTAGTCTTTGCATTCTTTTATCACTTGTCCAACCTTATGACAATGCAAACATGCCATACCTAGATTGGTCCAACCTCTTGACCTTCTGGTCCACTTTCTCATACAGTTGGTAGCAATATGACCATACCTTCCACATACTGTGTAGTTTACCCATGTGTTATAGTCTCAAACATATGAGTTACCTACTCTTGTTGGTTTGTAGCTTTTTTCAATTTCCTTTGGTGTCCATGCCTTGTTGTTCTTTTTCCAGCATTCCTTATGTGTATGCCCATTCATCTTACAGGTAGGATAGTACTTGTCCATATAGGTTTTTTCTCTTTGGATTTGTCACTTTAGATCTGCACACATGTGCCTTGTGTCCTTTCTTTTGACATTTATAACAATTACCAATAAAAGTAGATTGTGCTTGACAAATACCTTTCATTTTTCTTCTGCAGATGTTTGAGGTGTGGCTTGGTTTTCCACAGTGATTGCATGACAACTTCTTGGATATTGGGGTTGTGAAAGCATTCCTCTTATCTGGTTGATTAGAAGATTCACCATTCTCATTGTACCCTAATCCTATGTAGTTGTTGACTCTTCTCTTTCCATCAAGAAAATCATCCATCCTTTTGTTTCTATCTTCAACCTTTTTGATCAATTCATTGTGCTGATTCTGGACTTTGATTTCATGCTTCAATTTTTCATTCTCTTCTCTTAGCTCACAAATTATCTATATTCTTTCAATGAGTTCTATATTTAATATGTTTGCTTCTTGAATCATAAGAATAATCTGGTTGGTAACCTCATGGTGATGCTCAGCAAGTCTTTGAATATCTGATTCTTTCTCTTTTAGTTTCTCTGTAATTTTCCTCCTATCATCAATGGCTAGTGTTCTTTCATTTTCATCTTTTCTTGCATCATTCATGACATTAATAATTTTCACCATTTGAGTCTCTTGTCTGATTTGCAGCATCTTGATTTGATCTGTCAGATGTAGATTGACCTCTTGTAGACTTGTAATTTCTTCTACTAATGCATCTGAAGCTTTGCTCATTGATGATTCTATTGTATCAAAGTAATCTTGTATTTCCAATTCTTTGTAGTCGTTCTCATTCAGCCTAGTTGCCATATTCTTTCTTTCATCAAGAAGTTTTCTTAAGTTCATTCTCACCTCTTTATACTGCTCATAGTTTATTTGCATTTGTAACTACTCATTCTCAATAGTCTTGTCCAGTCTGTAATTTTCCATTGCTCTGATCTTTTCTCTTAAGTCTTTAAGCTTTTCAAGAAAGAGACTTAGCTCTGATACCAATTGTTGGAGTTATATTGGAATGATGTACTGAGAGGGGAGGGGTGAATAAGTACCTCTAAAACTTTTCTTGGTTAGCCCATTAACCCTTAATCATCAGTTTGTAAATTATCTTATCTAACTGTTCATCTTTCTTTATGTATATACAATCATATCATAATTTTTTTAGTATGTAATCATAAAAGAAACATTCATGAAAATAGATAACACATGACACAAGATATGATATTGCATAAAACTCCTGTTAGGAAGTAAAAACTACAATGGGAATTGTTACCCACAAGACTTCACTATCTGTAGATAAGAAGGGGCCAGTTAAGGCTTACAATTGGTCACTTTTGATGACCTGCCCTGTTAAGAGTACTATAGTGGAGACCTGTTAAGATCTACTTCATTTGAAGCTTTAGCAACACTATTAAGTGTGCACTCTGTCAAGAGATTTGTAAAGAACGATTAAGTCCACCTTCTACAAAAGGATTTTAGATGTGATGCACTTGTTAGAATGCAACTATATAGGTCTTTGATTTGATGATGTATGCAATATATAATTTCTAATAACAGATCCAATAAAGCTTCTTATGTATGAGTAATCATCCTTCCATGATTGAATAATACCTTTGTCTTCTTGTTGGTAGCCTATATGTGTTCTTGACAACTGATATGATTTGTTTCTGAACTTTGCATTAATTCTACCTTCTACTCCTTAGATGCTTGTCATGGCTATAAACAACAATGAATTCATAACTCACAATTGATTTGAACATCTATTTATACTAAATTTTGACTCACTTCTTGATTCACGCTTCGCAAGTTAATTCTAGATCCAAGGTTTACAACTTGACCTTTATCTTTAGTTAGATATATTTTAGATTGGTTAGGATACTTTAAAACATTTACATAAAGCTTTCTTGACCCTCAAGTTATGATTTAGAACAAATTAAAACTCTATAAATAGAATTACATTTCTTTATCTAACATGTAAAACTCAGATCCACTATTTGCGAGCTCTCTAATTGACTGTCGGTTATGACTGTCAGTTTTCTTTGTCGTCGGTGTTCCTTTCTTGAACTAGTAATCGGGTATGCCTTTTCTATTCTATTGGTTTTGTTCTCAAAACTGTGTTGTTAGTGATGTCTTGTTCACTTCATCGGTGCAACACTTGTCAGTATTCGTTAGTCAATTCCATACTTAGAATTTTCTCATGACCTTTGTGTTCTATCGAGTATACTTGATGTCCGTCGGTAATGCTTGTAGTCTACCGGTAATGCTTGTACTAATGATCTTTGTCAATGTTTTTCACTAATTGTACTAATTGCAAAATTAATGTCATCAATAACTCCAGCTGTTACCATAGACTTTTCTCTTAGTAATAATTGAGAGGGGGGGTGAGTTAGTGGCCTCAAAAATTTATCCAATTTAAAATTTAATCCACCAATCAATAATTCTCAAATTATTAAGTCCCAACAAGATGCATGCGTTTGAAATATTTGAAACAAATAACTGTCTGTTGGTTTACTTTGTCTGTCCTATTTTTCCTTGATAACCGATAAGCAGTAAACTATATTTAATGATACTTAGTAAATATGCAGAGTATACCAGTCAATCCATAAATGCATATGTAGAATGTAAAACACTAAATTAATTAACCATACACACATAACACAAGGATTTTAATGTGGAAACCCTGTTAAGGGAAAAAACCACTGGGACCGGTGCCCCAAATTTTCACTCTTCTAAAGTGAGCCCTACTAGGAGCCAACCCTGTTAAAGGTTACAAACACACTGTTAAGTGTGACCTTGTTAGAGGATTTTCAATACATAGGTTGTCACTAAGTATCTGGCATCTACGTTACCATCCTTGAATCAGTCTCATGACTGT
>MU228233.1:4414424-4439509 GCA_018584345.1 Thuja plicata
CCAATTTTTACCATGCTATTTCCCACTTATTACAGAGATTTTTTTTAAACAATGTGCTTCTGCACTTTTATTTAATGTGTCCTTAATTCTATTTCATTCTTAATAATAGATTAATAATAAACGTAAATAGACCTTAGAATTCAAGGGATTTCCCTTGCTACTAAATGGAGTTTTCAGACTCTTGATGGCCAGGAGCCCCGGAAAATTCTTCTTAGGATAACATTCAGACTGGATTTCCCAAGCAGGCCAAATCTTGGAAAAAACCTTCCTTTTGCTGATCTTGTTGCGGGATCATTTCCTGTCTCTGTCCAAGGCTCCCTAGTCTTTAAATCCATTTGGAAGGCTTGGGAGCATGTGAGGGGATTTATTTATAACTCTAACTTTGACAATAATAATTCTGTTCACCGTGACCGTTCCATCTAGTGGAACCTTCAGCATAATGGCAAACCTCTTGCATTAACTCAAGGGTGTTCTGCTAAGTACTGGCACAGCCAAGGTATCAAATGTTTTATTGATATTCTGGAAAATGACAATCTTTTGAGTTGGCAGGATATTAGCCGTAGCTTTAATCTCCCCGAGTCCCATAAACGCACCTATAATATGATTGCTAATGCTTGTCGTCCTCTCAATCTCCCTCATAGAGATGATGTGGATTCCCATACATTTCTTTCTTTTGGCTGGGATGATGGTTCCCTCCTGCATAAGATCAAAGCTAAAGATATCTATAAAGTCCTTAATAAAGACCACTCTATTCTTTCCCACCTTAACTCCCTCTGGTATATGAACCTCGACCCTTCTGAATGGCAGAAAACCCTTGAAATTTTTTTGAAGTCTCCTATTCCTCCTAAGATTCTTCTTTTTAAATGGCAGCTCCTTCTGGATAGACTTCCTGTTAGGAATCATACTAGTGATAATGCATATCTTTTTTAGCTGTCATTTTGCTAGAATTATATGGAAGTTTTTTGGGATCTCTATTACTGATCATGCCTATGTTCTTGATATTATTCTTGGAAATATGTCTGGTCTTAAAAAAGATGCTAACTTCTTTTGGAATATTCTCTCTTCTCATATTCTATGGTTTATTTGGAAATGTAGAAATGAGGACAAATTCCAAGGTATTGGTAGAGCTCTTACTTTGTTTCAGTTGAAACTCATACGTTTTAAGATTGTCTCGCAGGTCTACTGTATTTTGAGACTGGAAAGAGACAAGCTGAGAAGATTCCTTCATGCTGGGCTTGCCACTATGTTCATTTACAAGATGAAGAATGGGCTGGAAAGGGCCAGCATTATTGATAATCAGGAAATGAGGGATACTCATATTCTCGAGCGTAAGAAAGTTGTTTCGATGGAAGGAGAGTTTGGATGGAAGGAGAGTTTGGATGGACCTCCTCAACCTAAAGATTTAATAAGTTTACTAATTATAAACTTAAGATTGCATTATAATAGTTTAAGGTTAAATTAGTATTAAGGTTAAAGTTAGTATTGTCGTTTGATTTATTGACATATATATTAAAATGCTACACATAAATCTCAAGATACTTATTGAGTCTCTTTCATAAATTTAATAAAAAAAATTAAAATCATATTCTTAACTATTTTCATATAGATTTATTTAAGATAATCTATATTAGAATTTTTATACCAATAACAACTGCATGGAGACCACCCACAGGAATCCAATGGTGGGCCATTCTATAGTTCATCGTAGTGCTATTAAGTCATTGATTTAAATCATTAATAAAAATGTGTAAATCTTTATTTAGCTTGTTATTATTCTTTAATCTTACTCAAGGAATTGACAAAGTTCTTTTTTCTAGACAAAAGAAATGTGAGATCATTGTACCTATCTAGATTAAATGTCACCTATGGTTACAATGAAAATATGGGAGCACATAGCTTTTTTAAAGAGTATTTATAATAATTTTCTAACAAAATAAATCAATAGATCTAAATATATGTTTAAGCATTAAAATTCATTTTTAAACATCATATATTTCTCCCTTATTGATACATTTTGAAATCTGCGTCATCATTAGACAACAATGAAGATTTCATTTTATATTTTTTTTTTATATTTTAAGAATATTAAATTTTTACAAAGCTGAAGTATTGTATTGAGATAAACAAAAAAACAATAACAAAAAAAAAAGACAAAGTAAAATAACCATCACCAACATCCATATTAGAAATTGTCCAATCTAACAAGTTTATGTCTTCCATATCATAAATTATTTTCTTATAATTTTATCAAGTCCTCTAAAACCATACAGACATTATGCTAAAAAGTCTACATAATTATGCTACACACAAAGCTTTGCTGAAAATTATTGGTGACGATTTATGGGCAAATGGTCATGTACAAGATGTAACTATATATCAGGTGTTTTTCTCCAATGTGGTCTAGCTTATAGAAGACCCCTCGTGGGGTTTATCTTGGGGATCTCATATACTTGCAAGAAACAACAAAGCCATCGTAATGGAGGCTATTCCTAACATGGCCGACTGCCCAGAGGTTGGTACCATTTCATAAATATTTGATGTCACCTCTATTATTAGAGGTGAAACATGCACACCTTCTGATAGAGCTCTGAATCTTTTGAGAGAGGGTCTTAAGAATAATAACTTAGAGGCAGTTTGGACTTTATTTTCACTTATTAATATCTTCTATCATTTGAAGATGTGCATAGAACAATTAATTTTCTCTTGTGGTACTCAAAAGAGTTAAGATCTCTCCATTTGTATTGTCCTTGTCCATCCTATGATAATTTTCATGACCATTAGATATTCAAAATGATTTTGGTGGATGTTCCAAATGATTTTTTCCCTTCCACTTGATTACATTCCTCCTAATGTGTAGGGTTAAAAAAACCCTTGTCTGATGAAAATATTTTCATCTCTTATTTCCTTTGCCTAAGAAACTCTATTTATTACTTTGTGAGATTTAATGTAAAACATTGATTGGAATGTAAAAAGTTAGTAAATGTAATTTAAAATAATAAAAAATTTAACATTATTTTCATAGTCAACATTATAGAGTTTGGAACCCTTCCCTGATTCCCGAAATTAACTTCTTTTTCTGGATTTTTATTTAGGACAAAATCCTTACTACTCAGAACCTGACAAAAAGAGTTTGGATGATACCTAACAGATGTTACCTTTGTATGAAAGATGATGAGTCATCTTCTCACCTTCTGCTTCATTATCAATTCTCTAGGGATGTTTGGAGGTTTGTGTTGTAGCACTGGAAAGTAAGCTGGGTGTTCCCTAATAATATTATAGACTTTCTGAATCAATTGAGATCTCCCACCCCTCACCAGTTGGGAAAACTTGTGCGGAACTTTACTACCCCTCATTTCATATGGGGAATATGGAAAGAAAGAAATGACAAGATATTCAAAAACATCACCTCCACTCCCTTCTTGGGAACCCTAATAAAAATATTATTGAACACTGGAATTTTGATTCTAAGCTAAAGCCCTCTCCTTCCTCCCATGAGGCTATAATCTGGAGCTTCCCTCCACCTGGATGGCATATGGTGAATTTTGATGGAGCAGCTAAAGGAAATCCTGGCATTGCTAGATGTGGGTGTATTGTTAGAAATGTTGAAGGTAGATGTATTGCTACCTCTAGAATCCCTATTTGTGTTCAAACTACTCATATGGTAGAAGCTATGGCAGCCCTCTATGCTTGTAAATTAGATAAAAGTCAGAATTGTTCTAAACTTTGGCTGGAAGGAGACTCGATGAACACAATCAATTGCATCAATGGTATTCAGCCTCCCTCTTGGAATACTAGTCATATCATTGATCAGATAAAAATTTTGTTACTAGGGTTTCAGACGACACACACTAGCCACGCATTCAGAGAGGTGAACCACGTGGCTTACAGCCTGGTGAATGAAGGTGTCTTAAGTGCTGATGTCAGAGACTAGAAAGGCAACCAAGGATTAAAAAATGATATCTTAAATCGGCTAAGGTACGATCAAATCCACAACAAACCTAGAAATATTACTTTTGATGATGACAAGTAAAGATAGTAATAAGAGTTTCCTCATTTTTGAGCCTCGCACGCACGACAGCAAGTGCATTAATTATAACATCTGTAAGATTGATTATTTCATTTCTTTAAAAAGGTGACATTTCCCCATTAATCGGCCGCATAGCTTTCATCATACTCTTTCTGTGTAATTTTCCACGTTCTGTGTAATTTCTAAAATGGGTGGAAATTTGAAATAGGAAGAACCCTCTGTCTGCAAATGGAGAAAATAGGCTGAGGTCTGGAAGAGACTCAAGGAAGGTGGGGTCATGGACTATATAGAGAAACTCCATGGTTATGATAAGGATATCTCAAAGGAGTTCACGGATAGCTGAGACAATGGCAAAGTGACTATCTATGGTAAGACTTTCCTCGTCTCTGAGAAAATAATCTCTAAAATTATGGGTCTAAAAATGTCTGGTCTGAAATATTATAGAAGTGGGGTTATGGAAAAAAATACTGGTAGAATGTACCCTAAGACCCAGGAGGAAAGAGATTTACTTGTTAAATAGAAGGGTGATTATGTTTTGCGTTGCCATATAAGACTTTTTTGGGCTAAAATGGTTAAATCTTTAATGTTGTATTTTACCCTAGAGGGTCTGTACACTAGGGTTTATAATTTTTGCTTCATGCTGGTTAATCATTTAAGATACAATAGGAAAATTTCTTTTCCCTATTTTCTCCTCAAATCTTTGGGTAACAGTATAATGGAAAACAGAAAGAATGTCGACAAGCCCATTCTCTGTGATGGGCTTATTCTATTGATATACGAATATGCAAATTTTAAGTTGTAGGGTAAATCCCAGGCCAAAGGCTCGAACGAGGGAAAGAAAGGTAAAAGACCTATGGCAAGTAACATCAATATGCCAGGTAAAAAGAGAAAGGGGAAAACAAGTAATGTAGGGGATGACCCTGCTAAGATTCTCACAGAGGAGGAAGGAATGAACACAGACAACAAATCTGAGGCTAAGGGGAAGGGAGATAAAGGTGCTAAGGGTGAGGCAGCTAAGTTCATCTTAGAGGAAATTCGTATGGAAACAGGGGAGGATATTGAATCTCTAGATCTAGAAACTACATGCTCCTCTGAGGAATTGGAAACTGAGAGCAAAGGTAGTTCTAAAGAAAAGGATATAGAAGGTCAACAAGGAAACATAATGCTGGAGGAGCTAAGGTGAGAAATAATTCTCCTGAGAAGAAGAATGAGTCAAATACGGAGAAGGCCAATCCTAACACCACTCCCATTCTTGTGAATTATGCTGAGTCTGAGTCTAATGAGGGCAAGCATTCCAGGGAGACTTTGAGAAAAGAAGGGGGAAATAAAATGGAAGGGAATAAAAAGAAAGATAATGAGAAAGTTGGTGGAAGCAACCAAAATTAGACAGAAAAAAGCCAAGAACCTTCTAGGTTTATGTAGATAGTCAAAGAGCGGGCAGAGATGGACATTCAGCTGAACCCTTGGCTCCTAGATTAAATTAGAGACATCAATGGTAGGCACAATGACCTCCATGATAGAGTTAATAAGATTGATATCTTGTTGGTTGAACCTGCGAATAAGGATACTAAGAATAATGAAAGTCAAGAAGAAGAAATGGACAAAAAACTATTGGAGAAGCCGGAACTTAGAATTAATGTAGCGGTCAATTTCTGCCAGCGTACAAAAGAGAGTCACATATAGAGTATTGAAAGTACTCTCAGCTGTTTGATGAAGAACAACTATGAAGGCATGAAGGTGACTGACAACAATTTAAAGGTGCTTCTCTCGGTGCTAGATGGGAACACTACTCCCATTACAGTGGATGATGATACTATTATTGATGCAAGTGTTTCTTGCCCAGGAACTCATACTAGGGTGAGTGCAAAAAAGGCTAAAATGGGTGGCTCAAAGGAAATTAAAGATCTTAGGGAGGCAATCGAAAAGTATCAGAATGTGATGGCTAACTCAGCCAAGATGGTAAAATAGAAATGACTGTGCTTTGTGGTTGTTTTATTTTTTTTCTGGGTTTCATCTTTTAACTAGTTGTAATGCTGGAAGGTTCTTATAGTATCTATCTTATAACCCTAGCTGTTGCTTTTTGATGTATATCTCTCTTTTTTTAGTTCTGTATTCTGCCTATCTTTAGCTTATTTTTGTACAGGGTTATTGTTCCCTTCAAAAACTATTTTAACCTCAATCAAAAACATTATAGATTATCGAAATGTAACATTATTAAACATAATTCAGATTCTTTATTTTATTTATTTCGTTTACACAAGAAAATCGATTCATTACTTTGTTAGCTTTAATGTAAAACACTTATTAGAATATTAAAAATTAATAAATGTAATTTAAAATAAAAACAAAATTAAAAGTCTTGTAATAGTCAACATCATTGAACAAATCAATCTGAGCACCAAAGTCCAAAAAATGGAGGACAAAATGACATGTTCCTAGCAAGAGGACTAGAGCCAATGCTAAGAAGAAAAAGGATAATGATATGGTGATTGATCTCTAGAAGATCAAGGATTCTGCTACTAATATGGAGATGCTTGAGGCCAAGGCGGCCACCCTGACGGTGAACATATCTTGAGTGTCCTTGGTCTTTTTTGATGTGCCTGTAAAACCTATTTTACTAAATCAAAAACATTATAGGCTGTAAAATTGTAATATAGTTAAGCATAATTCACATTTTTTATTTTATTATATATTCTATAAAAGAATTTATACTTTACTAGATAAAAGATATAGAAGAAGAGGATAATGTCTCACAATGCTTGCGCTCTTGTTCTATCAATACTCAAATTGGTATATTGAACTCTCCTCCTCCTTATTTCATGTTCTTTAAAATCTTACCTATATCTTTTATTTAAATTTTGTACAAATGATTACTAGTTTAGTCTATTTCCTGAATTTTTGTGTACAAATGATTACTAGTTTTATACAAGTAAAACAAAACAAAACATTAAATTTAAGGAAAAAAATTCTTATTTTAAATTGCTTCAGAACTATTAACAATCATTGATTGTTACTATGTAACAATACTCTTGAAAAAGGATAAAAATGGAAAAAAATGAATGCATAAATTAATATTAAACTATAAACCACCCCTTTTAAGCTTAAGCATAAATTTATTCACAGATTATATACCTAAACTCATAGTCTGCTAAACCCTAATCAACGAACAATTTTGTGGCCTTCAAATCACATGAATGATACTACAATTTATAATGTCAAACAAACTGTTAAATGATCAAAAATTATCACCTAGAAGACTCTTTGACCTGACCATACTTGCAATGCCATCTTCTAATCTTTTGCCTGATTGCATATCTAAAGTGTATCATAAACTAACAACTGGAAGACCTTACTCAATTAAATTGTTACTCCCTCTCATAAATTCTATCCTAATTCATTTTGTGATACTCTGAGTCTTTGATCACGCAGATGCCTATTTTTGTAGAAACCATGTAGGATTTTTAAAGGCAATAATCATACCTGCTATTGTATATCCAATAGTAAAGCCAAATCCTAAAGAGATGGGCGTTATATAAGCCTAGACATTGTAGAAAAACAAGGGAGAGTAAAATAGAGTTTCAATTAATACAATAGCAGTGACTAGAAGAAAAGCTAGTAGAAGAAGATGAAGAAAATAAAGGATCCCTGATATAATTAAGGATACAACAAAGATAATTAAATAGATTACTTAGATCACCAACAATAATCTCTACATGCTTACAATGCCTTGCAATGCTACCCTACCCATTTATAAGGGACTAAGATTAATTGAACCTTAATAGTGATCCTTAAGATTGTGTCTTTCTAGATTGCCAAATTTGTATTAAATGTGTGTCTATTATTTTAAGTTTTAATAGGTAATAAATATAGGTAAATGATACTCAAATTTTTATCTTTACAGGAACTTCACATTTGAACAACTGTCATACACTTTGATTAAATATCTATTCCATCTATTTTTCTCTTCGAACACTGTGTCAAGAAGAAAAGTGAAAATTGCCCTTATCACCATTTAGAAGGGCACCTTCCTAAAGATCCCCATGGACAGAAAAAGGATTAAGTCAAACTTTCTTTTCTTTCTTTCTTTTCTATTCTACATGCCTGTCTTCTAATATTCAAAAGCAGTTTTGCGTGGAAAGGGACACTTTTAAACCAATGGAGATAACAAGAGTTGTCCAATCTAGGGAACTGGTTTGGATCATTTCATTCAATACAAATGCTGAGTTGATTGAGTCATATTTTCACCCTCTACCTTTAACTTTGCCCACATGCCTTGTACAGTCACCACAATACACAGAGAAAAAGCAGAATGCACAGAAAAGCAAGCAAATCTAATGACTAATTTTTGCAAGGGAGGCAATCTTTTAAAGGTATTGAGGGATGACTAATTGGAAGGAAACCTATGCACATATGGACAAAAGAAAAAATATGGTCATCTGACTTTACAATGTATCCTATAGGTGGGGATTTCAATATTACTTTATAAAATTATGGGTGGACATTTTTCAAACTTCTCTAATATTTCCCAAATTCATTATAGATGTGTTGTGAGCCTCCTTTTCTCTATTCTACCAGTCATGCTCTATTCTATCAGCCTTGAACTTGTGCTCTCTCATGAATCTATTATGATGATCAAATAGGATTACAATTTGATTACGATTATTTTCAATTACATGGACTATAATTAAGATGTAATTAGAGAAAGGTAAAGGTTCAATTATCTTTACTATTAGTTTTAGGACTATAATTAAGATGTAATTAGATAAATGTAAAGGTTCAATTAACTTTACTATTAGGTTTATAGTCAGAATACAACTAAGACTAAGGTTTGGGTTCTTGTTAGATGAATTTCATAAAACTATTTCTTGTCATTTTGTAACTAAAAATTTCCATTTTTAAGTGATTTTTATTTAAACACCTAAAATCTACCCACTTTAGGCATGTTTTCCCATCCAATTTCTTATTATTGACTCATTGAAAAAATATACTTTATTTCACCTCAAAAGCGATCGATATAGAAGAACTCTCTTAGAGAGATAAAGGGAAATCCATTATGGGAATTTTCACTACATGTCCACCCACTTAAAAATTAAATTTTAGCAAAGTAAATAAAATAGTCTAGTCTTGTATTCATAGGAGTTCTTGATCATTTAAAATATTTTTCAAGATGTGGACAAGAAATAAGTATTCGTCAAAATAATAAAAAAACAAGTTAAGTCAATTATTAAAAAAAAAATCAAGACTTCTCTCTCCGGGATTCCTCAGGAGCAATTAGAGCATAGTTGTGCCAAAATGAAAAGAAAAGAGGTGGTGTTTGTCTATGTGATTGAGTTATTTATATTTCAGAATTAGAGAAAAGGTCCATTTCTAAATTTTTTTATAGAGTTCAACTAGGTTTGGAAGTTTGTTAAGCTCCCTACCCTTTAGTCATTTGTTTAGGGTGCAATTTTTAGCTTGGCTCATGATTGATTCTTGTGGCAATCTCCCTGCTGACATTTTAGGTAATAACCATGCTCTTCTAAAATGAATCCACTTGTTTTTTTTTTCTTGATTTTTTTAAGGGATGTTCATGCATATTTCCAAATCTTTGTCTTCCTAGTTGAGATGATAAAAGACACTCCATAGATGACCTCACACTTTTTTTAGTTGTTCACATTATTTCTTTATGGTTTCCATTTATATGTACAACCATTACCACTTTCTATGCATGTGCAACTTTAAATATTGCATTCATTAATGTACTTTTTGAGTATGTCTAAAGTAGCTTTTCTTTATATTGTTAATTTCACATTTTTAAATGCATGCTTGAGACCAGTATTGTAAGAAACATCCTTTTGAACAAAATATTATTTGTTTCTCCTCAAGATAATTTATGTGGAACATGTTGATATTCCCATCCATGCCACTTATGATAAGCTTACTGAGATTTTTTGAACTTGCTCACAACTTAAATATACAAAACTAATCAAAATACCAAGAAATTGATTTTCAATACATAAATAAGGTCCACATAAGTTAGAGGCACTCATTATAGAGTTAGATCATGCATTAGCAATTTCATTTTTTTAAAGAGTGGTAAACACTTTGACCCAAAGCTATGAATAGGTAAGGCCACAAATGGTGGACCTCATCCCCAATGGGATTTGAACCTTGATGGAAATAATAACAACACAACAACTTAACACTCACACATGCCAACATTGGTTGTACTAGCAATTTCTTCACTTACACAAAGGAGTAATAAAAATTCTCTATTCAACATTTGAGTAATTAAAATATCTTGTATTACTAGAACTTTCACATGTAAACTTTTCAAAATTGTTCTTTTCTAGTATGCCTAAGCAATCCTTTTGGATTTTCACTTCCTTATTTTTAAATTAGAGATAGGATTTTTTATTTTGTTAATGTGATATTGATAAAAAACAAAGGAGTAAAACAAGAAATGCAATGGATATGATAATAGTGAGTAGGGGAAAAACTCACATAACACAATGAAGATAATAAAGGATCCATGATGAGGTTGAGTTCCAAAAGGGGCATAACAAAGATATTTTGTGCCAAGCATGAGTGGAATGAGGTATTATTTGATCACCTTTATCTCTCTTTGGCAACTCAACAACATTTCAAAATCTAAAAATACAAAACAAAACCCCTGTAAAAATGATAAAAACCATGACAACTACAAAATCCGTGTTCCACGATGGAAACAAAAAACTCAATAATTGAAAAGCGAAGTTCAAACAATATGGTGGAAAACATCATAGTGCTAGAGGTGAATTTACTAATATATCTTTCACAATACAATTATAGGATGCACAAACTCTCGTATTCTAAAAGGATACATGCAATATTGTCTTATATAGATATTAGGATACCATATACCCCAACTTCTTCTCAAAAAACTCTAGAACATCACACCTCCACACAACTTAAAGTTCCAAATACAAGCGAGATAATAAAATTTGTAAATGTCAAGAAATACAAGAGGATCCTACAAATAAAAGAAAACCAAAATAGGCAGAAGGTTAAGGTGGCTAGTAAAAAGTGAGTTTATCATAATCTCAGAAAAGATAATAATCTTTACCTAAACAATAGTCACCCATGAGATGCAACAAGAGAAAGCAATGAGGAAGAAACAAATGGAAGAAAAATAATGAAAACCTTGAAAACTAGAATGAAAGGGTATGTTTACAGAATCACTAACTTAAATGCATCAATATTGAATCAAAAGTGGAGGTTTAAGGTGAAGGAATTCTTCACCAATAAATCCCTAACTCAATGCCATTAACTTTGTCTTTAGATTTTTAAGATAATGAACTAATGGGACTAAAGAGGATACTTGATGGTCTTGAAGAATTAGAATGGATGAAAAAGAAAAATTTTCAAGAGATCATAGACATCAATCGTAAATATACCCAAGAAAATATGTTATTCAAAAATGCAATAGTAAACTAAAAGCAAAATTGAAAATAGTCGGGAAGTAATATTATCCAGGAAGCATCAACTACAATAGATTAAAAATGGAAATTTTCTAACTATTAGAGGAAAGATACACTCTATATCAAGAAGAGATTTAATCAAAAATAGAAAATATAGAGATCAAGGAGCCTAAGGTAGAGGAACAAATAGAAGAGGAAATTTGTGGGAACAAGTAACAAAATGGTTGACAAAGAGTCAAATAGAATTCATACATCAATAATTTAGAGTTAAAATAGGAGAAGAAAGGAACCAAAGTGATAGCAGTGCCAAATATAATGATAAAAGGATTGAAAGACAATAGAGAAGGTGAGTAAATCACCAATTTAATAAAAGGATTTTTAGCATATATGTTGAAATCGATAAGACATGTTCATAAAACAAGAAGAATTTGGAGTGTTACAA
This sequence comes from Thuja plicata, assembly GCA_018584345.1. NCBI lineage: Eukaryota > Viridiplantae > Streptophyta > Pinopsida > Cupressales > Cupressaceae > Thuja > Thuja plicata. Next base: position 4,426,333 of record MU228233.1, read on the forward strand.
TATGGTAAAAATAAGAATATAAGAGAAACATTGAAAACCATAGAAGACAAAAATAAAATATTGATGACTAAAAGGTTTCTCAAAGCTACACAAGTACACATAGATGTAGATTTAACCCCATTACAATGACAAGAGAGAAGAATAGAATGGTAAAAAGTAGTAGTATAAAGAAATGCATATAATAAAGCATGGATATATAGAAGGAAAGATTAGATCAATAATAAAATAGCACATAAAAATAGGAATGTACCCCTCCCCCGAAGTATACTTCTCAAATAGGAATCTAAGAGAAACATTGAAAATATAGAGGAAAATAAAAGAATTATGAGGAACAAATGGTTTCTTAAAGGTGTATTATTCTACATAGCTGAAGATTTAAACCCATTACAATTACAAGAGAAATTTGTACTATTCTACATAGTTGTTTTATCAATGTGCTGGTCTTTTTCAAATTAATGTAATAAGAGGAGAAATGTTGGCATGTTACAATAATTAGGTTCCAATTAGTAAGTTTTTCCATTTTGGAACTATCTTGTCCAAATAGTTCTCTTCGTTTTTTGTTTTTGTACTGCCTATTTGAAAGAATCTTTTGAAATAATAAGACATGAGTTTTTTGTGCCCTTGAATTTTCATTTAGCTTCCTTGTTGGATGTGGTGGAGCCCAACATTCAGTCACTATTGTTGTTGGCCTTGGTCTTGAAAATACAATGTTGGTGCTCCATGGTTAGGAAACATACCCAAGATGTTTTAGTTTGATGTAAATATTTCCAAGTGGTCATTTCTCTTAAGTTTAAACAAGCAAGGCCTAGAAAGACAACAATACTAGTTGATGATCCGACATGACTATGTGATGCACTCAAGGATGGAGGATCCAATGAAGGAGTATCCAAACTTGCAGAAAATAACCATAACAGAAAAAACAACTAGATATACAAAAATATAATCAACATTCAGCTCACATATATCATCTCAAATATCAATTACATTCAACATGCCAGGCTCTAAGGCCTTCCTGGTTATGGCCAATTACAAAGATAGAATTAAGATCTAATATAGATCTTCTGCAACACATACGTTCATGATCTAGATTCTCAGATCCAACACCTGATCTGCCTTCCCAATCTAATCCCCCCTAACATTTTCCCTAAACTATGAACAAAATACAACTTAAATACAAAAGGCAACCAACTAGGTTGGCCTCCAATAACAGTCATTGGAGAAACCCTAGACCCATATTTAGGTCCACACAAACCCTAATGAGAGGTCCACCATTAATTTTGTAATCAAAATTAAATATAGAAGTCGGCCACCAAATCCAAGTCCAAAAATCAACAACTTAGAAAGAGGAGCACCAAAAATTAGAAACCATCGGTAAAGCATACCCAAGCATCAAAAAACCCGGTGGTAAATAAAAAATTGTAGTAGTACCAAAATCTGTCGGTAAACAATAAATCACAACAATACCAAAGTCGATCGGTAAACATTGAATCACAACAATATCGAAACCCATTAGTAAACACTGATCACTGAGCAAACAGGAAACCCGAGTACTCAACGAAGAACTCCTCTAAACTACTAATCTTTAAAGTAAACATATATTTTTGTTTGACTCAAGATTGCTAAGAGTCCTAGGATGTTACTACATCAAACACCCCAGGTAAAGAAGATGTTCCCATCAAAGAGTCACGAACATCTTAAGGGAATCAAAACAGGTATCCCATACTTGTTCTTAACCCACATCTCTTCTTACCCCTCACTCCATCCTGTCTTAACTTTGTCTGTTGTCTCATTCGACAAATTCATTATGTTAGTAATAATTGAGAGGGGGGGGGGTGAATCAGTGGCCTCAATTATTTATCCTTTAATCACTAACCACCAATCAAATAAATCTCAAATTATTAAGTCCGTACAAGATGCATGCCATGAAATAGTTATAATAATTAACTGTCTGTCAGTTTTCCTTTTCTGACCTTATTCTGCTGGATAACCGATAAGTAGTAAAACTATTTACCAACACTCAGTAAATATGCAAAGTATACCAATCAATCCAAAAATGCATATGTGAAATTTAAAATAGTAAATTAATAAACCATACACACATAACACATGGATTTTATTGTGGAAACCCTGTTAAGGCAAAAACCACTAGGACCGGTACCCCAAATTTTCACTCTTCTAAAGTGAGCCCTGTTAGGAGCCAACCATGTTAAAGGTTACAAATACACTATTAGGTGTGACCTTGTTAGAGGATTTTAATATGATTCTATCACTTGATATCTGGCATGTATATGCTACGAATATTGATCAACCTCTATGGGCACAATAGGTATCTGGCATATCTGGTGCTACCTAACTGCATCAGCCTCCTTCTTAGACTATGTGTCGGTATTGGGCACTCAATGATATCTTCATGATAAATTTTTTGGCAATCTGTTAGGATATACCTCAATTATAGAAGATGGTTAAGTACTGCTCTATTAAGAGACTTAATGCTTCAATGGTTAAACTGAAACACAATGACCTATTTCTAATGCAACTTGAATTGTATATTTTTAGATCTATTTAAGTACAATACCTCTCTGATCAATGTATCAATTCAATTCCTTGTGCTCCACACTTTATGCTTTGTGATGTTGTCCTTCATTGTTCGTTAATGTCTATAGAATTCTTTAGTTCTCCCTCAGCTTGATTGATCAGGACTATATGAAGTTATACTTCATCAGTTTCTCTTCAGTGTCCTCATTCTATTCACTCCCCTTCCTGTGTATGTGGTTACAGAAATGAATTATACATATCTCTTATATAGACATGATATTCCTTAATTCTTGATTCTTAATTCTTGGTGTGAAAAATAATCCAGCCAATTTGATTTAAAGCTTTAACTCCTGATTTATCTCATAGTTATCTTCTTGCCAACTGTACAAATCTTGTTTAAATCAATTACTTAACTCTGGTCAAATAAAATAAATAAAACAACTTGTTAAGTCTATCCTTAAGCACTGTCAGCTAGACATTTTGTCATTTTCTGAACTCTCTATTGTGTCGGTCAACTCTGCAGTTAATCATTAGTGATAGCTACCAGTTCTGTCGGTGTGACTCTAGTCAGCTTTAGGATCTCCGTCAGTCAGGTATCATTGGATTTTTCTTGTCGGGCAACTCTATTTTCAACTCATCAGACATCCTATGATTTTTCTTCGTCAGGAAACACTGTCTTTTTCTCATCGAGTATCACTATGAATTTTTTTCTTTGCCTTTACCGATGGTGTGCACTCCATCAGTGTTGTCTGTCACTTAGTGAGTACTTGACTTTTATGTATTGCCAAAAGCATAATCTCTATTCCATTGATTCTATGAAGTCTTTGGCATTATGTACATGACTGTACAAATGATATCAAGTTGACATCAATGACAATACAAGTCATTAACTGATTTAATACCTTGCATTATCTTCAACTTAACATTATCAAATATTCAATCAGTTACATGTCATCAATCTCTCCCTTTGGCATTGATGGAAACATAATATAGCATCACACTATACTATTTATAATACAATATGACATATAACAGTTGAGATTCTTTAGATTACCAAACAATTTTTTTTGATAATCGATAAAAATGTCTGACCACCGGTAAGCTCTGTGTTAACTTAGATTTGATTCTTGCAGCTTTCTGTGTGTCTTTTACTAAAGTGTTGTGTTCTCTTCTTGTGTCAATTTCTCTCTTTTGACTGTTCTTCTTCTTTGATGTCTCTGTCTCTTGTCAACAAATTTCCCTTTGTATATGATTCCTTTATACAAATTCTCTCCCTATGGATATGATCTATCCCTATTTGGAGTAATATGATAAAAAAATAATTTCTTGTGATAATATGGAAACTTTCTCTCACTTTGACAACAATGCCAAATAAATATTTTACAAATATCTGGCATTCATGTCAAACAATTATTTTCTTCTATCCATAATATATTCCTTGAATTTCCCTTATCCGTCAGCAATACATCAATGTGATCTGGTGCTCGGTTATGATATATACCTTTCTATATATAGATGTAGATTTGAAGTTCATCTTTTTTCTTGCATCAACATGAATGATATTCTGATAATATATAGGCTGATGCAGCCTTCAATCATTTTAATGACTGGTAGACAAGGGTTTGACCCCTAGTCTTCTTCTCAAGTACTCAAATGTATCCTTGGGAAGTGGCTTGCTGAAGATATCAGCCAATTGTTCTTTTGATTGCACATACTCAAGTATCACCCCTTTTTCTTAAACTTGTTCTCTTAAGTAATGATACTTAATTGCAATGTGTTTTGTCTTGGAATGCATGACTAGATTCTTGGAAATGATTATTTCACTGGTGTTATCACAATAGATAATCACTGGTTTTGAGATCTTCATATGTATACCTTCCAGCAAATGTTTGATCCTTGCAATATTTGAGCAATTTGCAGCAGCAACAACATATTCTTCTTTTGCAGTAGACTGAGAGATGCATCCTTTCTTTTTTCTAATCCATGTGACAAGTTTGTCACCCATAAGGAATTCTCCTACAGTTTTTCTCTTCTGGTCATCAAGATTTCCAGCCCAATCAAAGTCAGTAAACACCTTAAGTTCAAATTTGCCTTCTCTTATATACCATAAGCCAAATTCCTCAGTATTCTTTAGATATCTTAGAATTATTTTCACATTAGTCATATGTGATTCCCTTGGGTTAACACAAAATCTAGCAACAATTCCTGTTGCATGTGCAATATCTAGACTAGCGCGTACAACACATGTGAGTTTTCCTATCATTGATCTATACAAAGTCTGATTTTCCTCTATTGTCTTATCTTCCTTTGTTAATTTGCATGCAGTAGCCATCGTTGTTCCAAGAGGTTTGGAATCTTCCATCTTGAGTATTTTTAGGACCTCTTTGATGTATTTGGACTATGTAATGAAAATACCTTCACTTTGTTGAATGATCTGTAGACCAAGAAAGAACTTGATTTCTCTAAACATAGACATCTCAAAATCTTTTCTCATCTCATCAACAAATGACTTACATAGTGTATCACTACCTCCAAATATGATGTCATTAACAAATATTTTAGCAATCAAAGTGTTAGCATCAGTATCTTCCCTTAAATAAAGATTACCATTTTCACTAGTCCTTATGAATCTAATACTTATTAGATAGGAATGAAGTCATTCATACCAGGCTTTGGGAGCTTGTTTTAATCCATACAAGGCTTTGTGAATTCTACATACCATGTTTTTCTTGTCTAGATCCACAAACCCTTCTGGTTGTTCAATGTCTACTTCTTCTTTAAGTATTCCATTTAGTAATGCTGACTTTACATCCATTTGATATACTTTGAATCCTTTATATGCAGCATAAGCAAGTAGTATTCTTACTCCTAGACTAGTATTATTACCATCACCAACATCCATATCAGAAATTGTCTAATCTAACAAGTTTATGTCTACCATATCATAAATTATTTTGTTATAATTTTATCAAGTCCTCTAAAACCATATAGACATTCAATCAGAGCTAAAAAGTATACATAATTATGCTCCATATGAATAGGAAAATCATATAACTTAAAACTTAGAACTTACCAAATTATATCCCTCTCACTTACCTTTTAATACTACATTTTTTCTTTTCATATTATGTATTTTTATACTAATTTTTTTAATATTTTTTTTTCTGTAAACATATAACATATAAAATCTTTCCTACTTGGATTTTGAACACATCTCAGATGGGCTTTAATTTTTTGGGCAAGACACTATAGTGTGCAGAATCTAAAGATGGAACTATGTGTTCAATGTAGATGTTTAGAGGAAAAGAAAGACCAGTAGATTGACATACTATTTCTACTGCAAGAAGAACTTACACGCAAAGATTTGCTAAAAATTATTGGTGATGATTTATGGGCAAATGGTCATGTACAAGATGTAACTATATATCAGGTGTTTTTCCCCAATGTGGTCCAGATCATAGAAGACCCCTCGTGGGGTTTATCTTGGGGATCTCGTATACTTGCAAAAAATAACAAAGTCATCATAATGGAGGCTATTCCTAACATGGCCAACTGCCCAGAGGTTAGTACCATTTCAAAAATATTTGATGTCACCTCTATTATTAGAGGTGAAACATGCACACCTTCTGATAGAGCTCTGAATCTCCTAAGAAAGGGTCTTAAGAATAAGAACTTAGAGGCATTTTGGACTCATTTGGAGAGTAATAGGGACTTGTTTTCTCCCTCCCAATTCAATAGGATACAACAATATGTAGAAGGCATGATGTATTTCATATACATGATGTAATTTTTATTAAATCACCCCTCTGTAATACTAGATAAACATTAATTTACATCTTTCGATAACATTGAATTTTGAAAATCCCCTTCTTGCTTTCCTTCCAAAGAGGATGAATGATCATTGAAGGATTAATTGTGAAGAGGCTTGAAATAAGGGCTTCCCGCTTTTATAATTTCCCATCTTTGAAATGATATGTTAATGATATAGGGGAAGGGCTATGATACTTTTCTTTGCAAATATGCACCACCAACACCTGATATGAATTAATTACTTCATTTTCACTTATTAATATCTTCTATCCTTTGATGATGTGCATAGAACAATTAATTTTCTCTTGTGGTACTCAAAAGAGTTAATATCTCTCCATTTGTATTGTCCTTGTCCATCCTATCATAATTTTTTCGACCATTAGATATTCAAAATGATTCTGGTGGATGTTCCAAATGATTTTTTCCCTTCCACCTGATTACATTCCTCCTAATGTGTAGGGTTAAAAAAATACTTGTCTGATGAAAATATTTTCATCTCTTATTTCCTTTGCCTAAGAAAATCTATTTATTACTTTGTGAGATTTAATGTATAACCTTGATTGGAATGCAAAAAGTTAGTAAATGTAATTTAAAATAATAATAAATTTAAAAGTCTTTTAATAGTCAACATTATAGAGTTTGGAACCCTTCCCTAATTCCCAAAATTAACTTCTTTTTTGGCTTTTTATTTAGGACAAAATCCTTACTACTCAAAACCTGACAAAAAGAGTTAGGATGATACCTAACAGATGTTACCTTTGTATGAAAGATGTTGAGTAATCTTCTCACCTTTTGCTTCATTGTCAATTCTCTAGGGATGTTTGGAGGGTTGTGTTGTAGCACTGGAAAGTAAGCTGGGTGTTCCCTAATACTATTATATATTTTCTGAATCAATGGAGATCTCCCACTCCTCACCAGTTGGGAAAACTTGTGTGGAACTTTAGTGCCCCTCATTTCATCTGGGGGATATGGAAAGAAAGAAATGAAAGGATATTAAAAAACATCACCTCCACTCCTTTCTTGGGAACCCTAATAAAAATATTATTGAACACTAGAATTTTGATTCTAAGATAAAGCCCTCTCCTTCCTCCCATGAGGCTGCAATATGGAGCTCCCCTCCACCTGGATGGCATAAGGTGAATTTTGATGGAGTAGCTAAAGGAAATCCTGGCATTGCTAGATGTGGGTGTATTGTTAGAAATGATGAAGGTAGATGTATTTCTACCTCTGCAATCCCTATTGGTGTTCAATCTAGTCATATGGCAGACGCTATGGTGGCCCTCTATGCTTGTAAATTAGCTAAAAGTAAAAATTATTCTAAACTTTGGTTGGAAGGAGACTCGATGAACACAATCAATTGCATCAATGGTATTTAGCCTCCCTCTTGGAATACTGGTCATATCATTCATCAGATAAAAAAGTTGTTAGTAGGGTTTGAGACCACACACCCTAGCCACACATTCAGAGAGGTGAACCATGTGGCTGACAGCCTGGCAAATGAAGGTGTCTTAAGTGCTGATGTCAAAGACTGCATATGCAACCAAGGATTAAAAAATGATATCCTAAATCTGCTAAGGTACAATCAAATCTACAACAAACCTAGAAATATTACTTTTGATGGTGACAAGTAAAGATAGTAATAAGAGTTGCCTCATTTTCGAGCCTCGCACGCATGACAACAAGTGCATTAAATATAACATTTATTAGATTGATTATTTCATTTCTTTAAAAAGGTGACATTTCACCATTAATCACCCACATAGCTTTTAGCATACTATTTCTTCACAATTTTCCACTTTCTGGGCAATTTCTTAAATGGGTGGAAAGTTTAAATGTGAAGAACCCTCTGTCTGCAAATGGAGAAAATAGGCTGAGGTCTGGAAAAGACTCAAGGAAGGCAGGGTCATAGACTATATGGAGAAACTCCATGGTTATGATAATAATATCTGAAAGGAGTTCATGTACATGTGGGACAATGGCAAAGTGACTATCTATGGTAGGACTTTCCTCGTCTCTGAGAAAATCATCTCTGAAATTACGGGTCTAAAAATGTCTGGTCTGAAATATTATAGAAGTGGGGTTATGGAAAAAAAAGTTGCCAGAATGTACCCTAAGACCCAGGAGGAAAGAGATTTACTTGATAAACAGAAAGGTGATTATGTTTTGCATTTCCATATGAGACTTTTTTGGGCTAAAATGGTTAAAGCTTTAATGTAGTACTTTACCCTAGAGGGTCTGTACACTAGGGTTTATAATTTTTGCTTCATGCTAGTTAATCATTTAAGATACAATAGCAAAATTTATTTTCCCTATTTTCTCCTCAAATCTTTGGGTAACAGTATAATGGAACACAGAAAGAATGTCAACAAGCCCATTCTCCATGATGGGCTTATTCTGTTGATATACGAATATGCAAATTTTAAGTTGCAGGTTAAATCCTAGGCTGAAGGCTCAAATGGGAGAAAGAAAGGCAAAAGACCTATGGTGAGTAACATCAATACGCCAGGTAAAAAGAGAAAGGGGAAAATGAGTAATGTAGGGGATGACCCTGCTAAGATCATCACGAAGGAGGAAGGAATGAACATAGACAATGAATTCAAGGCTAAGGGGAAGAGAGATAAAGGTGCTAAGGGCAAGGTGGCTAAGTTCATCTCAGAGGAAATTGGTATGGAAACAGGGGAGGATACTGAATCTCTAGGGCTGGAAACTACAGGCTCCTCTAAGGAATTGGAAACTAAGAGAAAAGGTTGTTCTAAAGACAAGGATACAGAAGGTCAAAAAGGTAACATAATGCTGGAGGAAGCTGAGCTGAGAACTAATTCCCCTGAGAAGAACAATGAGTCGAATACCGAGAAAGCGGATCCTGACACCATTCCCATTCTTGTGAATTATGATGAGTTTGAGTCTAATGAGGGAAAGCATTCCAGGGAGAATTTGGAAAAAGAAGGGGGAAATAAAGTGGAAGGGAATAAAAAGCAAGATAATGAGAAAGTTGGTGGAAGCAACAAAAATTAGACAGAAAAAAGTGAAGAACCTTCTTGGTTTATGCAGGTAGTTAAAGAGCAGGCAAAGATGGACATTCAACTGAACTCTTGGCTCCTAGATGAAATTAGAGACATCAATGGTAGGCATGATGAGCTCCAGGATAGATTTAATAAGATTTCTATCTTGTTGGCTGAACCTGCGAATAAGGATACTAAGAATAATGAAAGTCAAGAAGAAGAAATGGACAAAAGACTGTTGGAGAAGATGGAACTTAGAATTAATGTAGTGGTCAATTTCCGCTAGTGTATGACAGAGAGTCACATACAGAGTATTGAAAGTACTCTTAGCCATTTGATGAAGAACAACTATGAAGGCATGAAGTTGACTGACAAAACCTTAAAGGTGCTTCTCTTAGTGCTAGATGGGAACACTACTCCCATTACAGTGGATGATGATACTGCTATTGATGTAAGTGTTGCTGGCCCAGGAACTCATACTAGGGTGAGTGCCAAAAAGGTGAAAATGGGTGGCTCAAAGGAAATTAATGATGTCAGGGAAGTAATAAAAAAGTATCAGAATGTGATGGCTGACTCAGCTGAGATGGTAAAATAGAATTGACTGTGATTTGTGGTTGTTTTATTTTTGTCTGGGTTTCATCTTTTGATTGGTTGTAATGTTGGAGGGTTCTTATAGTTTCTATCTTATAACCCTAGCTATTTCTTTTTGATGTATGTCTCACTTTTTGTAGTTCTATATTTTTCCTATCTTTAGATTCTTTTTGTACAGGGTTACTGTTCCCTTCAAAAATTGTTTTAACCTCAATCGAAAACATTATAGATTGTCAAAATGTAACATTATTAAACATAATTCAGATTCTTTATTTTATTTATTACCTTTGCACAATAAAATATATTCATCACTTTGTTAGCTTTAATGTAAAACACTGATTAGAATATTAAAAATTAATAAATGTAATTTAAAATAAAAACAAAATTAAAAGTCTTGTAATAGTCAACGTCATTGAACAAATCAATCTAAGCAACAAAGTCCAAACAATTGAGGACAAAATGACCTGTTCCTGGCAAGACGACTAGAGCCAATGCTAAGAATAAAAAGGATAATGATATGGTGATTGATCTCTAGAATATCAAGGATTCTGCTGCTAATATGGACATGCTTGAGGCCAAGGTGGCCACCCTGACGGTGGACATATCTTGAGTGTCCCTTGTCTTTTTTGATGTCCCTATAAAACTTATTTTACTTAATCAAAAACATTATAGGCTATGAAAATGTAATATTGTTAAGCATAATTCACATTTTTTAATTTATTATATATTCTATAAAAGAATGTATACTTTACTAGATAAAATATATAGAAGAAGAGGATAAAGTCTCACAATTCTTGTGCTCTTGTTCTATCAATACTCAAATTGGTATATTGAACTCTCCTCCTCCTTATTTCATGTTCTTTAAAATCTTACCTATATATTTTATTTAAATTTTGTACAAATGATTACTAGTTTAATTTTTTTCATGAATTTCTATGTACAAATGATTACTAGTTTTATACAAGTAAAACAAAACAAAACATTAAATTTAAGTAAAAAAATTATTATTTTGAATTGCTTCAGAACTATTAACAATCATTGATTGTTACTATGTAACAATAGTTTTGAAAAAGGATAAAAAAGGAAAAACATGAATGTATAAATTAATCTTAAAATATAAACCACCCCTTTTAAGCTTAAGCATAAATCTATTCACAGATGATAAACCAAAACTCACAGTCCACTAAACCCTAATCAACCAACAATTTTATGGCCTTCAAATCACATGAATAATACTACAGTTTATAATGTCAAACGATCAAAAATCATCACCTAGAAGACTCTTTGACCTGGCCGTACTTGCAATGCCATCTTCTAATATTTTTCCTTATTGCATATCTAAAGTGTTTCATAAACTAACAATTTGAAGACCTTACTTAGTTAAATTTCTACTCCCTCTCATAAATTCTATCCTAATTCATTTTGTGATACTCTGAGTCTTTAATCACGCACATGCCTATTTTTGTAGAAACCATGTAGGATTTGTAAAGGCAATAATCATACTTGCTGTTGTATATCCAATATTAAAGCCAAATCCTAAAGGGAGAGTAAAACAGAGTTTCAATTAATACAATAGCAGTGACTAGAAGAAAAGCTAGCAGAAGCAGATGAAGAAAATAAAGGATCCCTGATATAATTAGGGATGCAACGAAGATAATTAAATAGATTTCTTAGATCACCAACAATAATCTTTGCATGCTTACAATGCCTTGCAATGCTACCCTACCCGTTTATAAGGGACTAAGATTGAGTGACCCTTAATAGTGATCCTTAAACTATTCAATTAGTTTTCCCCAACCCATCCACCAATTTTCTAAACTGATAAAATGCATAGTAATGATTCTAAACATTTAATCTTTTTCTTCAAGTTTTCCTTCTATAAGAAGATATGGTAGTTTATAATTAAAAAATTAACTTTTAAAAGTAGCAGATTTCAAATTAATGTTAAAATATATATAGATTAAATTTTGTAATTGCGTCTTTCTAGACTACCAAATTTGTATTAAATGTGTGTCTATTATTTTAATTTTGAATAGGTAATAAATATAGTTAAATGATAATCAAATTTTTATCTTTATAGGAACTTCACATTTGAACAATTGTCATACACTTTGATTACATATCTATTCCATCTCTTTTTCTCTCTGAACACTGTGTCTAGAAGAAATGAAAAAATTTCCCTTATCACCATTTAGAAGGGCACCTTCCCAAAGATTTCCATGGACAGAAAAAGTATTAAGTCAAACTTTCTTTCCTTTCTTTCTTTTCTATTCTACACGCCTGTCTTCGAATATTCAAAAGTAGTTTTGCGTGGAAATGGATACTTTTAAACCAATGGAGATAACCAGAGCTGTCTAATCTAGGGCACTATTTTGGATCATTTCATTCAATACAAATGTTGAGTTGATCGAGTCATGTTTTCACCCTCTACCTTTACCTTTGCCCACATGCATTGTACAGTCATCACAATACACAGAGAAAAAGTAGCATGCACAGAAAAGCTAGCAAATCTAATGACTGATTTTTAGAAGGGAGGCAATCTTCTTAAAGGTATTGAGGGATGACCAATTGGAAGGAAACCTGCGCGCATATGGACAATAGAAAAAATATGGTCGTGTGACTTTACAGTGTATCCTGTAGGTGGGGATTTCAATATTACTTTATAAAATTATGGGTGGATGTTTTTCAAACTTCTCTAATATTTCCAAAATTCATTACAGATGGGTTGTGAGACTCCTTTTCTCTATTCTATTAGCCATGCTCCATTCTATCAGCCTTGAAATTGTGCTCTCTCATGAATCTATTATGATGATTAAATAAGATTACAATTTGATTACGATTATTTTCAATTACATGGAGTAAAATTAAGATGTAATTAGAGAAATGTAAAGATTCAATTATCTTTACTTTTAGGTTTAGGACTATAATTTTAAGATTTAATTAGATAAAGGTAAAGGTTCAATTAACTTTACTGTTAGGTTTATAGTTAGATTAAAACTAAGACTAAGGTTTGGGTTCTTGTTAGTGTTATACACTGAATTTGCGCCTCTGATCTCAAGCTCTCTTGGTCTTGATAATCTAGTATAACAAGGGAATCATCTCCAGGTTGTACGACCTATGCTAACTGAGATGAGACCTCCAAATTCTAGGCTGGTTCCTCTTGGATAATCACCTTAATTTGCTTCTTAACAGGAAAGTAAACTTGAGGGGAAAAGAGTTAGAAGGATTGCACGAAAAGG
>MU228233.1:4536677-4550827 GCA_018584345.1 Thuja plicata
TTTCACATGTAAACTTTTCAAAATTGTCATTTTCTAGTATGCCTAAGAAATCCTTTTGGATTTTCACTTCCTTATTTTAAAATTAGAGACTGGATTTTTTGTTTTGTTAATGTGATATTGAGAAAAAATAAAGGAGAGTAAAGCAAGCATTGCAATGGATATGATAATAGTGAGTAGGGGAAAAAATTGCATAATACGATGAAGATAATAAAAGATCCATGATGAGGTTGAGTTCCAAAAGGGGCGTAACAAAGATCTTTTGCACCAAGCATGAATGGAATGAGGTATTCTTTGATCACCTTTATCTATCTTTGGAAACTCAACAAAATTTCAAACTCTAAAAATACAAAACAAAACCCCTATAACAATAATAAAAACCATGAAAACTGCAAAATTTGTGTTCCATGATGGAAACACAAAACTCAATAATTGAAAAGTAAGGTTCAAAAAATATGGTGGAAAACATCATAGTGCTAGAGTTGAAAACTAGTACATCTTTCACAAAAAAAGTATAGGATGCACAAACTCTCTTATTCTAAAAGGCTACATGCAATATTGTCTTATATAGATATTAGGATACCATATACCCCAACTTATTATAAAAAAACTCTAGAACATCACACCTCCACACAACTTAAAGTTTCAAATACAAGAGAGGTAGTAACATTTGTAAATGTCAAGAAATACAAGAGGATCCTACAAATAAAGGAAAACAAAAATAGGCAAAAGGTTAAGGTGGCTAGTAAAAATGTGTTTGTCATAATCTCAGCAAAGATAATAATATTTAACCAAAAAATAGCCACCGATGAGATGCAACAAGAGAAAGCAATGAGGAAGAAATAGATGGAAGAAAAATAATGAAAACCTTGAAAACTAGGATGAAAGGCTATGTTTACAGAATCACTAACTTAAATGCATTGAGGTTGAAACAAAAGTGGAGGTTGAAGGTGAAGGAATTCTTGACCAATAAATCCCTAACTCAACCCCATTAACTTTGTCTTTACATTTTTAAGATAATGAGCTAATGGGACTAAAGAGGATACTTGATGGTCTTGAAGAATTGGAATGGATGAACAAGAAAAATTGTCAAGAGATCATAGACATCAATCATAAATATACCGAAGAAAATATGTTATTCAAAAATGCAATAGTAAACTAAAAGAAAATTTTAAAATAGTCAGGAAGTAATAATATCCAGGAAGCATCAACTAAAATAGATTAAAAAGGGAAATTTTCTAAGTATTAGAGGAAAGATACACTCTCTATCAAGAAGAGATTTAATCAAAAATAGAAAATATAGAGATCGAGGAGCCTAAGGTAGAGGAACAAATAGAAAAGGAAAACTATGGGAACAAGTAACAAAAGGGTTCACAAAGAGTCAAAGAGAATTTGTACATAAATAAATTAGAGTTAAAATAGGAGAAGAATGGAACCAAAATGATAGCAGAGCCAAATATAATGATAAAAGGATTGAAAGACAATAGAGAAGGTGAGTACATCGCCAATTTAATAAAAGGATTTTAATCATACATGTTGAACTCGATAGGACATGTTAATAAAACAAGAAGAATTTGGAGTGTTACAAGATGGCAAAAATAAGAATATAAGAGAAACATTGAAAACTATAGAGGACAACAATAAAATATTGATGACTAAAAGGTTTCTCAAAGCTACACAAGTACACATAGATGAAGATTTAACCTCACTACAATGACAAGAGAGAAGTATAGAATGGGAAGAAGTAGTAGTATAAAGAAATGCATATAATAAAGCATGGATATATAGAAGGAAAGATTAGATCAATAATGCAATAGCACATAAAAATAGGAATGCCCCCCCCCCAAGTTTACCTCTCAAATAGGAATCTAAGAGAAACATTGAAAATATAGAGGAAAATAATAGAATTATGAGGAACAAATGGTTTCTTAAAGGTGTATTATTCTACATAGCTGAAGATTTAACCCCATTACAATTAGAAGAGAAATTTGTACTATTCTACATAGATGTTTTATCAATGTGCTGGTCTTTTTCAAATGAATGTAATAAGAGGAGAAATGTTGGCATGTTACAATAATTAGGTTTCAATTAGTAAGTTTTTCCATTTTGGAACTATCTTGTGCAAATAGTTCTCTTCATTTTTTCTTTTTGTACTGCCTATTTGAAAGAATCTTTTGAAATAATAAGACATGAGTTTTTTGTGCCCTTGAATTATCATTTGGCTTCCTTGTTGCATGTGGGGGAGCCCAAGGTTCAGTCACTATTGTTGTTGGCCTTGGTCTTCAAAATACAATGTTGGTGTTCCATGATTAGGAAACATACCCAAGATGTTTTAGTTTGATGTAAATATATCCAAGTGATCATTTCTCTTAAATTTAAACAACCAAGGCCTAGAAAGACAACAATACTAATTGATGATCTGACATGACTATGTGATGCACTCAAGGATGGAGGATCCAATGAAGGAGCATCCAAACTTGCAGAAAATAACCATAACAGTGGAAACAACTAGATACACATAAATATAATCAACATTCAGCTCATATATATCATCTCAAATATGAATTACATACAATATACAACAATACCAAAGTCCATTGGTAAACAATGAATCACAACAATACCGAATCTCATTGGTAAACATTGATCACCAAACAAACAAGGAAACCTGAGTACTCAACTGAGGACTCCTCAAAACTATTAATCTTCAAAGTAAACATATATGTTTGTTTGACACAAGATTTCTAAGAGTCCTAGGATGTTCCTGCATCAGACACCCCAGGTAAAGAAGATGTTCCCATCAAAGAGTAATGAACATCTTAAGGGAATCAGAATAGGTATCCCATACTTGTTCTTAACCCACATCTCTTCTTTCCCCTCACTCCATCCTATCTTAACTTTGTCCATTGTCTCATTCAAAAAATTCCTTAGTCCTGCACTTCTCTCATATCTTTTGCGAGAAACTGATAGTAGTTGACTTCGATCATCCTCGACACTTTTGATGCTATCAGTCTTTTGATAAATTACCTTCTCATCTAGCTGACGGATCAACTCATCATCATCTGTATCTCTCCATGTCACTAGTGTCAACATATTCTACACTATCCTAGCCAAAACTGTCATCTATTTCTTAATTTTGGCAAACTCTTTAGAGAATTCACTCTCATTCTCCTTCCCTTCATCCCTTGGAATAGGTTCATCAACTCTCTTCTCCTCATGTTTGTCGCTGGCATTCAGACAACATCTGATAACTCCACATCCCTTAGTCCCTACTTCCTGCAAAGATAATAGCTAATGCTTGGATCCACCTTGCCTCACCACATAGGTATTTGCACAACCATCAAACA
This sequence comes from Thuja plicata, assembly GCA_018584345.1. Classification (NCBI taxonomy): domain Eukaryota; kingdom Viridiplantae; phylum Streptophyta; class Pinopsida; order Cupressales; family Cupressaceae; genus Thuja; species Thuja plicata. Next base: position 4,540,022 of record MU228233.1, read on the forward strand.
TAACATGTCTATCATACTACCAAGGTCTATAGAACAATAGGTGAAAAGCATCCACAGGAAACACATCACATAATATCTCATCATAATAAGATCCAATCTTAAAAATAACAAGGTATTTCTCCTTAATTCTAACCTTAGACACATCTTGTATCCAACTAATCTGATAGGGATTAGGATGTTTTCTTCTTCCCAAATTTAACTTACTAACCATCTATTCTGAAAAAAAAAGTTCTCAAAACTACCACCATCAATTATGACATTACATACCTTATCCTTGCACTCACATCTAGTTCTAAATAGATTTCTTCTCTGCACTGGTTCATTAATACATGCAACTAGTCTTCTAGTGATCATAACTTCACCTTATTCTACACCATTCACTAAATTTTCCTTGATGGTCGGGGTGAACTTATTTTGAGGACATGACCAGGACCTATGTCCCTTCTCACCACATTTAAAACAAGTACCAGTGAAATCACTTCTTCCTCTTCTTCCATACCCATGATTATAATCCTTAGTGGTTCTACTAGTACTAGATCCCACCTCTGTCTATTTAGGGTTTCCACTACCTTACTCTATGTAGTTGTGTCATCAGCCTTACTACCTTAGTTTTTGTTATTCTGTCTACCTTCAAATTTCTTATTTATCTTCTCCCCAATCTTCAATGCCATCCGATAGGCATCTCCTATGGTTGTCATCTAAATAGGAAGTAACTCTTCTTGAATACTAGGTCTCAAGCCATATATACCTAGAAACTTTCTCCTTGTCATCTTTTGAATGTCTAGTCCTAATTAGAATCCTATAAAAATCTTCAGTATACTCATGCACTGATTTGTTTAATTGCCTCAAACCTCTCATCTTCTTGAACATTTCCAATTCATAATATATTGGAATGAATTTCTTCTTCAACTTTTCAACTATTCTGTTCCATCTGACTATCTTATCTTTACCTCTCTGATTTCTTTCCAATTGAACTTCCCTCCACCATATGTTTGCATGACCTTTTAGTTTTTTCTTTGCAAACCAAACTCTATCAAGATCTTCCACTTCTTCATACTCAAAGTATTCATCCATCTCATTAATCTAATCCATCAACTCTTCTGGCCTAAGGCTTCTAGCAAATGTAGAAACTTCAATCTTAGGTCATTTCCCAATTTTAGACATAGCTCTCATAAATCTAGCCTCTCCTGGATCTCTGACATCTTCTTTAGCTTCTTCAAAATGATCTTCTTCATTAAACTCCTCACCATTACTGCTATTTTCTCTAGACACATTCTTCTTTTGTAACTCCTCTCACAGATCTTGCACTTGCTTCTACAAAGGTCAGAAATCTTTAAGACTCAACTTAGCCCCCTTTACAGACACCATGATCCATTTGATCCATTTAGAGTTAAAACCCATTTTTACCATAATCAGTTTGAGAAAATCCCAATTAACTCCGCCGTAAGATTTCATCATATCTAGTTTCAAAACCATAGCCTATAACCTCTGGACCTTGATCGAGTGAAGAACTTCATGAGCTATCATAGCCCCTTCCACTGTATCTTTCCCTAGAATGAAACACCCATGCTAGTCTGAAATAATCTTCAGGATAATTTTACCAAGATCGACTAAGATAGATTTAGTAATGATTTTATAAATCATGTTACATAGAGAGATATGTCTATAATCAACAAAAGAGCTAGGGTGAGGACCTTTGGGAACCAACATAATAAGATTATTGTTAAAGGCTTTGAACATAGATGAATGTCTCCTAGACTCCTCTACTACCTCCCAAATATCCTCCTTCATAAATTCCCAGCACTGTTGGAAGAATAAAGGAGTAAGACCATCTGGGCCTAGGGCTTTATCAACTTTCATGGTGAACACCGATGACTTGATTTCCTTAATAGTGAAAGGGTGAAGCAGGAAGTTATTGTCTGCCTTTGATACTATCGATGGGATATAATGCAAATCTTCCTGAGTTTTTTTTGAAAGATCATCTGAGGAAGAAAGGAGATCGTGAAAGAACCGGACTGCTTCTACCTAGATATCATGCTCTAAGGAGAGAATGTTATTGTGAGCATCATTGATTTGAAATATGGCCTTCTTTTGTCTGCTCACCTTTCCTAAAGCATGAAAAAAGCTTGTATTTCTATCTCCCTCTGACAACCAGAGTTCCCTGGACCTCTAACGCCAATAAACCTCTTCCCTAAGCAGTATTTTATCCATTCTAACTTACAATTTCTTTTGAGATTCATAAACCTACTGGTCCTACCCATGGTGAAGGATGTTCTCATTCCATAAATCCAATTGTTGCTGAATATCCCTCTTTTCTGAGAAAATGTTCCCAAAAGAGTTCTGGTTCCAGTCCTTAATTTTGACTTTTAAGAAAGATAATTTCTTAAACAACTGAAGCATCTTATATCCTTTTTCCACTGGACATTGAGATCACCATATTCGAAGGAGAGAAGAAAAATATGGGTCTCTAAACCACATGTGCTCAATCTTAAAACAAGACTTAGGTTTGAAAGGGGTGTTTCCCATATCCATGTCCAAAGCCACCGCATAGTGATCCAAACTTGAAATATTAAGGATGTTAGATTTGGGGCACCCATGAGCCAGAATCTATTGGGAGTTAAGAAGGAATCTATTCAGATGGGCTTCAATAAACTAAGGGCCCTTCCACGTATTAGACTAGGTGATTTTCCACTGAGGGGGACAGTAATTGAAAAGAAAATTACCTTCAATAAAACCTTTAAAATCATGCGTGACTTTGAATGAAGGCTCTGGCCCCCCAAATTTGTCTAAGTCACCCAATGTAGCATTGAAATCTCCTCCTAAAATAATCTTAGAATCTCCAATGTGTGAGATGCTATTAGATAATGTATCCCATAAAGGTTGTTTAGAAAAAACTAAAGTTGGGCCATATACATTGAATAAATAGAATGAGATTGCAAAAATTGAGACCTCTTCCAAAATCCAATTAGACTCTGAGGTCCCCAACTTTATTGAACACTTATGAGGCTTTCATATTATTTCTAGGCCACCTGAGGCTCCATTAGAGGGGACGTGAATGAACTCCCAACCCTTCCAAGCTTTGAAAATTGAAAGACCTTTGTCATGAGATAGTTTAGTATCCTGTCAAAGAGCAATATTTGCCCTACTTAGCAAGATTTGATCTCTAATAAGTTGGGCTTTGTTAGGGGCATTTATGCCTCTAACATTCCATGAGACCATCTTCATTGTAAACTAGAAGAGGTAGTTTCTCTCCTACCCTGATTCAACTATTTAGAAATTGAGACTGCAACATCCAGCTTTGACTTCAGAGGGATAGAAGTAAAAGGGAGCCTAGTCTAGATCCCAATGGCAATTTTTGCCTCAATATTCTTACCCTTGATAGCATGCCCCTCAAATTTTGAGATGGAGGGGAATAAATAATAATCTGAGAAGTTGTTGTGTCTGACATTATACCACATGGTGGAGGGGAGGAGATGTCAGTGTGGACTAATTTAGATTTTCCCCCACTACCCCCTTCTGATGGCCAATTTCCTAGTCCTCCACAGAACATAAGATCTACCACTACGTCGATATCTGCCTCTGAAACTTTATCAATAGCCAAATTTTCTTTCTAAGGAGGTGAGGAAGAAACAACCCATCGAGGAGGGATGGGGGCCAGATTTTTTCTACCACCTGGAATGTTTGGGTCCAAGTCTTGTAAGAACCTCTGCTGAAAATTTTTGTGGGCCGATAATAGAGGAAAGGGTTCCCCTTCATCAAAACCTAGATCATTATCCGTAGACCAATCTGGCTCATAATCCAAATCATGCCCTACAATCTTGGATTTGTGCTAAAGCCATGAATCAAGATTTGACTCCAAAGAAATAGGAATAGAAGGGATCTTGAGCGTGACCAAGCAAGATTTAGCTGAGAGATCAGAAGAGCTAGGAATCTAAGATTGAATATGCTCATCCCCTAAGAGAGACTCAGCTAGCAGGGGAGTATGCGTGGCCTGAAGCCCATCATTCCCAAACCCTGAGGGAAGAGGGTCATCCCGCTTGGAGAATTGATTATCATTAACCTAAGGACCCCCTACATCTTAGAAATCATACCGTAGAGGTTGAACCAATGACAGAGCAGGATCGACCAAAACTGGGGAACAATCTTGCCATGAATCAAGAAGAGGCCCTACTTTCGATGGGGAGATCAGGGCTACGTGTTAATCTGAGTCCCCCAAGAAGAAAGATGGAAGATGGAGGTAGTCTTGGCCTCCCAAGATTTGAGCAGAGCAATCTAAAGGTGAAGAGCATAGATCCCGACACACTCAACTCTAGTGAAGGTGAAGAGAAATCTGAAGGTAATGCAATTGCTATCTCCCACCTAGAAAAAAGAATCTAGATGGCCAAGGGTATCCATTCTAAGCGTAATCAGAGCCAAATTATATAGGCCAATGGGTTGTTGAATAGGGCCAAATTTTGATTCAGCACAGAGAATCTAGGGCCATTTGGTACAGATATCTATAAGGAAACAAAACTGAGATGGAGCTCAATAATCATCAAGAGAAACCCAATCATGATGATTAAAGATGCCTATCTTGTTAGCCAAAACCTCCAAAATTTTTGGCTACCAAAATTCAAGTGGAAGGGTAGGGAGAGATATCCAAAAGGGAAAGAATCTAAAATGGCCCCACTGAGGCTGGAAATGGGAAGACTAGAGTTGAGTATGGATTCCCCATCCCCTAAAAAACCACCCCTTACTCTTATGAATCTGATCTTGAATGGCTTGATTATCAAATATAGCAATGAAAAACCCCTTAATAGAATTTATCATAAAGGCATTTTGTAACCCTGACCACTTCTTGGAAGTCCATTGATATAATTCAAAGCTAGTAGGAGAAAAGTTCCAGATCTTACCGATGAGTTCCCTAGACCTCAAATCTAGGATAGATGATGAAAACATGTGCTCAGGGATGAAGATTTTTTTTAAAACCTGGTGCCCACTGTCGTGATCTTCAGGAACAACCTTTGGATCTGACTTATTCTATGATTCCAACCTATTCGGTGGATTGAAGGGAGCTGCCTTTGGAATGTGGTCTACCAAGGGAGACCCCTCTACTATGTTTGGAGAAGGTTCTTTACTTAGATCCCCTATATGAGAAGGTGATATCAAACTACAAATATCAAACCTCGCTATCTTATCTAGAATTCTCCTTTGCCTATTATTCTTGCAAAAAAGACCTGCGCCTTTGAATGGAGGCCACTGTGGGAGAAATTGATGTCACCATTGACTCTGGCCAGAGTTGTTATAAGATTTATCCTTCCATGTTCCTAACTGGAAAACCCATTCTAGCCAATTATGACCCAGCAAACAGGGCCTAGATTCATCCACCCAATTTCCTGAGTGAAAAATATACAACGGGGAGTGTGAGGGTTTATAAACCGTCCTTCTGGGGACCTTGTTCCTCAGGGTATTTGGTAGAGTATGCTCTTTCATAGCAGTCTAACATTTTCCTGAAATGTTACTCCCCCAAACTTCTTCCCCCGACTTGCAGATTGCTCCAAAAATTTGGATGAAACCCTGGTTGCATGATCTCCATTAGCAGTTGTGGAGCTCATTGCAATAAGGTATAGGGTAGCAATAATTTTCCCCTTTCTATGTTGTTGCTTCTGAGTTTTTCTGCAGGTTGGTTTGAATAGCTGGGAGTGCATTTGTCCCTGGTTCTCCTTACTCTCCTTGCATCATTTAAAAGAGGATTAATATAATAGATCTATCTTTATGCCTTCGTAATATTATATTCTACGATCTTAATAGATGAACAAAATAGGAATTAATAATATCTAACAAATTCAAAATGTTTGCAATGACCATTAGACAATTAAGGGAATAAAAGTAAAATTTTCTTATAATTTTTATGTTTACCTGTACATTATTCAATGATGCTTTTTTGTTTAAATAAAATGATGAGACAACTGGTTAAAATAAAGGTATTGTAAGAAGACTAGTAAAATTATCTTCTACCAAAATATAGACCAACCAATATTAATGTCTTTGAAAATTTAAATATACAATGCCATTAAAATTTTTAATTATATGTATATAAAAAATCTAAACATCATGAAGACTTCAAACTCAATCATTCTATTAAGTGACTTCAACTCTAACTCTCCACAAGTCAGAAAAAACCTTAACACCATAAACGCTTTAAACTCAATCCATTGACAAACTTTAACTCTCTATATGGAATAAAAACCCTAAACACCATAATGAACTCAAACTCAATCTATTAACCAACTCTTTTTTTCCATAAATAAGAAAAACCCTAAATATCATAAGACCTCAAACTCAATCCATTAACCAATTTTAACTCTCAATATATTAACCGACTTCGATTGTCAATCCATTAACCGACTTTAACTCTCTACATCAAATAGAATAATTTCTTGAAGCTCTTACATAAAACTGTGAAGAGCTGGCTCCAGAACACTACACAGAAAAATATTAGGATAGCGTCAGAAAGTGTAAAAGTGACATTTCCTCTATGCATGAAACCTCAAGTCAAAGGTGTTCTCATCTCTTATTCACTAAAGTATATTCTGTTCACTTGAGTATTGGCATAGTGTTAACATTTTTTTCAAATTATTTGTGAATCTATTGAGTATTAGATTAGTGTTAACCGCTCCATGCATGGAAGGATATAACCAGTGATACCCACAAGTTTTGTGAAAGCAAAAATGTACAAAATAAATTGCAAAAAATAAAATAGAACAGACGTAGAAATAGTGGTTCATCGGTTAGGCTACATCCACTTTCAAATGCAGAGATTCTCTTTTATTTATCTCTATTTTTCTCAGTCTTCTTTAAGCTAGTATTACAAAATTAAATATATGGAAGATACCATATAAAAATGACATACACATAGTGGGAGTGGGAGTGTGAAGAATCTTCGGTTACATAAAAGAAGTTGCCAAACATAGGCAGTGGTTACAAGAAAAGGTTGCTATGGAATAACTTGAATCATTACCACAAACTTGGCTTCATACATATCCGACAATCTCCCACTTGAAGACAAGTCATACCAGAAAGAAGAAAGCTCAGAGATATCCTCCACAGTAAGCTAAGGTCACTTCTTCAAAATGATGAGAGAAGCTCTGCAGAACTCAAATTGCTCCCTTCTTATGATCTTCGTCAAAGCATCCACCTGACCCCATCCAATTAAATTCAAAGAATATGAAAGAACATCTCCTGCCACCCACATGCAAAACCTAAAAATGCTTGAAAGAAAGCCAAATTCACCACTACCAATACAAAATAGAAAATTTGTGAACTTCCACACAAGTCATTTATCTTCTAGTCCAATAGATTGATCACAACCTACACTCTAGCCCAACTAAGAATCACCATCAATTTTATCTACCCCAGGTTCTTTGGCATTAGCCTACTCACTATAAGCTACGTGGTCGCCAAAACTTTGATAGTCAAGCATACTAGTAGAAAATCCTTAACAACATAATAGTTTCAACATCTAATTGATCCGAAGAACTTTGTTTTACAGTCCATATTTCACATAATGACAAATCTGAAGTAGGATGAAAAAATCCCACTCCAACATGACTCTCTATTACATAAAAGGTTCCTAATTTTCTACCATTAGCAATTACTAAGGCCTCCTTTGTAACTTTGCATCTATTTTATTTGAAACTAATTTTACAGCCTTGAGAAGCCAAAACAACATTTTGTTTGAGCTGGGGAACATATCTAACATCACATAACAACCAAGTATATCCATTTTTCATTTTTAATGAAATATCCCCTTTTCCAACCACATCACAAGATTCATTGTTACCAAGAAAAATCTTACTGAAGTCACTAATTTGTAGAATATGGAAATACTCCTTGCACGGGGTGACATGAAACCAATGAACCCAAATCAAGCACCCAAGCATTAGTTGGAATTTCTTTTGGGTTAAAATAAGAACACTGACATCTTCTTAGTATGTTTTGTTGGCTTCATCATTGATCACTATTTCTTGAGCCTTTTTGTAGTTCCTACAGTTCTTTTTAATGTGACCTAACTTTCCACAAAACAAACATTCTCCATTTCAGTCGTTGGACTTTGATCTTTATCTATTGTTATTTTTTCCTCTATCTTGACCCCTTCCTCTATTGTAAATACTCACAACAGTCTAGGCATCACCAGACGAAGGCCCTTGACTTTTCCTTCTCATATCTTAGCTAAGAAGAGTAGTTGCAACATCATCAAATTTTAACTTTATTTTGGCAGCCACCAAAATGCTCAGTACCATCACCACACCTTCCCAGCTATTTGGTAAAGAAAATAATAATAAAATAGCTTTGATCTTGTCATCTAAGTTAATACCCATAGAAATTAACTTGATGACTAATGTATTGAATTCATTTAAATGATTCAACATAACTCACCCTTCTCACATTTTCAAATAATACAATTTCTTCATGATGAATACCTTATTGGAAGTTGATGCAATCTCATACAAGGAAGATATTTTGTCCCACAACTTCTTGGTGGTCATCTCAGCTGAGACATTGAAGAGCATGCTGCTAGAAAGAGAAACAAAAATAGTGGCCCTTGCTTGCTTACCTATGTTTTTCTAATCTTTGTTTGATAAAGAACCTTGCCCTTTGGCTTTTCCAAATAATGCATTTGAGAGATCCTACTTAATTAACAAAAACTCCATCTAAAATTTCCATAACCCAAATTTTTTCCCAGTGAACTTCTCAATCTTCCATTTGTCTGCTTCTTCCATGGGTTATAAAAACTTCACCATTTTCCAAAACCAAATTCCGCATTGAGCTTCAACTCTGAGCTCTGATACCAATTCTGAATACAAAAATGCAAATTTTTTTTGTAGAAAATAAAAGAGAATAGACAAATAACATACAAAGACACATAGGAATTGGATTGGTTCTCCGATTAGGCTACACCCACTTTCAAATGTAGGGGATTCTCTTTTGTTTATCTTTTTTTTTCTCATTCTTCTTTCAACTAGTATTACAAAGTAACATATATAGAGGATGTGATACAAAAATGACATAGACATAGTGGAAGAGTGAAGAATCTCTGGTTACATAAAAGAAGCTGCCAAACATATACATTAGTTACAAGAAAAGGCTGCTGTGGAATAACTGTTGGAGTTATATTGGAATGATGTACTGAGAGGGGAGGGGTGAATCAGTACCTCTAAAACTTTTCTTGGTTAGCCCATTAACCCTTAATCATCAGTTTTTAAATAATCTTATCTAGTTGTTCATCTTTCTTTATGTATATGCCATCATATCATAAGTTCTTTAGTATGTAATCATAAAAGAAACATTAATGAAAATAGATAACACATGACACAAGATATGATATCGCAGAAAATGCATGTTAGGAAGTAAAAACTACGATGGGGATTGTTACCCACAAGACTTCACTATCTGCAGATAAGAAGGCGCTGGTTAAGGCTTACAATTGGTCACTTCTGATGACCTACCCTATTAAGAGTATTATAGTGGAGACCTGTTAAGATCTACTTCATTTGAAGCTTTCGCAACACTGTTAAGTGTGCACTCTATTTAGAGATTTGTAAAGAATAGTTAAGTCCACCTTCTACAAAAGGATTTTAGATGCGATGCACTTGTTAGAATGAAACTACATAAGTCTTTGATCTAATGATGTATGCAATCTCTAATTGCTGATAACTGATCCAATAAAGCTTCCTATGTATGAGTAATCATCCTTCCATGATTGAATAATACCTTTGCCTGCTCGTCAGTAGCCTCTGTGTGTTCTTGACAACTGATATGATTTGTTTCTAAACTTTGAATGAATTCTTCCTTCTTCTCCTTAGATGCTCGGCGTGGCTATCAACAACAATGAATTCATAACTCAAAATTGATTTGAACATCTATTTATACTAGATTTTGGCTCACTTCTTGATTCACGCTTTTCAAGTTAACTCTAGATCCAAGGTTTACAACTTGACCTTGATCTTTAGTTAGATATGTTTTAGATCTGTTAGGACGCTTTAAAACATTTACATAAAGCTTTCTTAACCCTCAAGTTATGATTTAAAAAAATTAAATCTCTATAAATAGAATTACATTGCTTTATCTAACGTGTAAAACTCAGATCCACTACTTGTGGGTTCTCTAACTAACTGTCGGTTCTGATGGTCGGTTTTCTTTGTCGTCGGTGTTCCTTTCTTGAACTAGTCGTCGAGTATGCCTTTTCTGTTTCATCAGTTTTTTTCTCAAAACTATGTTGTCGGTGATGTCCTATTTACTTTTTCAATGCAACACTTGTCAGTGTTCATTGGTCAATTCCATACTTAGCATTTTTTCATGACCTTTGTGTTCTGTCAGGTATGCTCACTTTCCACCAGTAATGCTTGTACCAATGATCTCTATCAATGTTTTTCACTAAGTGTACTAATGGAAAAATTAGTGTCATCAATCTCCCCCTTTGATATTAGTATCAAAAACATGATATGTGTATACTCCTTCCTTAGTCATTTGAATGACTCCCCCTATGTATATGCTAGTAAGTGTAAGTATATATACATATCCTTGTGTGCATAAATGTTGTCACACTTCTATGAATCATTCCATTCAAGGTTGCTCAAGAATGAGGCTTCAAATATCGATCCATAGCTCTCTAGTCATGGATGTGTAAAAATGTAAATTGAAGGCCCTCAGATTGACCTAGTTGTGTCTATTGCAAATACACCATGAAATGAGAGATTTGAATGCATCGAAATGAGATCTAATCTATATGATTGCAATGCATATTAGTCTATGAAAGGAAATATG
>MU228233.1:4590723-4624425 GCA_018584345.1 Thuja plicata
AGTAAAATAACCATCACCAACATCCATATCAAAAATTGTCTAATCTAACAAGTTTATGTCTACCATATCATAAATTATTTTGTTATAATTTTATCAAGTCCTCTAAAACCATACAGACATTCAATCAGAGCTGAAAAGTCTACATAATTATGCTCCATATGAATAGGAAAATCATATAACTTAGAACTTAGAACTTGCCAAATTATATCCCTCTTACTTACCTTTTAATACTACATTTTCTTAGATGGGCTTTAATTTTTTGTGCAGGACACTATAGTGTGCAGAATCTAAAGATGGAACTACGTGTTCGATGTAAATGTTTAGAGGAAAAGAAAGAGCAGCAAATTGATAGACAAATGGTCATGTACAAGATGTAACTGTATATCAGCTATTTTTCTCCAATGTGGTCTAGCTTATAGAAGACCCCTCGTGGGGTTTATCTTGGGGATCGTATACTTGCAAGAAACAAAAAAGCCATTGTAATGGAGGCTATTTCTAACATGGCCGACTGCCCCGAGGTTGGTACCATTTCAGAAATATTTGATGTCACCTCTATTATTAGAGGTGAAACATGTGCACCTTCTGATAGAGCTCTGAATCTCCTGACAGAGGGTCTTAAGAATAAGAACTTAGAGGCATTTTGGACTCATTTGGACAATAATAGGGACTTTTTTACTCCCTCCCAAGTCAATAGGATATAACAGTATGTAGAAGGCATGATGTATTTCATATACATGATGTAAGTTTTATTAAATCACCCCTCTATAATACTAGATAAAAATTAATTTACATCTTTCAATAACGTTGAATTTTGAAAATCCCCTTCTTGCTTTCCTTCCAAAGAGGATGAATGATCATTGAAGGAGTAATTGTGAAGAGGCTTGAAATAAGGGTTTCCAGCTTTTATAATTGCCCATCTTTGAAATGATATGTCAACGATATAGGGGAAGGGCTATGATACTTTTATTTGCAAATACTTCTATCCGTTGAAGATGTGCATAGAACAATTAATTTTCTCTTGTGGTACTCAAAAGAGTTAAGATCTCTCCATTTGTATTGTCCTTGTCCATCCTATGATAATTTTCGTGACCATTAGAAATTCAAAATGATTCTGGTGGATGTTCCAAATGATTTTTTCTCTTCCACCTAATTACATTCCTCCTAATGTGTAGGGTTAAAAAAACCCTTGTCTGATGAAAATATTTTCATCTCTTATTTCCTTTGCCTAAGAAAATCTATTTATTACTTTTTGAGATTTAATGTAAAACATTGATTGGAATGTAAAAAGTTAGTAAATGTAATTTAAAATAATAATAAATTTAAAATTATTTTAATAGTCAACATTATAGAGTTTGGAACCCTTCCCTGATTCCCAAAATTAACTTCTTTTTCTGGCTTTTTATTGAGCAAAAAATCCTTACTACTCAGAACCTAACAAAAAGAGCTTGGATTATACCTAACAGATGTTACCTTTGTATGAAAGATGTTGAGTCATCTTCTCACCTTCTGTTTCATTGTCAATTCTCTAGGGATGTTTGGAGTGTTGTGTTGTAGAACTGGAAAGTAGGTTGGGTGTTCCCTAATACTATTATAGACTTTCTGAATCAATGGAGATCTCCCACCACTCACCAGTTGGGAAAGCTTGTGTGGAACTTTACTGCCCGTCATTTCATATGGGGGATATGGAAAGAAAGAAATGATAGGATATTCAAAAACATCACCTCCACTCCCTTCCTGGGAGCCCTAATAAAAATATTATTGAACACTGGAATTTTGAATCTAAGCTAAATCCCTCTCCTTCCTCCCATGAGGCTGCAATCTGGAGCTCCTCTCCACCTGGATGGCATAAGGTGAATTTTGATGGAGCGGCTAAAGGAAATCATGGAATTGCTGGATGTGGGTGTATTGTTAGAAATGTTGAAGGTAGATGTATTTCTGCCTCTACAATCCCTATTGGTGTTCAAAATACTCATATGGCAGAAGCTATGGCGGCACTCTATGCTTATAAATTAGCTAAAAGTCATAATTGTTCTAAACTTTGGCTGGAAGGAGACTCGATGAGCACAATCAATTGCATAAATGGTGTTCAGCCTCCCTTTTGGAATACTGGTCATATCATTGATTGGATAAAAAAGTTTTTAGTAGGGTTCGAGACCACACACACTAGCCACGCATTTAGAGAGGTGAACCATGTGGCTAACAGCCTGGCGAATGAAGGTGTCTAAAGTGCTGTTGTCAGAGACTGGAAAGGAAACCAAGGATTAAAAAATGATATCTTAAATCTGCTGAGGTACGATCAAATCCACAACAAACCTGGAAATATTACTTTTGATGATGACAAGTAAAGATAGTAATAAGAGTTGCCTCATTTTTGAGCCTCGCACGCACGACAGCAAGTGCATTAATTATAACATCTATGAGATTGATTATTTCATTTCTTTAAAAAGGTGACATTTCCCCATTAATCGCCTGCATAGCTTTTAGCATACTCTTTCTGTGCAATTTTCCACTTTCTGGGTAATTTCTAAAATGGGTGGAAAGTTGAAACAGGAAGAACCCTCTGTCTACAAATGGAGAAAATAGGCTGAGGTCTGGAAGAGACTCAAGGAAGGTGGGGTCATGGATTATATAGAGAAACTCCATGGTTATGATAAGGATATCTCAAAGGAGTTCACGAACAGATGAGACAATGGCAATGTGACTATCTATGGTAAGACTTTCCTCGTCTCTGAGAAAATCATCTCTGAAATTACGGGTCTAAAAATGTCTGGTCTGAAATATTATACAAGTGGGGTTATGGAAAAAAAATGCTGCCAGAATGTACCCTAAGACCCAGGAGGAAAGAGATTTACTTGTTAAACAGACATGTGATTATGTTTTGCGTTGCCATATGAGACTTTTTTGGGCTAAATTGGTTAAAGATTTAATGCAGCATTTTACCGTAGAGGGTCTGTACACTAGGGTTTATAATTTTCACATCATGTTGGTTAATCATTTAAGATACAATAGGAAAATTTATTTTCCCTATTTTCTCCTAAACTCTTTGGGTAATAGTATAATGGAACACAGAAAGAATGCCGACAAGCCCATTCTCTATGATGGGCTTATTCTGTTGATATACAAATATGCAAAGTTTAAGTTGCAGGGTAAATCCTAGGCCAAAGGCTCGAACGGGGGAAAGAAAGGCAAAAGACCTATGGCGAGTAACATCAATACGCCAGGTAAAAAGAGAAAGGGGAAAACAAGTAATGTAGGGGATGACCCTACTAAGATTCTCATGGAGGAGGAAGGAATGAACACAGACAACAAATCTGAGGCTAAGGGGAAGGGAGATAAATGTGCTAAGGGTAATGTAGCTAAGTTTATCTTAGAGGAAATTGGTATGGAAATAGGGGAGGATACGAAATCTCTAGAGCTGGAAACTACAGGCTCCTCTGAGGAATTGGAAACTAAGAGCAAAGGTAGTTCTGAAGAAAAGGATATAGAAGGTCAGCAAGGAAACATAATGCTAGAGGAAGGTAAGGTGAGAACTAATTCTCCTGAGAAGAAGAATGAGTCAAATACCGAGAAGGTCGATCCTGACACCACTCCCATTATTGTGAATTATGTTGAGTCTGAGTCTAATGAGGGCAAGCATTCCAGGGAGACTTTGAGAAAAGAAGGGGCAAATAAAGTGGAAGGGAATAAAAATCAAGATAATGAGAAAGTTGGTGGAAGCAATGAAAATTAGATAGAAAAAATCCAAGAACCTTCTAGGTTTATGCAGGTAGTCAAAGAGCGGGCAGAGATGGACATTCAGCTGAACCCTTGGCTCCTAGATGAAATTAGAGACATCAATGGTAGGCATGATGACCTCTAGGATAGAGTTAATAAGATTGATATCCTGTTGGCTGAACCTACGAATAAGGATACTAAGAACAATGAAAGTCAAGAAGAAGAAATTGACAAAAGACTGTTGGAGAAGCTAGAACTTAGAATTAATGCAGTGGTCAATTTCCGCTAGCGTACGATAGAGAGTCACATACAGAGTATTGAAAGTAATCTCAGCTATTTGATGAAGAACAACTATGAAGGCATGAAGGTTACTGACAACAATTTAAAGGCGCTTCTCTCGGTGCTAGATGGGAACACTACTCCCATTACAGTGGATGATGATACTGTTATTGATACAAGTGTTTCTGGCCTAGGAACTCGTACTAGGGTGAGTGCCAAAAAGGTTAAAATAGGTGGCTCAAAGGAAATTAAAGATCTCAGGGAGGCAATCAAAAAGTATCAGAATGTGATGGCTGACTCAGCTGAAATGGTAAAATAGAATTGATTGTGCTTTGTGGTTGTTTTATTTTTTTTTGGGTTTCATCTTTTAATTGGTTGTAATGCTGGAGGTTCTTATAGTTTCTATCTTATAACCCCAGCTGTTGCTTTTTGATGTATGTCTCACTTTTTTTAGTTCTGTAATCTTCCTATCTTTAGCTTCTTTTTGTACAGGGTTACTGTTCCCTTCAAAAATTGTTTGAACCTCAATCGAAAACATTATAGATTGTCAAAATGTAACATTGTTAAACATAATTCAGATTCTTTATTTTATTTATTTCCTTTGCATAGGAAAATCTATTCATTACTTTGTTTAAAACACTGATTAGAATATTAAAAATTAATAATTAATAAATGTAATTTAAAATAAAAATTAAATTAAAAGTCTTGTAATAGTCAACGTCATTGAGCAAATCAATCTGAGCACCAAAGTCCAAAAAATGGAGGACAAAATGACCTGTTCCCGGCAAGAGGACTAGAGCCAATGCTAAGAAGAAAAAGGATAATGATATGGTGATTGATCTCTTGAAGATCAAGGATTCTGTTGCTAATATGGAGATGCTTGAGGCCAAGGCGGCCACCTTGACGGTGGACATATCTTGAGTGTCCCTTAATCAAAAACATTATAGTTTGTAAAAATGTAATATTGTTAAGCATAATTCACATTTTTTATTTATTATATATTCTATAAAAGAATTTATACTTTAGTAGATAAAAGATATAGAAGAAGAGGATAAAGTCTCACAATGCTTGTGCTCTTGTTCTATCAATACTCAAATTGGTATATTGAACTCTCCTCCTCCTTATTTCATGTTCTTTAAAATCTTACCTATATCTTTTATTTAAATTTTGTACAAATGATTACTAGTTTAATCTTTTTCCTGAATTTCTGTGTACAAATGATTACTAGTTTTATACAAGTAAAACAAAACAAAACATTAAATTTAAGTAAAACAATTCTTATTTTAAATTTCTTCAGAACTATTAACAGTCATTGATTGTTACTATGTAACAATACTCTTGAAAAAGGATAAAAAAGGAAAAACATGAATGTATAAATTAATCTTAAAATATAAACCACCCCTTTTAAGCTTAAGCATAAATTTATTCACAGATGATATACCTAAACTCACAGTCCACTAAACCCTATTCAACCAACAATTTTATGTCCTTCAAATCACATGAATGATACTACAGTTTATAATGTCAAACAAACTATCAAATGATCAAAAATCATCTTCTAGAAGACTCTTTGACCTGACTATACTTGCAATGCCATCTTCTAATCTTTTGCCTGATTGCATATCTAAAGTGTATCATAAACTAACAATTGGAAGACCTTACTCAGTTAAATTGCTACTCCCTCTCATAAATTCTATCCTAATTCATTTTGTGATACTCTGAGTCTTTGATCACGCAAATGCCTATTTTTGTAGAAACCATGTAGGATTTGTAAAGGCAATAATCATACCTACTATTGTATATCCAATAGTAAAGCCAAATCTTAAAGAGATCAGCGTGATATAAGCCTCAACATTGCAAAAAAAACAAGGGAGAGTAAAACAGAGTCTCAATTAATACAATAGCAATGACTAGAAGAAAAGCTAGCAGAAGCAGATGAAGAAAATAAAGGATCCCTAATATAATTAAGGATGCAACAAAGATAATTAAATAGATTTCTTAGATCACCAACAATAATCTCTGCATCCTTACAATGCCTTGCAATGCTACCCTACCCGTTTATAAGGGACTAAGATTGAGTGAACCTTAATAGTGATCCTTAAACTATTCAATTAGTTTTCCCCAACCCATCCACCAGTTTTCTGAACCGATAAAACGCATAGTAATGATTCTAAAAATTTAATCTTGTTGTTCAAGTTTTCCTTGTATAAGAAGATATGGTAGTTTATAATTAAAAAATTAACTTTTAAAAGTAGCAGATTTCAAATTAATTTTAAAATATATATAGATTAAATTTTGTAATTGCGTCTTCTAGACTGCCAAATTTGTATTAAATGTGTGTCTATTATTTTAAGTTCGAATAGGTAATAAATATAGTTAAATGATAATCAAATTTTTATCTTTACAGGAACTTCACATTAGAACAACTTTCATACACTTTGATTAAAGATCTATTCCATCTCTCTTTCTCTTCGAACACTGTGTCAAGAAGAAAAGTGAAAATTTCCCTTATCACCATTTAGAAGGGCACCTTCCCGAAGATCTCCATGGATAGAAAAAGGATTAAGTCAAACTTTATTTTGTTTCTTTCTTTTCTATTCTACACGCCTATCTTCAAATATTCAAAAGCAGTTTCGCGTGGAAAGGGCCACTTTTAAACCAATGGAGATAAAAAGAGCTGTCCAATCTAGGGCACTATTTTGGATCATTTCATTCAATACAAATGCTAAGTTGATTGAGTCATATTTTCACCCTCTACCTTTAACTTCGCCCACACGCCTTGTACAGTCATCACAATACATGGAGAAAAAGCAGCATGCACAAAAAAGCAAGCAAATCTAATGACTAATTTTTGCAAGGTAGGCAATCTTTTTAAAGGTATTGAGGGATGACTAATTGGAAGGAAACCTGTGCGCATATGGACAACAAAAAAAATATGGTCGTCTGACTTTACAGTGTATCCTGTAGGTGGGGATTTCAATATTACTTTATAAACTTATGGGTGGATGTTTTTCAAACTTCTCTAATATTTCAAAAATTCATTACAAATGGGTTGTGAGCCTCCTTTTCTCTATTCTACCAGTCATGCTTTATTCTATCAGCCTTGAACTTGTGCTCTCTCATGAATCTATTATGATGATCAAATAGGATTACAATTTGATTACGATTATTTTCAATTACATGGACTATAATTAAGATGTAATTAGAGAAAGGTAAAGGTTCAATTATCTTTACTATTAGGTTTAGGACTATAATTAAGATGTAATTAGATAAAGGTAAAGGTTCAATTAACTTTACTATTAGGTTTATAGTTAGATTACAACTAAGACTAAGGTTTGGGTTCTTCTTAGATGAATTTCATAAAATTATTTCTTGTCATTTTGTAACTAAAAATTTCCATTTTGAAGGGCTATTTATCTCAACACCTAAAATCTACCCACTTTAGGCATGTTTTCCCATCCAATTCCTTATTATTGACTCATTGAAAAAATAAACTTTCTTTCACCTCAAAAGCGATTGATATAGAACTCTCTTAGAGAGATAAAGGGAAATCCATTATGGGAATTTTCACTACATGTCCACACACTTAAAAATTAAATTTTAGCAAAGAAAATCAAATAATCTAGTCTTGTATTCATAGGAGTTCTTGATCATTTAAAATATTTTTCAAGATGTGGACAAGAAATAAGTATTCGCCAAAATAATAAAAAAACAAGTTAAGTCAATTATTAAAAAAAAATTCAAGACTTCTCTCTCCAGGATTCTTCAAGAGCAATTAGAGCATAGTTGTGCCAAAATGAAAAGAAAAGAGGTGGTGTTTTTCTATGTGATTGAGTTATTTATATTTCAGAATTAGAGAAAAGGTCCATTTCTAAATTTTTTTATAGAGTTCAACTAGGTTTGGAAGTTTGTTAAGCTCCCTACCCTTTAGGCATTTGTTTACGGTGCAGTTTTTAGCTTGGCTGGTGATTGATTCTTGTGGCAATCTCCCTGCCCACATTTAGCTAATAACCATGCTCTTCTAAAATGAATCCACTTGTTTTTTTTTTCTTGATTTTTTTAAGGGACGTTCATGCATATTTCCAAATCTTCATCTTCGTAGTTGAGATGATAAAAGACACTCCATAGAATGACCTCACACTTTTTTTAGCTGTTCACATTCTTTCTTTATGCTTTCCATTTATATGTACAACCATTTACACTTTCTATGCATGTGCAAGTTTAAATATTGCATTCATTAATGTACTTTTTGAGTATTTCTAAAGTAACTTTTCTTTATATTGTTAATTTCACATTTTCAAATGCATGCCTGAGACCAGTATTGTAAGAAACATCCTTTTCAAAAAAATATTATTTGTTTCTCCTCAAGATAATTTATGTGGCACATATTGATATTCCCATCCATGCCACTTAAGATAAGCTTAATGAGATTTTTTGAACTTGCTTACAACTTAAATATATAAAACTAATCAAAATACTAGGAAATTGATTTTCAATACATAAATAAGGTCCAGATAAGTTAGAGGCACTCATTATAGAATTATAGGATGCACAAAATCTCGTATTCTAAAAGGCTACATGCAATATTGTCTTATATAGATATTAGGATACCATATACCCCAACTTATTCTAAAAAAACTCTAGAACATCACACTTCCACACAAATTAAAGTAATATTATCCAGGAAGCATCAACTAAAAGAAAAATTGAAAATAGTCAGGAAGTAATATTATCCAGGAAGCATCAACTACAATAGATTAAAAATAGATATTTTCTAATTATTAGAGGAAAGATACACTCTATATCAAGAAGAGATTTAATCAAAAATAGAAAATATAGAGATCGAGGAGCCTAAGGTAGAGGAACAAATAGAAGAGGAAATTTGTGGGAACAAGTAACAAAATGGTTGACAAAGAGTCAAAGAGAATTCGTACATCAATAATTTAGAGTTAAAATAGGAGAAGAAAGGAACCAAAGTGATAGCAAAGCCAAATATAATGATAAAAGGATTGAAAGACAATAGAGAAGGTGAGTACATCGCCAATTTAATAAAAGGATTTTTAGCATATATGTTGAACTCGATAGGACATGTTCATAAAACAAGAAGAATTTGGAGTGATACAATATTGTAAAAATAAGAATATAAGAGAAACATTGAAAACCATAGAAGACAAAAATAAAATATTGATGACTAAAAGGTTTCTCAAAGCTACACAAGTACACATAGATGAAGATTTAACCCCATTACAATGAAAAGAGAAAAGAATAGAATGGTAAAAAGTAGTAGTATATAGAAATGCATATAATAAATCATGGATATATAGAAGGAAAGATTAGATCAATAATAAAATAGCAGATAAAAATAGGAATGTAGCCNCCCCCCCCCCCCCCCCCCGAAGTATACCTCTCAAATAGGAATCTAAGAGAAACATTGAAAATATAGAGAAAAATGATAGAATTATGAGGAACAAATGATTTCTTAAAGGTGTATTATTCTACATAGCTGAAGATTTAAACCCATTACAATTACCAGAGAAATTTGTACTATTCTACATAGTTGTTTTATCAATGTGCTGGTCTTTTTCAAATTAATGTAATAAGAGGAGAAATGTTGGCATGTTACAATAATTAGGTTCCAATTAGTAACTTTTTCCATTTTGGAACTATCTTGTCCAAATAGTTCTCTTCATTTTTTCTTTTTGTACTGCCTATTTTAAAGAATCTTTTGAAATAATAAGACATGAGTTTTTTGTTCCCTTGAATTATCATTTAGCTTCCTTGTTGGATGTGGTGGATCCCAAGGTTCAGTCACTATTGTTGTTGGCCTTTGTCTTTAAAATACAATGTTGGTGCTCCATGGTTAGGTAACATACCCAAGATGTTTTAGTTTGATGTAAATATTTCCAAGTGGTCATTTCTCTTAAATTTAAACAAGCAAGGCCTAGAAAGATAACAATACTAGTTGATGATCCGACATGACTATGTGATGCACTCAAGGATGGAGGATCCAATGGAGTATCCAAACTTGCAGAAAATAACCATAACAATGAAAACAACCAGATACACAGAAATATAATCAACATTCAGCTCATATATATCATCTCAAATATCAATTACATTCAACATGCCAGGCTATAAGGCCTTCCCGATTATGGCCAATTACAAAGATAGAATTAAGATCTAATATAGATCTTCTGCAACACATACATTCATGATCTAGATTCTCAGATCCAACACCTGATCTGCCTTCCAAATCTGACCCCCCCTAAAATTTTCCCTAAACTATGAACAAAATACAACTTAAATACAAAAGGAAACCAACTAGGTCGGCCTCCAATAAAAATCATTGGAGAAACCCCAAACCCATATTTAGGTCCACACAAACCCTAATGAGAGATCCACCATTAATGCCCTAATCAAAACTAAATACAGAAGTCGGCCACCAGATCAAAGTCCAAAAATCAACAACTCAGAAAGAGGAGAACCAAAAATTAGAAACCATTGGTAAAGCATACCCAAGCATCAGAAAACCTGGTGGTAAACACAGAATTGTAGTAGTACCAAAATCTGTCGGTAAACACTAAATTGCAACAATACCAAAGTCCATCGGTAAAAACCGAATCACAACAATACCGGAACCCATTGGTAAACACTGATCACTGAGAAAACAGGAAACTCGAGTACTCAACTGAGGACTCCTCTAAACTACTAATCTTCAAAGTAAACATATATTTTTGTTTGACACAGGATTGCTAAGAGTCCTAGGATGTTCCTGCATCAAACACCCCAGGTAAAGAACATGTTCCCATCAAAGAGTCATGAACATCTTAAGGGAATCAGAACAGGTATCCCATACTTGTTCTTAACCCACATCTCTTCTTGCTCCTCACTCCATCCTGTCTTAACTTTGTCTGTTGTCTCATTCGACAAATTCATTATGTTAGTAATAACTGAGAGGGGGGGTGAATCGGTGGCCTCAATTATTTATCATTTAATCACTAACAACCAATCAAATACATCTCAGATTATTAAGTCCCTACAAGATGCATGCCATGAAATAGTTATAATAATTAACTATATGTCAGTTTTCCTTTTCTGACCTTATTCTCCTGGATAACTGATAAGTAGTAAAACTATTTACCGATACTCAGTAAATATGCAGAGTATACCAATCAATCCAGAAATGCATATGTGAAATTTAAAATAGTAAAGTAATAAACCATACACACATAACACATGGATTTTAACGTGGAAACCCTGTTAAGGCAAAAACCACTAGGACCGGTACCCCAAATTTTCACTCTTCTAAAGTGAGCCCTATAAGGAACCAATCCTGTTAAAGGTTACAAACACACTGTTAGGTGTGACCTTGTTAGAGGATTTTAATATGAGTCTATCACTTGATATCTGGCATGTATACGCTATGAATATTGATCAACATTTATGGGCACAATAAGTATCTGGCATATTTGGTGCTACCTAACTACATCAACCTCCTTCTTAGACTATGTGTCGGTATTGGGAACTCAACGATATCTTCATGATAAAATTTTTGGCAATCTGTTAGGATATACCTCAATTATAGAAGATGGTTAAGTCCTACTCTGTTAAGAGACTTAATGCTTCAATGGTTAAACTCAAACACAATGACCTGTTTCTAATGGAACTTGAATTGTAGATTTTTAGATCTATTTAAGTACAATACCTCTCTGATTAATGTATCAATTCAATTCCTTGTGCTCCACATTTTCTTCTTTGTGATGTTGTCCTTCACTGTTCATCGGTGTCTGCAGAATTCTTTAGCTCTCCCTCAGCTTGATTGATCAGGACTATATGAAGTTATACTTCATCAGTTTCTCTTCAGCATCCTCATTCTATTCACTCCCCTTCCTGTGTATGTGGTTACAAAAATGAATTACACATATCTCTTATATAGACATGATATTCCTTAATTCTTGATTCTTGATTCTTGGCGTGCAAAACAATCCAGCCAATTTGATTTAAAGCTTTAACTCCCAATTTATCTCATAGTTATCTTCTTACAAAGTGTACAAATCTTGTTTAAATCAATTACCTAACTCTGGTCAAATAAAAAAAATAAAACAACCAGTTAAGTCTATCCTTAAGCTTTATAAGCTAGATATTTTGTCATTTTCTAAACTCTCTATTGTGTCAGTCAACTCTGCAATTAATCATTAGTGATAACTGCCAGTTCCATCGGTGTGACTCTAGTCAGCTTCAGGATCTCTGTCAGTCAGGTATCATTGGATTTTTCTCATCGGGCAACTCTATTTTCAACTCGTCAGACATCCTTTGATTTTGCTTCATCGAGAAACACTGTCTTCTGCTCGTCGAGTATCACTATGAATTTTATTCTTTGCCTTTACCGATGGTGTGCACTCCATCGGTGTTGTCTATCACTTAGTGAATACTTGACTTTTATGCATTTCCGAAAGCATAATCTCTATTGTATTGATTCTGTAAATTCTTTGGCATTATGTACATGACCGTACAAATGATATCAAGTTGACATCAATGATAATACAACCCATTAACTGATTTAATGCCTTGCATTATCTTCAAATTAACATTATCAAACATTCAATCTGTTACATGTCATCAATCTCTCCCTTTGGCGTTGATGGAAACATAATATAGTATAACACTATACTATTTCTAATACAATATGAAATATAACAGTTGAGATTCTTCAAATTACCAAATAATTTGTTTTGATAACTGATAAAAATTTCTACCTACTGGTAAGCTCTGTGTTAGCTTAGATTTGATTCTTGCAACTTTCTGTGTGTCTGGTACTAATGTGTTGTGTTCTCTTCTTGTGTCAATTTCTCTCTTTTGACTATTCTTCTTCTTTGATGTCTCTGTCTCTTGTCAACAAATTTCCCTTTGTATATGATTCCTTTATACAAATTCTCTCCCTATGGATATGATCTCTCCCTGTTTGGATTAATATGATAATGAATAATTTCTTGTGATAATATGGAAACTTTCTCTCCCTTTGACAACAATGCCAAACAAATATTTTACAAATATCTGGCATTCATGTCAAACAATTATTTTCCTCTATCCATAATATATTCCTTGAATTTCCCTTATCCATCAGCAATACATCAATGTGATCTGGTGCTCGGTTGTGATATATACCTTTCTATATATAGATGTAGATTTGAAGTTCGTCTTTTTGCTTGCATCAACATGAATGATATTTTGATAATATATAGGCTGATGCAGCCTTCGATCATTTTACTGACTGGTAGACAAGGTTTTGACCCCTAGTCTTCTTCTCAAGTACTCAAATGTATCCTTGGGAAGTGGCTTGCTGAAGATATCAACCAATTATTCTTTTATTGCACATACTCAAGTATCACCCCTTTTTCTTGAACTTGTTCTCTTAAGTAATGATGCTTAATTGCAATGTGTTTTGTCTTGGAATGCATGATTGGATTTTTGGAAATATTTATTGCACTAGTGTTATCATAATAGATAATCACTGGTTTTGATATCTTCATATGTATACCTTCCAGCAAATGTTTGATCTGTGCAATATTTGAGCAATTTGTAGCAGCAACAACATATTCTTCTTTTGTAGTAGACTGAGAGATGCATCCTTTCTTTTTGCTAATCCTTGTGACAAGTTTGTCACCCATAAAGAATGCTCCTACAGTTGTGCTCTTTTGGTCATCAAGATTTCCATCCCAATCAGCGTCGGTAAACACCTTAAGTTCAAATTTTCCTTCTCTTATATACCATAAGCACAATTCCTCAGTATTCTTTAGATATCTTGTAATTCTTTTCACATTAGTCATATGTGATTCCCTTGGGTTAGCACAAAATCTACCAACAATTCCTACTGCATGTGCAATATCTGGTCTAGTGTGTACAACATATGTGAGTTTTCCTATCATTGATCTATACAAAGTCTGATTTACCTCTATTGTCTTATCTTTCTTTGTTAATTTGCATGCAGTAGCCATCGGTGTTCCAAGAGGTTTGGAATCTTCCATCTTGAGTATCTTTAGGACCTCTTTGATGTATTTGGACTATGTAATGAAAATACCTTCACTTTGTTGAATGATCTGTAGACCAAGAAAGAACTTGATCTCTCCAAACATAGACATCTCAAAATCTTTTCTCATCTCATCAGCAAATGACTTACATAGTGTATCACTGCCTCCAAATATGATGTCATCAACAAATATTTCAGCAATCAAAGTGTTAGCATCAGTATCTTCCCTTAAATAAAGATTACCATTTTCACTAGTCCTTATGAATCTAATACTTATTACATAGGAATGAATTCATTCATACCATGCTTTGGGAGCTTTTTTTAATCCATACAAGGCTTTGTGAAGTCTACATACCATGTTTTTCTTGTCTGGATCCACAAACCCTTTTGGTTGTTCAATGTCTATCTCTTCTTCATTTAGTAATGCTGACTTTACATCCATTTGATATACTTTGAATCCTTTATATGCATCATAAGCAAGTAGTATTCTTACTCCTTCTAGACTAGTATTATTACCATCACCAACATCCATATCAAAAATAGTCTAATCTAACAAGTTTATGTCTACCATATCATAAATTATTTTGTTATAATTTTATCAAGTCCTCTAAAACCATACAGACATTCAATCAGAGATAAAAAGTCTACATAATTATGCTCCATATGAGTAGGAAAATCATATAACTTAAAACTTAGAACTTACCAAATTATATCCCTCTCACTTACCTTTTAATACTACATTTTTTCTTTTCATACTATGTATTTTTATACTAATTTTTTTAATATCTTTTTTCTGTAAACATATAACATATAAAATCTTTCCTACTTGGATTTTGAACACATCTTTGATGGGCTTTAATTTTTCAGGCAGGACACTTTAGTGTGCAGAATCTAAAGATGGAACTACGTGTTCGATGTAGATGTTTAGAGGAAAAGAAAGAGCAGCAGATTGACAGACTATTTCTCCTGCAAGAAGAACTTACACGCAAAGCTTTGCTGAAAATTATTGGTGATGATTTATAGGCAAATGGTCATGTACAAGATGTAACTATATATCAGGTGTTTTTCTCCAATGTGGTCTAGATCATAGAAGACGCCTTGTGGGGTTTATCTTGGGGATCTCGTATACTTGCAAGAAACAACAAAGTCATCATAATGGAGGCTATTTGTAACATGGCCGACTGCCCAGAGGTTGGTACCATTTAAGAAATATTTGATGTCACCTCTATTATTAGAGGTGAAACATGCACACCTTCTGATAGAGCTTTGAATCTCCTAAGAGAGGGTCTTAAGAATAAGAACTTAGAGGCATTTTGGACTCATTTGGACAATAATAGGGACTTGTTTTCTCCCTCCCAAGTCAATAGGATACAACAGTATGTAGAAGGCATGATGTATTTCATATACATGATGTAAGTTTTATTAAATCACCCCTCTGTAATACTAGATAAACATTAATTTACATCTTTTGATAACATTGAATTTTGAAAATCCCCTTCTTTCTTTCCTTCCAAAGAGGATGAATGATCATTGAAGCAGTAATTGTGAAGAGGCTTGAAATAAGAGCTTCCAGCTTTTATAATTGCCAATCTTTGAAATGATATGTCAACAATATAGGGGAAGGGCTATGATACTTTTCTCTGCAAATATGGACCACCAACACCTGATTTGAATTAATTACTTCATTTTCACTTATTAATATCTTCTATCCTTTGAAGTTGTGCATAGAACAATTAATTTTCTCTTGTGGTACTCAAAAGAGTTAAGATCTCTCCATTTGTATTGTCCTTGTCCATCCTATCATAATTTTCTTAACCATTAGATATTCAAAATGATTCTGGTGGATGTTCCAAATGATTTTTTCCCTTCCACCTCATCACATTCCTCCTAATGTGTAGGGTTAAAAAAACACTTGTCTGATGAAAATATTTTCATCTCTTATTTCGTTTTCCTAAGAAAACATATTTATTACTTTGTGAGACTTAATGTAAAACATTGATTGGAATGCAAAAAGTTAGTAAATGTAATTTAAAATAATAATAAATTTAAAAGTCTTTTAATAGTCAACATTATAGAGTTTGGAACCCTTCCCTGATTCCCAAAATTAACTTCTTTTTTCTAGATTTTTATTCAGGACAAAATCCTTACTACTCAGAACCTGACAAAAAGAGTTAGGATGATACCTAACAGATGTTACCTTTGTATGAAAGATGCTGAGTCATCTTCTCACCTTCTGCTTCATTGTCAATTCTCTAGGGATGTTTGGAGGGTTGTGTTGTAGCGTTGGAAAGTAAGCTGGGTGTTCCCTAATACTATTATAGATTTTTTGAATCAACATAGATCTCCCACCCCTCATCAGTTGGGAAAACTTGTGTGGAACTTTACTGCCCCTCATTTCATATGCGGGATATGGAAAAAAAGAAATGAAAGGATATTCAAAAACCTCACCTCCACTCCCTTCCTGGGAACCCTAATAAAAACATTATTGAACACTAGAATTTTGATTCTAAGTTAAAGCCCTCTCCTGCCTCCCATTAGGCTGCAATCTAGAGCTCCCCTCCACCTGGATGGCATAAGGTGCATTTTGATGGAGCGGCTAAAGGAAATCCTGGCATTGCTAGATGTGGGTGCATTGTTAGAAATGCTGAAGGTAGATGTATTTCTGCCTCTGCAATCCCTATTGGTGTTCAAACTAGTCATATGGTAGAAGCTATGGCGGCCCTCTATGCTTGTAAATTAGCTAAAATTCAGAATTGTTCTAAACTTTGGTTGGAAGGAGACTCGATGAAAACAATCAATTGCATCAATGATATTTATCCTCCCTCTTGTAATAATGGTCATATCATTGATCAGATAAAAAAGTTGTTAGCAGGGTTCAAGACCACACACACTAGCCATGCATTCAAAGAGGTGAACTGCGTGGCTGACAGCCTGGCAAATGAAGGTGTCTTAAGTACTGATGTCAAAGACTGGAAATTCAACCAAGGATTAAAAAATGATATCCTAAATCTGTTGAGGTACATGATCAAATCAACAAATCTGTTGCCTCATTTTTGAGCCTCGCACAGACGACAGCAAGTGCATTAAATATAACATTTATTAGATTGATTATTTCATTTCTTTAAAAAGGTGACATTTCCCCATTAATCACCCGCATAGCTTTCAGCATACTCTTTTTGTGCAATTTTTTTCTTTCTGGGTAATTGCTAAAATGGGTGGAAAGTTTAAACAGGTTGAACCCTCTGTTTACAAATGGAGAAAATAGGCTGAGGTCTAGAAGAGACTGAAGGAAGGCAGGGTCACAGACTATATGGAGAAACTATATGGTTATGATAAGAATATCTAAAAGGAGTTCATGGACAGCTGGGATAATGGCAAAGTGACTATCTATGGTAAGACTTTCCTTGTCTCTGAGAAAATCATCTCTAAAATTATGGGTCTGAAAATGTCTGGTCTAAAATATTATAGAAGTGGGATTATGGAAAATTTTTTTGCCAGAATGTACCCTAAGACCTAGGAGGAAAGAGATTTACTTGTTAAATAGAAGGGTGATTATGTTTTACGTTGCCATATAAGACTTTTTTGGGCTAAAATGGTTAAAGCTTTAATGTAGTATTTTACCCTAGAGGGTCTGTACACTAGGGTTTATAATTTTCATTTCATGCTGGTTAATCATTTAAGATACAATAGGAAAATTTATTTTCCCTATTTTCTCCTCAAATATTTGGGTAACAATATAATGGAACATAGAAAGAATGACGACAAACCCATTCTCCATGATGGGCTTATTCTATTGATTACAAATATGCAAAGTTTAAGTTGCAGGGTAAATCCCAGGATGAAGGCTTGAATGGGGCAAAGAAAGGCAAAACACCTATGGTGAGTAACATCAATACACCAGGTAAAAAGAGAAAGGGGGAAACAAGTAATGTAGGGGATGACACTACTAAGATCCTCATGGAGGAGGAAATAATGAACACAAAAAATGAATCCGAGGCTAAGGGGAAGGGAGATAAAGGTGCTAAGGGCAAGGCGGCTAAGTTCATCTCAGAGGAAATTGGTATGGAAATAGGGGAGGATACTGAATCTCTAAAGCTGGAAACTACAAGCTCCTCTGAGGAATTGGAAACTGAGAGCAAAGGTTGTTCTGAAGACAAGGATACAGAAGGTCAGCAAGGCAACATAATGCTGGAGGAAGCTGAGGTGAGAACTAATTCCAATGAGAAGAAGAATGAGTCAAATACTGAGAATTTGGAAAAAGAAGGGGGAAATAAAGTGGAAGGGAATAAAAAGAAAGATAATTAGAAAATTGGTGGAAGCAACAAAAATTAGATAGAAAAAAGCCAAGAACCTTCTAGGTTTATGCAGGTAGTCAAAGAGCGGGCAGAGATGGACATTCAGATGAACTCTTGGCTCCTGGATGAAATTAGAGACATCAATGGTAGGCATGATGACCTACAGGATAGAGTTAATAAGATTTCTATCCTGTTGGCTGAACCTGTGAATAAGGATACTAAGAATAATGAAATTCAAGAAGAAGAAATAGACAAAAGACTGTTGGAGAAGATGGAACTTAGAATTAATGCAGTGGTCAATTTATGCCAGCGTACGACAGAGAGTCACATATAGAGTATTGAAAGTACTCTCAGTCATTTGATGAAGAACAACTATGAAGGCATGAAGGTGACTGACAACAACTTAAATGCACTTCTCTCAGTGCTAGATGGGAACACTACTCCCATTACAGTGGATGATGATATTGTTATTGATGTAAGTGTTGCTGGCCCAGGAACTTGTACTAGGGAAAGTGCCAAAAAGATGAAAATGGGTGGCTCAAAGGAAATTAAACATGTTAGGGAGGAAATCAAAAAGTATCAGAATGTGATGGCTGACTCAGCCGAGATGGTAAAATAGAATTGACTGTTCTTTGTGGTTGTTTTATTTTTGTCTGGGTTTCATCTTTTGGCTGGTTGTAATGCTAGAGGGTTCTTATAGTTTCTATCTTATAACCCCAGTTGTTTCATTTTTATGTATGTCTCACTTTTTGTAGTTTTGTATTCTGCTTATCTTTAGCTTCTTTTTGTACAAGGTTACTGTTCCCTTCAAAAATTGTTTTAACCTCAATCAAAAACATTATAGATTGTCAAAATGTAAAATTGTTAAACATAATTCAGATTCTTTATTTTATTTATTTCCTTTTCACAAGAAAATCTATTCATTACTTTGTTAGCTTTAATGTAAACCACTGATTAGAATATTAAAAAATAATAAATGTAATTTAAAATAAAAACAAAATTAAAAGTCTTGTAATAGTCAACATCATTGAACAAATCAATCTAAGCACCAAAGTCCAAAAAATGGAGGAAAAAATGACCTATTCCCAGCAAGAGGACTAGAGCCAATGCTAAGAAGAAAAAGGGTAATGATATGGTGATTGATCTCTAGAAGATCAAGGATTCTGCTGCTAATATGGAGATGCTTGAGGCCAACGCGGCCACCCTGACTAGGACATATCTTGAGTGTCCCTGGGCTTTTTTGATGTTCCTGTAAAACCTATTTTACTTAATCAAAAACATTATAGGCTCTGAAAATGTAATATTGTTAAGCATAATTCACATTTTTTAATTTATTATATATATTCTATAAAAGAATTTATACTTTACTAGATAAAAGATATAGAAGAAGAGGATAAAGTCTCACAATGCTTGTGCTCTTGTTCTATCAATACTCAAATTCGTATATTGAACTCTCCTCCTCCTTATTTAATGTCCTTTAAAATCTTACCTATATCTTTTATTTCAATTTTGTACAAATGATAGCTAGTTTAATCTTTTTCCTAAATTTCTGTGTACAAATGATTACTATTTTTATACAAGTTAAACAAAACAAAACATTAAATTTAAGTAAAAAAATTCTTATTTTGAATTTCTTCAGAACTATTAACAATCATTGATTGTTACTATGTAACAATACTATTGAAAAAGGATAAAAAAGGAAAAACATGAATGTATAAATTAATCTTAAAATATAAACCACCCCTTTTAAGCTTAAGTATAAATCTATTCATAGATGATATACCTAAACTCACAGTCCACTAAACCCTAATCAACCAACAATTTTATGGCCTTCAAATCACATGAATAATACTACAGTTTATAATGTTAAACAAACTGTCAAACGATCAAAAATCATCACCTAGAAGACTCTTTGACCTGATCGTACTTGCAATGCCATCTTCTAATCTTTTTCCTTATTGCATATTTAAAGTGTATCATAAACTAACAATTGGAAGACCTTACTCAGTTAAATTTCTACTCCCTCTCATAAATTCTATCCTAATTTGAATTTTGTGATACTCTGAGTCTTTGATCACACAAATGCCTATTTTTGTAGAAACCATGTAGGATTTGTAAAGGCAATAATCATACCTGCTGTTGTATATCCAATATTAAAGCCAAATCCTAAAGAGATTAGCATGATATAAGCCTAGACATTGCAAAAAAAAAAAAAGTGAGAGTAAAACAGAGTTTCAATTAATACAATAAATGTGACTAGAAGAAAAGCTAGCAGAAGCAGATGAAGAAAATAAAGGATCCCTGATATAATTAAGGATGAAACAAAGATAATTAAATCGATTGCTTAGATCACCAACAATAATCTCTACATGCTTACAATGCCTTGCAATGCTACCCTACCTATTTATAAGGGACTAAGATTGAGTGGACCTTAATAGTGATCCTTAAACTATTCAATTAGTTTTCCGCAACCCATCCACCAGTTTTTTGAACTGATATAACGTATAGTAATGATTCTAAAAATTTAATGTTGTTCTTCAAGTTTTCCTTCTATAAGAAGATATGGTAGTTTATAATTAAAAAATTAACTTTTAAAAGTAGCAGATTTCAAATTAATTTTAAAATATATATAGATTAAATTATGTAATTGTGTCTTTCTAGACTACCAAATTTGTATTAAATGTGTGTCTATTATTTTAAGTTTTAATATCTAATAAATATAGTTAAATTATAATCAAATTTTTATCTTTACAGGAACTCCACATTTGAACAATTGTCATACAATTTGATTACAGATCTATTCCATCATTTTTTCTCTCTGAACACTGTCTCTAGAAGAAAAGTGAAAATTTCCCTTATCACCATTTAGAAGGGCACCTTTCTGAAGATTTCCATGGATAGAAAAAGGATTAAGTCAAACTTTCTTTCCTTTCTTTCTTTTCTATTCTACACGCCTTTCTTTGAATATTCAAAAGCAGTTTCGCGTGGAAAGGGACACTTTTAAACCAATGGAGATAACCAGAGCTGACCAATCTAGGGCACTGTTTTGGATCATTTCATTCACTACAAATGTTGAGTTGATCAAGTCACATTTTCACCCTCTACCTTTACCTTCGCCCACACACCTTGTACAATCATCACAATACACAGAGAAAAAGTAGCATGCACAGAAAAGCAAGCAAACCTAATGACTAATTTTTACAAGGGAGGCAATCTTTTTAAAGGTATTGAGGGATGATTAATTGGAAGGAAACCTGCGCGCATATGGACAACAACAAAAATATGGTCGTGTGACTTTACAGTGTATCCTGTAGGTGGGGATTTCAATATTACTTTATAAAATTATGGGTGGATGTTTTTCAAACTTCTCTAATATTTCCAAAATTCATTACAAATGGGTTGTGAGCCTCCTTTTCTCTATTCTAGCAGCCCTTCTCTATTCTATCAGCCTTGAACTTATGCTCTCTCATGAATCTATTATGGTGATCAAATAGCATTACAATTTGATTACAATTATTTTCAATTGCATGGACTATAATTAAGATGTAATTAGAGAAAGGTAAAGGTTCAATTATCTTTACTATTAGGTTTCGAACTATAATTAAGATGTAATTAGATAAAGGTAAAGGTTCAATTAACTTTACTATTAGGTCTATAGTTAGAGTACAACTAAGACTAAGGTTTGGGTTCTTTTTAGACGAATTTAATAAAACTATTTCTTGTCATCTTGTAACTAAAAATTTCCATTTTGAAGGGCTTTTTATTTAAACACCTAAAATCTACCCACTTTAGGCATGTTTTCCCATCCAATTGCTTTTTTTTTTTTTTCCCGACAAAGTGGACAAGCCACCATATATATATTATATAAACTGATTCAAGGACTCATCCGTGGAAGAATCAGGAAGAAACCCCGGAGTCATTGTCGAATACAAGTACAAAGGTGAAGCCCGAATTCCACATGAAAATAGATAAGCCCCTATGGAAGTAAAATTTTAGCATGGATACAGAACAGGGGAAGGGTTTGCAAACTTGTGTAGACAACTAAAATGAAATGTTCTCCCTTGACCTTGAAGAAATTCATGAAACCAATCGGTATTTCTGGGGTGCTCAGTCACCTACTTAGTGGTACTATCATTTCGGAGAAAATTTGAAGTGCCATTACTTTGGAATAGCTTTTAGTCACTTACCTGATTCGAAGGATAGCTTGATTAGAATTAACCCAGATTTGATGACAAACTATTCAATTCATTGCATTGTCGTATATCAAATATCTTCATCAATCAAAAAACAGCTTGCACGATTTTGCCATTCTTCTTATGCGCGATGTCTGAAAAATCAAGACAGCCCAATTCTGGTGGGAAAATGGGAGGTGATATCATTGCTTATTATTGACTCATTGAAAAATAATACTTTCTTTCACCTCAAAAGCGATCAATATAGAAGAACTCTCTTAGAAAGATAAAGGGAAATCCATTATGGGAATTTTCACTACATGTCCACCCACTTAAAAATTGAATTTTAGCAAAGTAAATAAAATACTCTAGTCTTGTATTCATAGGAATTCTTGATCATTTAAAAAATATTTTTCAAGATGTGGACAATAATTTATTTCACGACTTCTCTCTCCAGGATTCTTCAAGAGGAATTAGAGCATAGTTGTGCCAAAATGAAAAGAAAAGATGTGGTGTTTGTCTATGGGATTGAGTTATTTATATTTCAGAATTAGAGAAAAGGTCCATTTTTAAATTTTTTTATAGAGTTCAACTAGGTTTGGATGTTTGTTAAGCTCCCTACCCTTTAGGCGTTTGTTTAGGGTGCATGTTTTAGCTTGGCTGGTGATTGATTCTTGTGGCAATCTCCCTGCCCACATTTTAGGTAATAACCATGCTCTTCTAAAATGAATCCACATGTTTTTTTTTTTCTTGATTTTTCTAAGGGACATTCATGCATATTTCCAAATCTTCATCTTCCTAGTTGACATGATAAAAGACACTCCATATAATTATTTGTTTATGCTTTCCATTTATATGTACAACCATTTCCTCTTTCTACGCATGTGCAACTTTAAATATTGCATTCATTAATGTACTTTCTTAGTATTTCTCAAGTAGCTTTTCTTTATATTGTTAATTTCACATTTTCAAATGCATGGTTGAGACCAGTATTGTAAGAAACATCCTTTTGAACAAAATATTACTTGTTTCTCCTCAAGATAATTTATGTGGCACATGTTGATATTCCCATCCATGGCACTTAAGATAAACTTAATGAGATTTGTTGAACTTGCTCACAACTTAAATATATAAAACTAATCAAAATACTAGGAAATTGATTTTCAATACATAAATAAGGTCCACAGAAGTTAGAGGCACTCATTATAGAGTTAGATCATGCATTAGCAATTTCATTTTTTTAAACATTGGTAAACACTTTGACCCAAAGCTATGAACAGGTAAGGCAACAAATGGGGGACCTCATCCCCAATGGGATTTGAACCTTGATGGAAATAATAACAACACAAAAACTTAACCCTCACACATGCCAACATTGGTTGTATTAGAAATTTCTTCACTTAGACAGAGGAATAATAAAAATTCTCTAATCACCATTTGAATAATTAAAATATCTTGAATTGCTAGAACTTTTACATGTAAACTTTTCAAAATTGTCCTTTTCTAGTATGCCTAAGAAATCCATTTGGATTTTCATTTCCTTATTTTAAAATTAGAGACAAGATTTTTTATTTTGTTAATGTGATATTGAGAAAAAACAAAGGAGAGTAAAACAAGAAATGAAATGGATATGATAATAGTGAGTAGGGGAAAAAATCGCATAACCTGATGAAGATAATAAAGGATCCAAGATGAGGTTGAGTTCCAAAAGGGGCATAAAAAAGATATTTTGCACCAAGCATGAGCAGAATGAGGTATTCTTTGATCACCTTTATCTCTCTTTGGCAACTCAACAACATTTCAAACTCTAAAAATACAAAACAAAACCCATGTAACAATAATAAAAATCATGACAACTACAAAATCCGTGTTCCATGATGGAAACACAAAACTCAATAATTGAAAATGAAGGTTCAAACAATATGGTGGAAAACATCATAGTGCTAGAGGTGAATTTTCTAATATATCTTTCACAATACAATTATAGGATGCACAAACTCTCGTATTCTAAAAGGCTACAAGAAATATTGTCTTATATAACTTATTCTACAAAAAATCTAGAACCTCACACCTCCACACAACTTAAAGTTTCAAATACAAGCGAGATAATAACATTTGTGAATGTCAAGAAATACAAGAGGATCCTACAAATAAAGGAAAACCAAAATGGGCAGAAGGTTAAGGTGGCTAGTAAAAAGTGAGTTTGTCATAATCTCAGCAAAGATAATAATCTTTAACCAAACATTAGCCACCCATGAGATACAACAAGAGAAAGCAATGAGGAAGAAACAAATGGAAGAAAAATAATGAAAACCTTGAAAAATAGGTTGAAATGGTATGTTTACAGAATTACAAACTTAAATGCATCAAGGTTGAAACAAAAGTGTAGGTTGAAGGTGAAGAAATTCTTGACCAATAAATCCCTAACTCAACCCCATTAAATTTGTCTTTAGATTTTTAAGATAATGAGATAATGGGACTAAAGAGGATACTTGATGGTCTTGAAGAATTGGAATGGATAAACAAGAAAATTTGTCAAGAGATCATAGACATCAATCATAAATATACCCAAG
This sequence comes from Thuja plicata, assembly GCA_018584345.1. Lineage (NCBI taxonomy): Eukaryota > Viridiplantae > Streptophyta > Pinopsida > Cupressales > Cupressaceae > Thuja > Thuja plicata. The sequence continues at coordinate 4,615,784 of MU228233.1, forward strand.
AAAATATTTTATTCAAAAATGCAATAGTAAACTAAAAGAAAAATTGAAAATGGTCAGGAAGTAATATTATGCAGGAAGCATCAACTACAATAGATTAAAAATGGAAAATTTCTAAGCATTAGAGGAAAGATACACTCTATATCAAGAAGAGATTTAATCAAAAATATAAATATATAGAGATCGAGGAGCCTAAGGTAGAGGAACAAATAGAAGAGGAAAATTGTGGGAACAAGTAACAAAATGGTTGACAAAGAGTCAAAGAGAATTCGTACATTAATAATTTAGAGTTAAAATAGGAGAAGAAAGGAACCAAAGTGATAGCAGAGCCAAATATAATGATAAAAGGGTTGAAAGACAATAGAGAAGGTGAGTACATCACCAATTTAATAAAAGGATTTTAGGCATATATGTTGAACTTGATAGGACATATTCATAAAACAAGAAGAATTTGGAGTGTTACAAGATGGTAGAAATAAGAATATAAGAGAAACATTGAAAACCATAGAGGAAAAGAACAAAATATTGATGACTAAAAGGTTTCTCAAAGCTACACAAGTACACATAGATGAAGATTTAACCCCATTACAATGACAAGAGAGAAGAATAGAATGGTAAAATGTAGTAGTATAAATAAATGCATATAATAAAGCATGGATATATAGAAGGAAATATTAGATCAATAATAAAATAGCACATAAAAATAGGAATGTGCCNGCCCCCCCCCCCCCCCAAAGTATACCTCTCAAATAGGAATCTAAGAGAAACATTGAAAATATAGAGGAAAATAATAGAATTATGAGGAACAAATGGTTTCTTAAAGGTGTATTATTCTACATACCTGAAGATTTAAACCCATTACAATTACAAGAGAAATATGTACTGTTCTACATAGTTGTTTTATCAATGTGTTGGTCTTGTTCAAATTAATGTAATAAGAGGGGAAATGTTGGCATGTTACAATAATTAGGTTTCAATTAGTAAGTTTTTCCATTTTGGAACTATCTTGTCCAAATAGTTCTCTTCAATTTTTCTTTTTGTACTGCCTATTTGAAAGAATCTATTGAAATAATAAGACATGAGTTTTTTGCGCCCTTGAATTATCATTCAGCTTGCTTGTTGGATGTGGTGGAGCCCAAGGTTCAATCACTATTGTTGTTGGCCTTGGTCTTCAAAATACAATGTTGGTGTTCCATGGTTAGGAAACATACCCAATATGTTTTAGTTTGATGTAAATATTTCCAAGTGGTCATTTCTCTTAAATTTAAACAAGCAAGGCCTAGAAAGAACATAATACTAGTTGATGATCTGACATGACTATGTGATGCACTCAAGTATGGAGGATCCAATGAAGGAGTATCCAAACTTGGAGAAAATAACCATAACAGCAGAAAAAACCAAATACACAGAAATATAATCAACATTCACCTCATATATATCATCTCAAATATCAATTACATTCAACATGCCAGGCTGTAAGGCCTTCCCAGTTACGGCCAATTACAAAGATAGAATTAACATCTAATATAGATCTTCTGCAAAACATACATTCATGATCCAGATTCTTAGATCCAACACCTGATCTTCGTTCCCAATCTGATCCACCCTAAAATCTATCCTAAATTATGAACAAAATACAACTTAAATACAAAAGGAAACCAACTAAGTCGACCTCCAATAACAATCATTGGAGAAACCCTAGACTGACATTTAGGTCCACACAAACCCTAATGAGAGATCCACCATTAATGATGCAATCAAAATTAAATGTAGAATTCGGCCACCAGATCCAAGTCCAAAAATCAACAACTCAGAAAGAGGAGCACCAAAAATTAGCAACCATTAGTAAAGAATACCCAAGCATCAGAAAACCCGGTGGTAAACAAAGAATTGTAGTAGTACCAAAATCTGTCGGTAAACACTAAATCACAAAAATACCAAATTCCATCGATAAAAAATGAATCACAACAATACCGAAACCCATTGGTAAACACTGATCACCGAGAAAATAGGAAACCTGAGTACTCAACTGAGGACTCCTCTAAACTACTAATCTTAAAAGTAAACATATATTTTTGTTTGACACAGGATTGCTAAGAGTCCTAGGATGTTCCTGCATCAAACACCCCAGGTAAAGAAGATGTTCCCATCAAAGAGTCACGAACATCTTAAGGGAATTAGAACAGGTATCCCATACTTGTTCTTAACCCACATCTCTTCTTGCCCCTCACTCCATCCTGTCATAACTTTGTCTGTTGTCTCATTCAACAAATTCATTATGTTAGTAATAACTGAGGGGGGGTGAATCAGTGGCCTTAATTATTTATCCTTTAATCACTAACCACCAATCAAATACATCTCAGATTATTAAGTCCCTACAAGATGCATGCCATGGAATACTTATAATAATTAACTCTCTGTCAGTTTTCCTTTTCTGACCTTATTCTCCTTGATAACCGATAAGCAGTAAAACTATTTACCGATACTCAGTAAATATGCAGAGTATACCAATCAATCCATAAATGCATATGTGAATTGTAAAATAGTAAAGTAATTAACCATACACACATAACACATGGATTTTTACATGGAAACACTATTAAGGGAAAAACCACTGGGACCTGTACCACAAATTTTCACTATTCTGAAGTGAGCCCTATTAGGAGCCAACCCTGTTAAAGGTTACAAACACACTGTTAGGTGTGACCTTGTTACAGGATTTTAGTATGAGTCTATCACTTGATATATGGCATGTATATGCTATGAATATTGATCAACCTCTATGGGCACAATAGGTATCTAGCATATCTGGTGCTACCTAACTGCATCAGCCTCCTTCTTAGATTGTGTATCTGTATCGGGCACTCAATGCTATTTTCATGATAAAAATTTTGGTAATCTGTTAGGATATACCTCAATTATAGAAGACAGTTAAGTCCTGCTCTGTTAAGAGACTTAATGCTTCAATGGTTAAACTAAAACACAATGACCTATTTCTAATGCAACTTGAATTGTAGATTTTTAGATATATTTAAGTACAATAGCTCTCTAATAAATGTATCAATTCAATTCCTTGTGCTCCACACTTTCTGCTCTGTGATGATGTGCTTCACTGTTCGTCAGTGTCTGTATAATTCTTTAGCTCTCCCTCAGCTTGATTGATCAGGAATGTATGAAGTTATACTTCATCAATTTCTCTTCAGCATCCTCATTCTATTCACTCCACTTCCTGTGTATGTGATTACAAAAATGAATTACACTTATCTCTTATATAGACATGATATTCCTTAATTCTTGATTCTTGGCATGAAAAACCATCCAGTCAATTTGATTTAAAGCTTTAACTCCTGATTATCTAGGATGATGGGTTGTTGAATAGGGCTAAATTTTGATTCAACATAGAGCATCTGGGGCCATTTGGTAGAGACATCTTTAAGGAAACAAAACTGAGATGGAGCTCGACAATCATCGAGAGAAACCCAATCATGACGCATAAAGATGCCTATCTTGTTAGCCAAAACCTCCAAAATTTTTGGCTGCCGAAATTCAAGTGGAAGGACAGGGAGAGATATCCAGATGGGAAATAATCTAACATGGGCCCACTAAGGCTAGAAATGGGGAGACCAGAGCTAAGTATGGATTCCCCATCCCCTAAAAAACCACCCCTTACTCTTATAAATTTGATCTCGACTGGCTTGATTATCAAATATAGCAATGAAAAACCCCTTAACAAAATCTATCATAAAGGCATTTTGTAACCTTGACCACTTCTTGGAAGCCCATTTGTATAATTCAAAGATAGTAGGAGAAAAGTTCCAAATCTTACCGATGAGTACCCTCGACCTCAAATCTAGGATAGATAATGAAAACATGTGCTTAGGGATGAAGATTCTATTTAAAACCTAGTGCCCACTACCATGATCTTTAGGAACAACCTTTGGACCTGACTTATTCTACGATTCCAACCTATTCGGTGGATCCAACCTATTCGATGGATCTAACTGATTTGGTAGATTGAATGGAGATGCCTTTGGAATGTGGTCTACTGAGAGAGACCCCTCTACTATGTTTGGAGAAGGTTCTTTACTTAGATCCCCCAGATGAGAAGGTGATATCAAACTATAAATATCAAACCTCACTATCTTGTCTGGAATCCTCCTTTGCCTATTATTCTTGTGAAAAGACCTACACCTTTGAATGGAGGCCACTCTGGGAAAAATTGATGTCACCATTGACTCTAGCCAGAGTTTTTATAAGATTTATCCTTCAATGTTTCTGACTAGAAAACCCATTGTGGCTAATTATGACCTGGCAAACACGGCCCAGATTCATCCACCCAATTTCCTGAGCGAAAAACCCACAGTGGGGAGTGTGAGGGTTTAGAAAGCATCTTTCTCGGGACCTTCTTCCTCAGGGTATTTGGTAGAGTCCCCTCTTTCACAGTAGTCCAACATGTTCCTAAAATGTTACTCCCCCCAAACTGCTTCCCCCGACTTGAAGATTGCTCCAAAAATCTAGATGAAATCGTGGTCACATGATCTCCATTAGCAGTTGCAGAGCTCATTGCGATAAGGTATAGGGTAGAAATAATTTTCCCCTTTCTGTGTTGTTGCTTCTGAGTTGTTCTGCAAGTTGGTTTGAATAGCTGGGAGTACCTTTGTCCCTAGTTCTCCTTACTCTCCTTGCATCATTTCATCCCTGGTTCTCCTTACTCTCCTTGCATCATTTAAAAGAGGATTAATATAATAGATCTATATTTATGGCTTAGTAATATTATATTCTACCATCTTAATAGATGAACAAAATAGGAATTAATAATATCTAACAAATTCAAAATGTTTGCAATGATCATTAGACAATTAAGGGAATAAAAGTAAAATTTTCTTGTAATTTTTATGTTTAGGTACATTGTTCAATGATGCTTTTTCTTTTAAATAAAATGATGAGACAATTGGTAAAAATAAAGGTATTGTAAGAAGACTAGTAAAATTATCTTCTACTAAAATATATACCAACCAATATTAATGTCTTTGAAAATTTAAATATACAATGCCATTGAAAATTTTAATTATATGTATATAAAAAATCTAAACATCATGAAGACTTCAAAATCAATCATTCTATTAAGTAACTTCAACTCTAACTCTCCACAAGTCAGAAAAAACCTTAACACCATAAAGGCTTTAAACTCAATCCATTGACAAACTTTAACTCTCTATACGGAATAAAAACCCTAAACACCATAATGACCTCAAACTCAATCTATTAACAAACTTTTATTTTCCATAAATAAGAAAAACCCTAAACATCATAAGACCACAAACTCAATCCATTAACCAATTTTAAATCTCAATCTATTAACTGACTTCGATTGTCAATCCATTAACCAACTTTAACTCTCTACATCAAATAGAATAATTTCTTGAAGCTCTTACATAAAACTGTGAAGAGCTGGCTCAGGAACACTACACGTAGAAAATTATTAGGATAGCATCCGAAAGTGTAAAAGTGGCATTTCCTCTATGCATGAAACCTCAAGTCAAAGGTGTTCTCATCTCTTATTCACTGAAGTACATTATTTTCACTTGAGTATTGGCATAGTGTTAACATTTTTTTCAAATTATTTGTGAATCTATTGAGTGTTGGATTAGTGTTAACCGGTCCATGCATGGAATATTTTCCATTTCTCTCTAGGATATAACCAGTGATACCCAAAATTTCTGTGAAAGAAAAAATGCACAAAATAAATTATAAAACATAAAATAGAACAAATGTGGAAATAGTGGTTCATCAAATAGGCTACATCCACTTTCAAATTGAGGGATTCTCTTTTATTTATCTCTATTTATCTCAGTCTTCTTTAAGATAGTATTAAAAAACTAAATATATGGAAGATGCCATATGAAAATGGCATACACATAGTAGGAGTGGGAGTGTGAATAATCTTTGGTTACATAAAAGAAGTTGCCAAACATAGGCAGTGGTCACAAGGAAAGGCTACTATGGAATAACTTGAATCGTTACCACAAACTTGGCTTCATACATATCCAATAATCTCCCACTTGAAGACAAGTTATACCAGAAAGAAGAAAGCTCAGAGATATCCTCCATAGTAAGCTAAGGTCTCTTCCTCAAAATGATGAGAGAAGCTCTGCAGAACTCGAATTTCTCCCTTGTTATGATCTTCGTCAAACCATCCACCTGATCCCATCCAATTAAATTCAAATAATATGAAAGAACACCTCCTACCACTCACATGCAAAACCTAAAAATGCTTGAAAGAAAGCCAAATTCACCACTACCAATAGAAAATAGAAAAGTTGTGAACTTCCATAACTCCTTTATCTTCTAGTCCAATAGATTAATCACAACCTACACTCTAGCCCAACTGAGAATCACCATCAATTTTATCTACCCCAGGTTCTTTGGCATCAACCTGCTCACTATCAGCTATGTGGTCCCCAAAACTTTGATAGTCAAGCATACTAGGAGAAAATCCTTAATAACATAATAGTTTCAACATCTAATTGATCTGAAGAACTTTGTTGGATAGTCCATATTTAATATAATGACAAATCTGAAGCAGGATGAAAAAATCCCACTTCAACATGACTCTCTATTATATAAAAGGTTCCTAATTTTCTACAATTAGCAATTATCAAGGCCTCCTTTGTAACTTTGCATCTATTTGATTCAAAACTAATTTTACAACCTTGAGAAGCCAAAACAACATTTTGTTTGAGTTGGGGAACATATCTAACATCACATAACAACCAAGTATATCCATTTTTCATTTTTAATGAAATATCCCCTTTTCCAACCACATCACAAGATTCATTGTTACCAAGAAAAATCTTACCAAAGTCACTAATTTGAAGAATTTGGAAATACTCCTTACACGGGGTGACATGAAACAATGAACCCAAATCAAGCACCCAAGCATTAGTTGGAATTTCTTCTTGGGTTAAAATAATAACACTGACATCTTCTTGGTATGTTGTGTTGGCTTCATCATTGATCACTATTTATTGAGGCTTTTTGTAGTTCCTACAGTTATTTTTAATGTGACCTAACTTTCCACAAAGCAAACATTCTCCATTTCAGCCATTGGACTTTGATCATCCTCTATTGTTATTTCTGCTTCTATCTTGACCCCTTCCTCTATTGTCAATACTCACAAAAGTCTAGGCATCACCATATGAGGGCCCTTGATTTTTCCTTCTCATATCTTAGCTACGAAGAGTAGTTGCAACATCATCAAATTTTAACTTTATTTTGGCAGCCACCAAAATTCTCACTACCATCACCACACCTTCCCAGCTATTTGGTAAAGAAAAAAATAATAAAATAGCTTTGATCTTTTCATCTAAGTTAATACCCACAGAAATTAACTCAGTGACTAATGTATTGAATTCATTTAAATGATTCAACATAACTCACCCTACTCACATTTTCAAATAATACAATTTCTTCATGATGAATACCTTATTAGAAGGTGATGCAATCTCATACAAGGAAGATAGTTTGTCCAAAAACTTCTTGGTGGTCATCTCAACTGAGATATTGAAGAGCATGCTGCTAGAAAGAGAAACAAAAATAGTGGCCCTTTCTTTCTTATCTATGTTTTTCTAATCTTTGTTTGATAAAGAACCTTGCCCTTTGGCTTTTCAAAACAACACATTTGAGAGATCCTACTTAATTAACAGAAACTCCATCTAAAATTTCCATAACCCAAAGTTCTTCCCAGTGAACTTCTCAATCTTCCATTTGTCTGCTTCTTCCATGGCTTATAAAAACTTCACCATTTTCCAAAACCAAATTCCACACTAAGCTTCGACTCTGAGCTCTGATACCAATTGTGAATACAAAAATGCAATTTTTTTTTGTAGAAAATAAAACATAATAGACAAATAACAAACAAAGACACATAGGAATTGGATTGGTTCTCTGATTAGGCTACACCCACTTTCAAATATAGGGGATTCTCTTTTATTTATGTTTTTTTTTCTCATTCTTCTTTCAACTAGCATTACATAGTAAAATATATAGAGGATGTGATACGAAAATGTCATAGGCATAGTGGGAGAGTGAAGAATATTTGGTTACATAAAAGAAGCTTCCAAACATATACTTTAGTTACAAGAAAAGGCTGCTATGGAATAACTATTGGAATTATATTGGAATGATGTACTGAGAGGGGAGGGGTGAATTAGTACCTCTAAAACTTTTCTTGGTTAGCCTATTAACCCTTAATCATCATTTTGTAAATTATCTTATCTATCTGTTCATCTTTCTTTATGTATATGCAATCATATCATAAGTTCTTTAGTATGTAATCATAAAAGAAACATTCATGAAAATAGATAACACATGACACAAGATATGATATCACAGAAAAATCCTATTAGGAAGTAAAAACTACGGTGGGGATTGTTACCAACAAGACTTCACTATCTGTAGATAAGAAGGGGTCGGCTAAGGCTTAAAATTGGTCACTTCTAATGACCTACCCTGTTAAGAGTATTATAGTGGAGACCTATTAAGATCTACTTCATTTGAAGCTTTAGCAACACTGTTAAGTGTGCACTCTGTTAAGAGATTTGTAAAGAATGGTTAAGTCCACCTTCTACAAAAGGATTTTAGAT
>MU228233.1:4640527-4652834 GCA_018584345.1 Thuja plicata
AACATTATCAAACATTCAATCAGTTACATGTCATCAATCTCTCCCTTTGGCATTGATGGCAACATAATATATTATCACACTATACTATTTCTAATACAATATGAAATATAACAATTGAGATTCTTCTAATTACCAAATAATATGTTTTGATAACCGATAAAAATGTCTGACCACCGGTAAGTTCTGTGTTAGCATATATTTAATTCTTGCAGCTTTCTGTGTGTCTTGTACTAATGCATTGTGTTCTCTTCTTGTGTCAATTTATCTCTTTTCACTGTTCTTCTTCTTTGATGTCTCTTTCTCTTGTCAGCAACTTTCCCTTTGTATATGGTTCCTTTATATAAATTATCTCCCAATGGATATGATCTCTCCCTGTTTGGAGTAATATGATAATGAATAATTTCTTGTGATAATATGGAAACTTTGTCTCCCTTTGAAAATAATGCCAAACAAATATTTTACAAATATTTGACATTCATGTCAAATAATTATTTTCTTCTATCCATAATATATTCCTTGAATTTCCCTTATCCATCAACAATACATTAATATGATTTGGTGCTCGGTTATGATATATACCTTTTTGTATATAGATGTAGCTTTGAAGTTCATCTTTTTGCTTGCATCAACATGAATGATATTTTGATAATATATAGGCTGATGCAACCTTCAATTATTTTACTGACTGGTAGACAAGGGTTTGACCCCTAGTCTTTTTCTCAAGCACTCAAATGTATTATTGGGTAGTGCCTTGGTGAAGATATCAGCCAATTGTTCTTTTGATTGCACATACTCAAGTATCACCACTTTTTCTTGAACTTGTTCTCTTAAGTAATGATACTTGATTGCAATGTGTTTTGTCTTGGAATGCATGACTGAATTCTTGGAAATGTTTATTGCACTAGTGTTATCACAATAGATAATCACTAGTTTTGAGATCTTCATATGCATACCTTCCAGCAACTATTTTATTCGTGTGATATTTGAGAAATTTGCAGTAGTAGAAACATATTCTGCTTCTGTAGTAGACTAAGAGATGCATCCTTATTTTCTGGTAATCCATGTGACAAGTCTATCACCCATAAAGAATGCTCCTCTAGTTGTGCTCTTTCGGTCATCAATATTTCCAGCCCAATCAGCATCGCTAAACACCTTAAGTTCAAATTTGCCTTCTCTTATATACCATAAGCTAAATTTCTCATTATTCTTCAGATATCTTAGAATTTTTTTCATAGCAGTCATATGTGATTCCCTTGGGTTAGCAGAAAATCTAGCAATAATTTCTACTGCATGTGAAATATCTGGTCTAATGTGTACAACATACATGAGTTTTCCTATCATTGATCTATACAAAGTCTGATTTACCTCTGTTGTCTTTTCTTCCTTTGTTAATTTGCATCCAGTATCTATCAATGTTCCAATAGGTTTGGAATTTTCCATCTTGAATATTTTAAGGACCTCCTCGATGTATTTGGACTATCTAATAAAAATACCTTCACTTTGTTGAATGATATGTAGACCAAGAAAGAACTTGATCTCTCCAAACATAGACATCTCAAAATCTTTGATCATCTCATCAGCAAATGACTTACATAGTGTATCATTGCCTCCAAATATGATGTCATCAACAAATATATCAGCAATCAAAGTGTTAGCATCAGTATCTTCCCTTAAATAAGGATTACTATTTTCACTAGTCCTTATAAATCCAATACTTATTAGATAGGAATGAAGTCATTCATACCAAGCTTTGGGAGCTTTTTTTAATCCATACAAGGCTTTGTGAAGTCTACATACTAGTCTTGCTTTATTCCTTGTGAGTTCTCCATTCTCATTTAACTTATTCCTGAATATCCATTTAGTACCAATGACATTCTTGTCATCTAGTCTTGGCACAAGTGACCATGTTTTGTTCTTCTTTATCTACTCAATCTCATCATTCATAGCACTTATCCATTCTTCATTATCTAGTGCGGCATTGACAGATTTTGGCTCAAACTCACAAATTAAGTAATGTGAGTTTAAAGACTTACTTCTTGTTCTTGTACCTACTTTCTTATCTCCTATGATTTGGTCCTTGGGATGGTTACTTCTTACATATCTTAAAAGTATAGGTACAACTCTTTGTGTATCAGCTTGATCTTCATTACCTTGCACATTATCTTGATCATTATCTTGACCGTCGGTAATAGAATTCTGATCGTCGGTTGCAACATTCTATTGTTCTAGATTTAAGCACTATTGCTTGGGTAGAGTTATGGGTTCTTCACAATATACAAACTTGTTGTAATCTTTTGGTTTTTTTGTGCTTTCTAGCTCATTTTTTTCTGCAAATTCATCAATCTTCACATTTGCACTTTCAACTATTTTGTTAGAAGCTTTGATTAGACATTTAAAAGCTTTGCTCTTGGTGGAATACCCCAGAAAAATACCTTCATCACTTTTGGTATCAAGATTTCCATTTCTATCATCTTTTAAGACATAACATTGACTTCCAAATATTTTGAAGTAACTTACAATGGGTGTTCTACCATACCATATCTCATAAGGTGTCTTCTTTGTGTCCTTCAATTGTACTCTGTGAAGTGTATAGACAGGAGTGCTGACAGCTTCCCTCCAGAAGATTTGGATGATGTCCTTTTCTATCATCAGTGTTCTTGCACAATCAACTATTGATATGTTCCTTCTCTCAGCAATCCCATTTTGTTGTGGTGTCTTTGGTGTAGAAACTTGTCTTTTTATACCATGCTCATTACAAAAATTAGTGAATTCATCTGATATAAATTCTCCTCCTCTATTTGAACTCAAACATTTCAAATCCTTACCACTTTGTTTTTCTACCATAGCCTTATACCATTTAAACATCTTGAATGCTTCATATTTTTCTTTTAGAAACATGACTATCATCATTCTAGAGTAATCATCAACAAAGAAAATAAAACATCTATCTCCATAATAACTCTTTGTCCTCATAGGTCCACATAAATCCATATGTACTAATTTTAGAATATCATCGGATGTATGGGTTTTACTTTTGAAACTAGACTTTGTCATTTTACCTTTGTGACAATTTTTGCACATGATGTTGTCTGGCTTTGTCATCGTCAGTAAGCCTCTTACACTTCTTCTTCTACTTATTTTCATCATGTTGTCAAAATTTGCATGACACAATCTTTTGTGCCACAACCATATGTCTTCGTTTCTATTCATTAAGAAAGTGGTGTTAGTATCATTCAAATAGAATAAGTTATCTTTGGTCTGTTCACCAGTACCAATCAGTTTTCCTGATTCATTAAATATCTTTGCCTTCTTGTTCTCAAATGCTACTCTGTGACCTGAATTATTCAGCTGAGAAACATTCAACACATTATAATTCAATCATTTTACCCGATAATAATTTTCACATTTAATCAGGTTATTCAGCATTATTGTTCCTTTACCTTCAACTGGACAAGGTGTATCATTTCCCATTCTTCCTGTACCAGCATTATAATATTCAAAAGTGTTAAAATTTTCTTTATCACCGGTCATATGGTGAGTGCTGCCACTATCTATAATCTAGATATCATTCTTACTAACCTTAGATATGAGTGTAGTTTTTTCATACCTTTCATCTTCATCTAAATCATCCTTCACAGCTACAAATACCATCTCGATGTCATCATTAGGTTCGGTGTCAGTATCTTAATCTTTGCAAGCATATAGGTAGCTAGCCTTCTTGTATTTATCCTTGTATTCTTAGGTATCCTTTCTTTCTGATTGTCGGTAACCTCTTTAATATTTGCTATCACCTCTGTCAGATTTATTCTCAAATGATCTATCATTACCTTTGTGATCTTTTCTTCTGTTTGGACATCTTGCAGCAAAGTGTCCAATCTCTTTACAATTAAAGCATTCAAGTGGTAGTTTGCCTTTGTATTTACCTTTGCCTCTCTGTAGTCTTCTAGCCATAAGTGCTTCTATTTCATCTAGATCTTCTTCTTCAATTTAACTTTCACTGTCCCTTCTAGATGAGCATCTATGATTGGATTTGCTTATTTTCATAGAAGACTTAAATACAGACTCTAAATTTGGTAAGACACTATTGTCAAAGTTATTCATCTCAAATGAAATTAGTCTACCAATTAAACTATCAAGAGTAACTGCATTGTTTGATACTGCTCTCATTTCTTGAATAACAGAAACTCTAATAGCATATACAAGAAATAAGGTTCTTAAGATTTTACTCTTGAATAACAGAAACTCGATTTAATTTTTTTTTCTCTTTACTTTTTTTTCTTTTTTTTATTGTCACGAAGACGCCTGATTGCTAGGTTTTCGCCAAGGTAACTTTTGTATTATTTGATTTTTTTGGTATTTTCTTGATATGTAGATAAATGCCTTAACCATAGAGACCTTTAAGGGTAGAACCTCTTTAGGTGCATGCTATTGATGTAGCCAGGGAGTTGATCTCCTTCTGGTGTTGTTAGTATGAATGCCCCACTTGTAAGTGGCCGAAGGCATGCTACCTTCTTTGATCTAGTAGCTCTAGTTCAATTAGTCGTGCCACTCTATAGTCTTCATCTGAAACTGGGTTCTTCAAAGATATCCTTAGGGATGGGATTTCCACTCTGAGGGGTAATACTGCCTCTATTCCATAGACTAGGGAGAAAGGAGTTGCTCCTGTTGGTGTTCTCACACTAGTTCTGTATGCCCATAGTGCGGGACTAAGCTGTAAATGCCAGTCTCACCCTGATTCATTTACTATTTTCTTCAAAAAATTTAGGATTATTTTGTTTGTGGCTTCGGCCTAGCCATTTCCTTGAGGGTAGTAAAATGATAAGAGTCCTTGTTTGATGTGGAACTGTTCACATAGGTCTTCAACATCCCTATTCCGGAAAGGTGTACCATGATTTGTCAGGATTGTTTGGGGGATCCTGTATCGACAGATGATGTGATTAAGCATGAACATTGCTATCTATTTTCCAGTGATGTAAGTGAGGGGAATTGCTTCCACCCACTTTTTGAAGTACTACATTGCTACTATGATGTACTTGTGTCTGTTTGCTGAAGAAGGTGTTATCTTACCCACTAGGTCAAATCCCCACATTGAAAATGGAAATGGTGATGTTATGGGATTCAATTCCTGGGCTGGTGCATGGATGAGGTCTCCATGAATTTGACAATGTCTGCACCTTTGAACATGCTTGTGTGCATCTATCTCTATTGTTGGCCAATAGTATCCCATGCGGATTATTTTCTTAGCTAAGTTGTTGCCACCTCCGTGGGTTCCACATATTACTTCATGTACCTCATACAAAGATTTCTGGGATTCCATGGAAGTGAGACATCGTAGTAATGTTCCATCGAGACTTCATTTGTATAGAGTAGTAGAGAGGATTGTATATCTAGAGGCTTGGCGGATGAGGGCTTTTCTTTGGTTCCTAGACAAGTTTGGGGGTAAGACATTGTTTTGGAGATAGCTATAGATGTCTTGTTACCATGGGGACTTAGGACGAACAAGGACACATGCTGATTCTATGATAGATGCTTGATGTGATGGCACCAAGAGTTTCTCCACTAGAAACTATAATTTTTTATCATTGCCTGGCATATCAATCAGTGATGCTATGGTAGCCATCGCATCTGCCACTTTGTTTTGTTCTCTTGGGACTTGCTCAAAGAGAATGTAGTGAAATTTTGTGTGCAGTCCTTCCATGTGGGCCCTATATGGTATGAGCTTCTCATCTTTGGTCATGTAGTCATTGTTGACTTGACTAATGACTAGTTGTGAGTCTCCAAAGACCTTCAGTTTCTTGATTCTCCATTGGATTTCTATCATTAGGCCAATTACCAATGCTTCATATTCTAGAATGTTGTTGGTGCACGGGAAGTTAACTCTAAAAGACTTTGGAATTGTATCATGATCTAGAGTGATAAGAACTATCCCTACCCCCACTCCATGGTTTGTACACGATCCATCAAAGTAAAGTTTCCATACCTCGATCACCGGTTGTAGTGTCATGATAGATTCGTTAGGGAAATCAAAGATAATTGGCTGGTGGTCTTGAATTGGTGCCTTTGCTAGTTGATCGGTGATCACTTATCCTTTGATAGCTTTTCTATCTACGTACTCAATGTTGAACTCACTTAAGATCATTACCCACTTGGCCAGTCATCTAGTGAGTGTTGCTTTGCTTAATAGGTACTTGAGAGGATCAATATGTGCGACCAATTTTATTTGGTGACTCAACATGTAGTGTCTTAGCTTTTGGGAAGCTCAAACAACTGCCAGGCATGACTTTTCTATTGGTGTGTAGTTTAGCTCATATCCAACCAAAGTCTTTCTTAGATAGTAGATGGCCCTCTCCTTTCCTACATCATCATGTTGTGCCAAGAGGATGCCTAATGCTGATTTAGTCATTGAGATATATAGAAGCAATGGTCTACCTTGTACTGGTGGTACTAGTATAGGAGACTTAAGAAGGTAGTCTTTGAATATCTGAAATGCCTGTTCACATTGTTCTGTCCATATGAACTTGATGTCTTTATGCAATAGATGTTGGAATGGGTGGCACTTGTCTGCCAGTTGAGCTATGAAGCATCTTATCAATTGGAGCCTTCCTTGTAAGCTTCTTAGTTGTCTCAGGTTTGATGGTGGAGGCATGTCCAATATTGCCTTGACCTTTGCTAGATCCACTTCAATTCCCTTGTGTGATACTATGAACCCTTGTAATTTTCCCACTGTGACACCGAATGCACATTTTTTTGGATTTAGTCAGACTTTGAATTCCTCCATTCTATCAAATATGGGTCCCAAAACCTGTAAATGATCCTTTCAAAGTATGGAATTTGCTAGTATGTCATCCACATAATCTTCCATTGTCTTGTGGATGAGATCATGAAATATGGTTGTCATTGCCCTCTGATATGTTTCTCTAGAATTCTTTATACTGAATGGCATTACATTCCAACAATATGTTCCCCAAGGACATGTGAAAGTCATTTTGTGTTGGTCCTCTAGTGCTATCCTTATCTAGTTGTAACCTGAGAAGCCATCCATAAGTGATAGCATTTCATGCCCTACAGTTAGGTCCACTATCATGTCAATGTTTGGTAAAGGAAAGTCGTCCTTGGGACATACTATATTGAGATCCTAGAAGTTTGTGCAAATCTATATTTGACCACTATTCTTTGTAATGGGTACTAGAGTAGATATCCAATCTGCATATGGTATAGGTCTGATGAATTTAGTGTCCAACAGCTTTTTCAGTTTTACCTTGACTAATAATGCAATGTGATGATGCATCTTTCTTCACTTCTATTTGATAGGTTTAGCATTTGGTAGTGAGGGGAGATGGTGTAGCACCAACTCTAGATCTAATCCTACCATATCTGAGTAAGACCATGCAAAATTAATCATTCTTTCTTTAAAGAAACTAATGAACTATTATCTCTCCTCAGGGGTGAGAGATTTCACCAAGTAGATGTTCTTTGGGTTCTTGTCATCCCCCAAGTTAATTTCCTCTATCTCTTTGGCTAATAGTGCTAATTTCTCCTCTGTCAGGGGAAAAAATTCCTTCTTTCCATCTTCTAGCACCTCTGTGAGGTTTTTTCTAGAAGATACCTCTTCTTTTAGGTTTTTACTCTTTTGTTCTTTTCTCTTTTGTGGACTGGAAAGAGGTGCTTCCTCCCCAAAGTATGCTGATCTGTCTAGGTTGATAGAGAATCTTGCCTTGTGATCTCCTGACGAAATTCCTTCCCTTAGTCCCATGAAATGAGCTATTGCCTCATCATTTTCAAAGACATCAAGATCAGGTGGTCCTTGTTGATCCCACTCTATAAGCTCAAGGTGTACAAGATAGACACTTTCACTACTGTTTGGCTTTAGTTGACTGAACGGGACTGCTAATATGGTGCCTATGAAATTTGACTGTGATGAGGATGCACCACTTGAGGTCTGATGAATGATATGCTTGTCTATACAGGGTTGTTTGGTAATGGTGAGTTGTTCAAACAAGTCTGCTAGGTTTATGATAATATCGACTTGAGGGAAAAAGTAAGGGATTGATGGTTTAGAGTCATGGAGGGATCTCCACTCATACTCTTTGGAGTCAGTCTCAATGGAATATTCATCCGATGTCTCACTTCCTTGGGTATCATCAATTTCTAAGTGTAGGTTTATTTGGGATTGTGTGGATCCCTCTTCGGCAGGCAACAACTGCACTACTATGTTGCTTATTAGGACATGCTCATTGTTGTTCCCCTAGTGCATCTCTTCTATTTGCTAATGATTGACCTAAATGTCTTGGATCACAGGACTAGTGCTTTGTTGTCCATATCCCAGACCTCTAGTGTTTCTTTGGGTTGGTGGAAGAGGCAATTCATATATTCCCTATTGCCTTGCCCCCAATCTGGTTGTACCATCATACCCAAATCTTTGTATCATTGTGTAACCATTACCATAGTTTGCCAAAGGTAGGGGTTGTCAAACTGTCTCAGGGGACTCTCTATATAACTAGGTATTAACGTCTTTCTCAAAAGGATTTTCTTCCGCTATGTCCCCCCATCGGACAAAGGTTGTGGGTGGACATCTAAATAGAATCAGCCGCGGAGTCTTTGTTACAATAACAGGTTGTGGAATACCATGAGTTCTTGGGCTTAGGGGAATGTGCGTGATGGTGAAAGCCTCTTCATATCTATATTCACCACATCCCTTGTCCGTGATGAATATCTTGCTTGCTTTCTCTGTGACATCCTTAAGATTTGGATTTGAAGAGGATGAGATGCTTGCATCTTGATTAATGGCTATCTTACCTATTGCTCATGTGATATCCTTGGGATTTGATTCTGAAGAGGATGGCATGCTGGCATCCTGGTTTGATGGAACCTGGCTATCAATGTTGATTTGGACCGCATTGCAATATTGGAAGGGATTGGGATCTCCCTCTATGATAATCTCCTCCCCTTGGTGAGAGAACTTGATGCATTGATGGTATGTTGATGGTACAACTTGCATTTCATGTATCCACACTCTCCCTAATAACATGTTGAATCCCAACTCAAGGTTTAAAATTTGGAAGGGTGTGTTTTTGACCACAGGACCAATGTGAATAGGTAGAATAATAATACCCTTAGAGGACCTTTCCTCTTCATCATATGCTCTGATATTTATCCTTCTGGTGACATCAATGCTTGATTTGGAATAGCCTAGTTTCTTGATTAATTTTAAAGTACAAATGTTTAAACTAGCTCCACCATCGACAAGGACCCTACAAACAATGCTTTTGTGGATTTGGACAAGCAAGTGTAGAGGATCATTATGTAGGGGCTTATATGGTGGCACATCACGGTCTGTGAATGTGGCATGTTTTTTAGCTGCTATATGGTTGACCGTTGTTTGAAAGCTTTCAGGTGTTATGTCCCTTGGGATAGCTGCTGTTATACACTGAATTTGCGCCTCTGATCTCAAGCTCTCTTGGTCTTGGTAATCCAGTATAACAAGGGAATCATCTCCAGGTTGTGGGACCTATGCTAACTGAGATGAGACCTCTAGGTTCTAGGCTGGTTCCTCTTGGATAATCACCTTAATTTGCTTCTTAAACAGGAAAGTAAATCTTTGGAGGGAAAGGGGTAGAAGGATTGCTTGAAAGGGAAATGACTGAAAGCAAACTACCTACTAGGTGATGCACCAAAATTGGCATGAAAACATAACACACACAAGATACACCCCTGGGTCAACTAACTCTGAATTGTAAGTAAAACACAAGTCCCCTGTATAGGCATGCATAAATATTTCATAACCAGGTCATGAGTAAACCAGTTAAAAGGAAAGAATTCTTCACAGTTAACAGCTTTAAACAATAAAACACTAGTTACAACCTGCAAGCAGACATACTCTTCTGCAAGTAGAAGCTGTGAAAGGACTGATTAAGAGGAATGAAATTATCCACAGTTAATCCATCAACAATCAAGACACATACAGACAAGTAGAAAAGAGACAAGGTTTACACAATCCAACAAATTGATCCAAAAACATAAGGCTCTGTATATTATCTTCCACAATGAGTTACAGACTTATACACAAAATATACCAAGGACAGAAAAAATGTCACAAAGCATGCTTTTCTGAATAAAATGGAACTAGTTACAAGATGAGTCTTCAACTCATACTTATACAACTTCAAAGCCAACTGCATTTTTTAGCAATAACTTCCTAATCAGATCTTTTTCTTGTCTAGCCACCGCTTAGCCCCTAAAAGTCATCTCCTCAAAATATCAACATAAATGTTCCTCTGCAGAAGCAGTCATATCCCTCTAGAAGAGTTACGAAAAGTCTTTGAAATACAATAACTCTCCTGTAGACTTATCAACTGTATGCTCTGATCCCCTTAAAATCTGATCTTCTGCAAAATATCTGATTCTTTCCCTTCAAGAAGTATTCTCCTTTGTTGGTCGTACCTTGAATTTTCTCTCTATTCTGCAAACTGAGACAACCCGAGCCATGAAGACTTCCATCTGCAACATCATCGCACAGTCGCAGGCTATATTTTCTTCCCTCTGGATTCTGGGCGAGTACGCGACGAGCTCCTTTCTTCATTACATCTTCCGTGATCATGCACTCGCGAGCAGTTATCACTTTGCCTTTCCTTCTGTGCGAGTAGGCGACGACACTCCTTTTCATTTGGTCGTGCACTCGCAAAGCTGAGAACATTACTTTATTATTTACCACGAGTAAGTGACGAGTTGCTTTTCCTACAGTCGCTCACCCACGAGCTATTTTCTGTCTATCTCTATTGTTTCACAACTGAGCGATGACCATCCTCTTTCAACTCGTCGCAGACCCGCGAACAGATCTCCCTTTACCTTCATAGCTCGGCGAGTGAGCGATGAGCTACCTTTCCTTTGGTTAATCGCTCATTCGCGAGCTGAAAACCCTTTACCTTTGTGGAACGGCGACTGAGCGACAAGCATCCATTTTACTTCAGTCACCCACTTGCAGCTGCTTCTTTGTTCATCCTCTGTGCTTGGCGACTGCACGATTACCATCTCCTTCAGCTCGTCGCAAGATCGCGAGTCATTTTTTTTCTTTGTGACAACTGCAGCGACTGAGCGATGAGCCTCCTTTTCTGCTCGTCGCGTACTCGCGAGCTATTTTTTACACTTCAAATCTGATCAGCGCCCGAGCAATGACCTCTATTTTTTACTTCATCACACAGTCGCGGGCTATTTTTTCTCTCGTCCCTTTTGATCGGCGAGTGTGTGATAACATCCTGTTAGGGATTTTTCTTGCATGAATCACAATGCTTGAAATGTTTTGAACTTTGTTACCTCTTAATCCTGATTCAGAGACAAGAAAAGCCTAACAAATTGGCGACTCTGCTAGGGAATTTGTTACATATTATTTCTAACAATATCCCAGAATTTGGTTACAGAAATTTTTTTATAAACTCTAGTTGTTGTTGTCATAATAACCCTTGATTGTTATTCATTCATCCCAAGTTATTGGGTGGCGACTCTGAAAAGAAACATCTCTGAGATTAGTGCAAAGTTTATAAGATGTCTTACAGAATGAATACTAGGTCAAAAACAAGGGCTAACCCTGAAAGGGTTTTAAGTGAAGGAATCCCATCATATTCAAGAGTGGGAGCCTCTTGGAGGAGAAAAAGAAATCAAGATACTATGGATGAGACTCCTTTAAAAGGGGATGAGTCATATGTCAGAAAAGATAAGAATACTGTTCAGCAATCTCATGATGGAAATACCTCAGATTATGAGGAGGCTACTAAAAGAGTATTAGACACCCCCACAGCAACTTCTACTTCAAATGAAAGAGAAGAAATTACTACACCTAGTTCAGACTCAGAAGATGACCCTTCTGATATATTGGATAATGAAGAGAAGTTTATCTTACAAAAGTTGGCTTTAGTCCAACAAATGAAAAAAGAAAGAGAGCTTAGAAAGAAAAAGAATGATCACAAGGATCTTGATAATGATAGAAGGAGACATTCTAAACTCCAGACTTCAAAACAA
This sequence comes from Thuja plicata, assembly GCA_018584345.1. NCBI lineage: Eukaryota > Viridiplantae > Streptophyta > Pinopsida > Cupressales > Cupressaceae > Thuja > Thuja plicata. The sequence goes on from MU228233.1 coordinate 4,652,540, forward strand.
ACAGATAAGTCTTAGAAAAACAAGGAAGTATCAGTTACTCACAAGGCTTCTACTATGCAGATAGATAAAGGTAAGAAAAAGATAGGTGAACAAAAAGATCAAGATCTTAAGATTCAAAAACCTATTGTTGAACAAATGTCCAAATTAGAGATTGAATTGGAAAAGTTGAGACTTGAGAAAGAAACCATGGAAAAGATGTTAGAAAAGGCCCAAATGGAGGCTGCTACTATTGAAATGAAAAAGAAGATTGATTTTTTACAATCTTCAAAATATTCTTTTTCTGGACCAGAGAACA
>MU228233.1:4679894-4693672 GCA_018584345.1 Thuja plicata
TTGGAGTTATCTCTTTGAAGATAAATGAATATTTAATTCATTTATTTAATTAAAGTTTTCAACATGTGAGATAATTGAATTCTTTTTGATTTAGAATTGCTTTATTGAATGAAATGAAATTAATTTAGTTGGAAGAATTTGATTAGTAAGTTTAAATATTTGAATTTAAACTTTAGGAAATTGAATTTAATTAATTAATGGTAATTAATCAATTAAGGTTAATTAATTAAATAAAATTAATTATTTAATTAATTTTGGGAATTTGATTAGATGATTTGGGGAATGAATTTAGGGGAAAATAGATGATTTATTAATGATTAAAAAGCCATTAATTAATAGATGAAAATTAGTGTTTTAATGTAAAGTCGCAAGCCTGTCCATTTTAGGGTGTCTACAACTATTAATACTCCTATAGGCAACACATATTCAGTATCTAAGTATTGAGTAACATCATTACCAATACCTGATAAGTGGAGTCTTATCTTGCTTTTCCATGAAGCAAAGTTATCTTTGTTCAACTTGGGCACATCTCGTCTGTTCATCTTGTGATCTTTACTTAGGTCTTGAAACCTTCCTTCTAAGCACACAAGCTCTGATACCAATTTTTAGTAATAACTAAGAGGGGATGTGAATCAGTGGCCTCAATTATTTATCCTTTAATCACTAACCACCAATCAAATACATCTCAGATTATTAATTCCCTACAAGATGCATGCCATGAAATACTTATAATAATTAATTGTCTGTTGGTTTACCTTTTTTGACCTTATTCTCCTTGATAACCGATAGGCAATAAAACTATTTACCGATACTCAATAAATACGCAGAGTATACCAATCAATCCAAAAATGCATATGTGAAATGTAAAACAGTAAAGTAATAAATCATACACACATAACACATGGATTTTAATGTGGAAACCCTATTAAGGGAAAAACCACTGGGACCGGTACCCCAAATTTTCACTCTTATGAAGTGAGCCCTGTTAGGAGCCAACCTTGTTAAAGGTTACAAATACATTGTTAGGTGTGACCTTGTTAGAGGATTTTAATATGAGTCTATCACTTGATATCTGGCATGTATATGCTACCAATATTGATCAACCTCTATGGGCATAATAGGTATCTGGCATATCTGGTGTTACCTAACTGCATCAGCCTCCTTCTCAGATTGTGTGTCGGTATCGTGTACTCAATGCTATCTTCATGATAAATTTTTTGGAAATCTATTAGGATATACCTCAATTATAGAAGATGGTTAAGTCTTGCTCTGATAAGAGACTTAATGCTTCAATGGTTAAATTGAAACACAATGACGTGTTTCTAATGCAACTTGAATTGAATATTTTCAGATCTATTTAAGTACAATACCTCTCTAATCAATGTATCAATTCAATTCCTTGTGCTCCACACTTTCTGCTCTATGATGCTATGCTTCATTGTTCATCGGTGTCTGTAGAATTCTTTAGGTCTCCCTTAGCTTGATTGATCAGGACTGTATGAAGTTATACTTCATCAGTTTCTCTTTAGCATCCTCTTTCTATTCACTCCCCTTCCCATGTATGTGATTATAGAAATGAATTACACTTGTCTCTTATATAGACATGATATTCCTTAATTCTTAATTCTTGATTCTTTCCATGAAAACATTCCAACCAATTTTATTTAAAGCTTTAACTCCTGATTTATCTTGTAGTTATCTTCTTGCCAACTGTACAAATCTTCTTTAAATCAATTACTTAACTCTGGTCGAATAAAACAAATAAAGCAACCAATTAAGTCTATCCTTAAGCTCTGCCAGCTAGATATTTTGTCATTTTCTGAACTCTCTATTCTGTCGGTCAACTCTACAGTTAGTCTTCAGTGATAACTACCAGTTCCCTCGATATGACTCTAGTCAGCTTGGGGATCTTCATCCATCGGGTATCATTGGATTTTTCTCATTGGGCAACTCTATTTTCAACTCATCGAGCATCTTGTGATTTTTCTTCATCAGGAAACACTATCTTCTACTTGTTGGGTATTAGTATGACTTTTGTTCTTTTACTGTATCGATGGTGTGCACTCCATCGATGTTGTCTGTCACTTAGTGAATACTTTACTTTTATGCATTGCTGAAAGCATAATATCTATTCCATTGATTCTCTAAAGTCCTTGGTATTATGTACATGAATGTATAGATGATATCAAGTTGACATCAATGACAATACAAACCATTAACTAATTTATTTCCTTGAATTATCTTCAACTTAACATTATCAAACATTCAATCAGTTACATGTCATCACATTAGTCCTGCACTTCTCTCATATCTTCTGCCAACAACTAACAATAGTTGACTTTGATCATCCTCCAACTTTTGGTACTATTAGCATTTTGATAAATTACCTTCTCATCTGGCTGATTGATCAACTCATCATCATCTATATCTCTCCGTGTCACTAGTGTCAAGATTTGCTACACTATCCCAGCCAAACCTGTCATCTCTTTCTTAATTCCTGCAAACTCTTCATAGAATTCATTCTCTTTCTCCTTCCCTTCATCTCTTGGAATAGGTTCATCAACTCTCTTCTCCTCATGTTTGTCACTGACATTCAGACAACATCTGATAACTCCACATCCTTTAGTCCCTACTTCCTGTAAAGATAAAAGCTTATGCTTGGATCCACCTTGCCTCACCACATATGTCTTTGCATGATCATCAAACATAACATGTCTGTCATACTACCAAGGTCTATTGAGAAATAGGTGACAAGCATCCATAGGCAGCACATCACATAATATCTCATCATAATAAGATCCAATCTTAAAGCTAACAAGGCATTTCTCCTCAATCCTAACCTTAGACACATCTTGTATCCAACTAATCTGATAGGGATTAGGATATTTTCTTCTTCTAAAATTTAACTTACTAACCATCTCTTCTGAAAAAAGTTCTTAAAACTACCACCATCAATTATGACATTACATACCTTATCCTTGCACTAACATCTAGTTCTAAACAGATTTCTTCTCTACATGGGTTCATTAATACATGCAGCTAGTCTTCCAGTGATCATAACTTCACCTTATTCTGCAGCGTTCACTGAATTTTCCTCGATGGTCAGGGTGAACTTCTTTTGAACTTCTTAACACCATTTTACAAAATATGAAGTAGTTGCAACAACAAATAATGAATTTATCTATTATGACTAATTTGATTTCCTTAACTCCTTATTATCATTGTAGTCCTTAAACTATGCAAGTTTTAAATACTCGACAACTACAACACTGTTGAATCCCTAAAAATTGAAAGATTTAGCAACGATGGAGATCCACCTCTCCACATTGATTCTTTCTTAGCTTAGTATGGTGATTATCACAATTTGGATTACTTTTTTCTTAATCTATTTGTTGATCAAATAATATGGTTTCCAAAGATGCAATACCCTAGAGACTCTCATACAACAATAGATGGATAGATTGTAATAGATCAGATTAGATATTGGAGGTAGCAGAGGTAGGAGGATTTATACAATCTTTAGATAACTTGTCACTTTAAGATGATTTATTGGATGGTAAGTACCCTATTTATGTCCCTCGAGAAAAGAGAGGGCTTTGTATCATGTGAAACTAATTCATTAATGTGAGAAAAGTTAGTGTGTTACAACAATAAGATTTCAGTTAGTATAATTTTTTTTGGAAAGATCTTGTGCAAATGGCTCTCTTCATTATTTTTTTGTACTGCCTATGTAAAGGTATCTTTTGGAATCATAAGAAACAATTTTTATCTACTCTTTCATTATCATTTTCTTCCTTGATGGATGATGGGGAACCAAAGGACCAGTCTCTCTTTTTTATGCTTGATCTTCAAATGAGACATTCTACAAGATGACTTAGCTATTGAAGTGGTTTCAAAACCCAATGTAGGTGTTTCTTGGTTGGACCACAAACCAAACATGTTTTACTTTGACATAAATTTTCCAAGGGGCCCTTTCTCCTACATTTTATTGAGAAAGGCCTACAAAGACATTGATACTAATTTGTGATTTGACGTGACTATTTGTGTAGAGCCATGGGAATTGAAATAGGAGATCCATTTCAATGGATGATTATTTTTCAAAATTGGTTCAATCAAAGGTTTTCCAAAACAAGGAGTGATATGGATATTATAATTTTTTTTGGTTTTGGGGTTTATTCTAGACGAGACAAGCTAAATTGAAGAGTAAACATTCTTTGGGTTCTTCACAGTGCAACTTTTGAATTTTTAGGTTTGGTTCATATATGTTACATCAAAATAAGGAATGCATATTGGTGTGGACCTAGATTGTTTGTCAAAACATTTATCGATGGTATCTACAAAAGTTTTTTTTTATATCTTTTTCCTCATCTTTGATGTCAAGGAAATGTATGGGTAGAAGAGAGATTCAATAACTGTTTATTTCAACTTCTATCATCTATGAATATATTACCTGCTTATTCAACCTAGAACTTTTTCTTGGTGGACATACATACATATCAACGTATTTCCACAACTTTTGTTCAATCTTGCCCATAAATAAAAAAAACAAATTTGTTATTTAAAAAATTAAATTAAAGTCTAAATTTTATTTTGTTCACTTGAGTAATGGCTTAGTGTTAACATTTTTTCTTTGAATTATTTGAGAATCTATTTGGTATTGGATTAGTGTTAACCGCTCCATGCATGGAAAATTTTCCATTGCTCTCTAGGATATAACAAGTGATACCCAAAAGTTATGTAAATGAAAAAATGCACAAAATAAATTGCAAAAGATAAAATAGAATAGATGCAGAACAAATAAAGACATACATGATTTATATTGCTTTTTCAGTTAGGCTACTTCCACTTTCAAATCCAGGGATTCTCTTTTATTTATCTCTATTTTTCTCAGTCTTCTTTAAGCTAGTATTACACAATTAAATATATAGAAGATGCCATATGAAAATTACATACAAATAGTGGGAGAGTAAAGAATCTTTGGTTACATACAAGAAGTTTCCAAACATAGGCAGCAATTACAAGGAAAGGCTGCTATGGAATAACTCAAGCCGTTACCACAAACTTGGCTTCATACGTAACCAACAATCTCCCACTTGAAGACAAGTCATACTAGAAAGAAGAAAGCTCAGAGATATCACCCTTGTTACGATATTTGTCAAAGAATCCACTTGACCCCACCCAATGAAATTAAATGAATGTGAAAGAACACCTCCTACCACCCACATGAAAAACCAAAAAATGCTTGAAAGAAAGCCAAATTCACCACTACCAATATAAAATAGTAGAGTTGTGAGCTTCCACAAAAGTCCTTTATCTCTGAGTCTAATAGACTGATCACAACCTACACTCTGTCCCAACTGAGAATCACCATCAATTTTATGTGCCCTAGGTTCTTTGGCATCAACCTGCTCACTATCAGCTACCTGATCCTGAAAACTTTGATAGTCAAGCTTACAAGGAGAAAATCCTTAATAACATAATAGTTTCAACATCTAATTGATTCAAAGAACTTTGTTGGACAGTCCATATTTAACATAATGACAAATATTAAGAAGGATGAACGACTCCTATCTCAACATGACTCTCTATTACGTAAAAGGTGCCTAGTTTTCTACCCATAGAAATTACCAAGGAATCCTTTGTAACTTTGCATCTATTTGATTCGAAACTAATTTCAAAACCTTGAGAAGCCAAAATAACATTTTTTTTGAGTTGGGAAACATATCTAACATCACATAACAACCAAGTATATCCATTTTTTAGTTTTAATGAAATACCCCTTTTTCCAACCATGTCACAAAATTCATTGTTAACAAGAAAAATGTTACCGAAGTTACTAATTTGTAGATTTTGGAAATACTCCTTGCACGAGGTGACATGAAACAATGAACCTAAATCAAGCATCAAAGCATTAGTTGGAATTTCTTCTTGGGTTAAAACAAGAACACTAACATCTTCTTGGTATGTTGTGTTGGCTTCATCATTGATCACTATTTATTGATCCTTTTTATAGTTCCTACAATTCTTTTTAATGTAACCTATCTTTCCACAAAACCAACATTCTCCATTTTAGCCGTTGGACTTTGATCTTCCTCTATTGTTATTTTTGCCTCTATCTTGACCCTTTCCTCTATCTTCAATACTCACAATAGTCTAGGCATCACCAGATGAGGGCCCTTGATTTTTCCTTCTCATAGTTTCGCTAAGAAGAGCAGTTGCAACATCATCAAATTTTAAATTTCTTTTAGAAGCCACCAAAGTGTTCACTACCATCACCACACTTTCCCAGCTATTTGGTAAAGAAAATAATAATAAAATAGCTTTGATCTTGTCATCTAAGTTAATACCCACGGAAATTAATTGGGTGACTAATGTATTGAATTTATTTAAATGATTCAACATAACTCACACTTATCACATTTTCAAATAATACAATTTCTTCATGATGAATACCTTATTGAAAGATGATACAATCTCATACATGGAAGATAGTTTGTCCCACAACTTCTTGGTGATCTTCTCAGCTGAGACATTGAAGAACATGTTGCTAGAAAGTGAAACAAAAATAGTGGCCCTTGCTTTCTTATCTTATTTTTTCTAATCTTCAATTGATAAAGAACCTTGCCCTTTGGCTTTTCCAGCCAATGCATTTGAGAGATCCTACTTAATTAACAAAAATTCCATCTAAACTTTCCATAACCAGAAGTTCTACCCAGTGAACTTCTCAATATTCTATTTTTCATAATCTTCCATGGCTTATAAAAATCTTCACCATTTTCCAAAACCAAATTCCGCTTCAAGCTTCGACTCCGAGCTCTGATACAAATTGTGAATATAAAAATGCAAAAAAAAATTCTAAAAAATAAAACAGAATAGACACATAACAAACAATGACACAGGAAATGGATTGGTTCTCCGGTTAGGCTACACCCACTTTCAAATGCAGGGGATTCTCTTTTATTTATATCTATTTTTTCTCAGTCTTCTTTCAACTAGTATTATAGAGTAAAATATATAGAGGACGAGATACGAAAATGGCATAGACATAGTGGGAGAGTGAAGAATCTTTGGTTACATAAAAGAAGCTGCCAAACATATACATTAGCTACAAGAAAAGGGTGCTATAGAATAACTCCACTCGTAACCATAGACTTTTCTTCACACGTAGCCAACAAGTTCATCCTTTCTTCTATATAGGGATATTTAACTATGTATGAAATCCTTAGATTTTATTTTGGATTTGATCTCATCACACATGCTCAAAGATTGTCCATAGAGTTGTGTTGTTTTGGTTTTTTTCTCACTTTATTTCAAACCCTTAGTTGTGCTATAAATATTCAGGGTTATATTTCTCTATTGCCAAACCTCTATTTTCAGATTTTTTCCCCCCGTCTCGTCAAAAAACCCAATGAACTTTCAATCCTCAATATTTTCCTCCATTATCTTTGAATGATCTATCCCCCATTTTAATATGTGTTCTTTTTTTCCCAAAACTACTAGCAATAGAGTTCTATATACCAATATCATTTCTCAGAAAATTTTAAGTTTTAAACTACTAGATTCAAATACAATATAAACACATATATCTGAAGTTTGATATCATGTCATAATTGTTGGATGTGAAACCCAACAATAATTTGGTTTCACTCCAATACCTTTTGGCCCTTTGCATTCTAGATAACGTTGTTGTGTTTGCTTATAAAAACATGTTGTTGTATGTAAGTTTTGTTGAACAGGTGAATAATGATATTGTTGTGCTTGAAGAGTGGATGTATCTTATTTGGGTTAACCACTATAAAAATAGTGTTTTAAGTTTGTGTTTGAATCTCTAATTCTATTTCAAAGTCATTTTTTTAGTTTTGACAATTGGTATTAGAGTAGGTTGTGCTCGATCGTCTTCAGTAGGAGAGATTCAATTTTGAGTGGGAGAAATGGCGTTTGAAGAAATAAAGGTTTAAAAGTTTAATGGTCATAACTATAAGTCATGGAAGATGCAAATGGAGGACTATTTGTATATAGAAGATTTGTGGCGACCATTGTATGGTAAAGAAAAGAAACCAACAACCATGTCGAATGAAGATTGGGATACCTAGAATTGAAAATCCTTGAGAGTGATTCGGTCACACTTATCTCCAGCCTTAGCCTTCAATATATCCAATGCAACAACTATTATTGATCTTATGGATAAATTAAATAAGTTGTATGAAAATTATTCAGCCTTGAACAAGCGATGTTTACATTGGTGGGATGGCTGGAAAAATGGGAAGGATTCAGCTAACAATGTAAATGTTGCTTGTTCGAGGCTGAATATTTTTTGCTGATTATTTAGGGATAGATGATAGAGGTTGTCTCTCGAGATGAGGAGGATACAGCCAGGAATCACGTGAGTGAAAATGAACCTGAGAAAGAGGTTGAGAACTTGAGAAGGCCTAAAAATAGAGTAAAGAGAGTTAGTTGTAATGGAAAAGGTTTGGTGTTCATTTTTGCTATTAATTTACAAGTCCCGAGATGTGATTCTCATAGTAGCAGGAAAAAGACTTTGATAACTGCAATAATAGAATTGACAAAAAGAGATCATGAAAAAGTGACCTAGAAGGCTGACAAAATTGACAATGGAGGATGGGTGCAAGAACGAAGCTGGGAATCAAACCCATCACTTGCCATCTATGAGGAACTAGCAATGACATCATCAGCACAAGAAGATGAAGATTCTTGGAGGTGGTTTATTTTTCATGAGTCTAAGTAGGGTATGGTGGGACAAGGCGCGGTGTGGCCTATGTGGCTAATGCATGTGGAGAAAGTTGTGATTGATGTGTTTAACCATCAGGAGAATATTGATGAGTTAGAGGAAATTAATAAATTAATTTTTACTAATTCTGATTTGATATGGAGAAGACTCATGGGGAGCATCTTAGATAGGATTTGGAGACACTAAATTCTTGCAAAATTTATTTTCTTTGATTATAAGATTATGAATTAGAAGCAGGGGATATGTTTTTTTATAGCCTTATGGTTGGGTTTCAACTGGGAGATTGTTGGATGTGAAACCCAACAGTCACTTGGTTTCCCTTAATAACTTTTAGCCCTTCGCATTCTAGATAACATTGTTGTCGTGTTTGCTTATAAAAGGATGTTGTTGTATGTAAGATTGATTGAACAAATGAATAATAATATTGCCCTGCTTGAAGAGTGGATGTAGCCTATTTGAGTGAAACACTATAAAACTGGTATTTTGTGTTTGTGTTCAAATCTCTCTAATTCTGTTTCAAATTCATTTTTAGTTTTAACAATATTTAAATTTCTCCTCCCATTCGTATTTTCAATAGAGAATTACCTACCAGATTCCTCATGTCCCATGTCTGTTAAAGTTTCTTTTTCACGTAGGTTTCTTTTCTGATGATGAATGAATTAATAAATGATTTTAATGACGTCCATGAGGCCAAGCAGCCTATGGGACCAAAGGAACTCACACCCCTAAACAATTTCCATAATCCTTTCCATCTCTGATCTTCCTTTATGAAGCTTGACCAGCAAACCCGCGGTTTGGTTGACCTTACCCTCTTCAAAAAGACTGCTCATGTTGTCCACTTTTTGGATGGCTTCATAATTAGTACGAATATCTTCATAGGTAGTGTGTTCCATGAGAAAGTGTCATTCGGTCTCGATTGCACCCATCCTACAAAACGTACAAGTTCTCTCCTCCCAAACCTCTTTTGGCCTCTTCCATCTACTTGTCTTGCACCTAAGATGATGTAATCTTTTCCTAAATTACGTCATTAACAGCCTTTCTTTCCCTTTAATAGCAGCCCCTAAGTAAGATTTCTCCCCATGTTCCCTTATTGAGTTGAACATTTACATGTAGTAAGCCTTTTTCGACCAATGTTATTAGTCCACATGAGGGTTTGAAACTTCTCTAAGACAAACTTTTTTATGTCTCCATTTGTATTAGGACACTCATGCAGCTTAATATTCCAGTTGTCCAACCACTTTTTATTTTTCTTCATCCAAGTTTTCTTTCTATGGATAAGATCTTCGTCCTTCACAGATTTTGACCACTGTTGGTCTTGCATATTTTCAACCTTCTTTAAGTAGCTAAGTAATCGAGTTATCACTGAAGCTTCCAACAAAAAAGCCCTGGCCTCTGCTAAAAGTATATCATAAGGTATTGAGGTCTTAACTTTGATATTTCTTGTAATTAGGTGCTTCTAAATTCTCTCTAGCTACCTCCATCCGTTGTTTGACAGGCTGCCACCCCAAACCTCGCAGCCATAAAGAACCACTAGCATGACCATTAAACTGAAAAGAGTCTTCCTGGTCTTCTAGTCCTAGAGCTCAATTGTTTTGCATTTATTCTGGAGTAAATACAAGGCTTTCCAGCCCGCTGTAACATTTTCTCTCTACATGTCTCCCACCTAAGCTTATAGTGAAAATCAATCCCAAGATATTGTACTCTTTCACAATTTCAAGTGGGCTGCCCTCAAAGATGAAAGTAGTAGGCTTATCTTTTCTCTTTAAAGAGAAAATCATGATTTTGGTTTTGGTAATGTTCACCTCCATCTAAACCTCCTGGCAAAAGCTCTCTAAGGCCCTTAAATGATCTCTCAAACCTTGAGTTGTTTTTGATATTAAGATAATATTATCGATGTAAAGAAGAAGCTTCACCACGTATCCTGCTAAATGCACGCCTTCCCCATCCATTTTGTTTAACCAAATTTCTAATTTATCAATGTATAACCCAAACAAGGTTGGGGATAAAGGGTACCCCTATTTAACGCCAATGTCACTACCAAAACATTCAGACATGCATTCATTAGTTCTGATTTTGGCTCTAAATTTATCATATAATCTGTGCATTGCTGCTCTATACTCATCAGGGACACCCAATTCTATCATTATGTTCCAAATATTGTCCCTAAGTACAGTATCAAAGGCCTTCTTAAAGTCTAGAAAGCAGCAATAGGCTTCTTCCCCCTGATTATCCCATATTTTCTCTATTAAATGACAAAGAGTGATGCAATGGTCAATGGTGGAATGCCTAGGTCTGAAACCCACTTGCCCCCTTGCTCTTTTCCCCTCACCTTCCACCCAACTGCTAATTTTGCATTCTATCATGCTTCCAAAAATTTTGCCAAAAGGGGGGTTAACCATAATAGTTTCGTAGTTAGATGGATTATTGATGTCACCATTTTTAAAGAGGGGGATAACCACACTTGTTACCCAATCCATTGGGAAACCATTATAGATGACACGGTTGAAGATTCCCTATATGTGAGGCGCAAGAATTTTTTCTCCCCATTTTAAAAATTCAGCTTGCAGCCCATCAATATTGCTTGCTTTACCACTTGCCAATTTCTTTATCCCAAGCTTGATATCTTCCACCGTGAAGAGTTCCTCATAATTATTCACAATGGGAGGGACATTATTCCCATGCGGTCACTCATAGAGAAACCTTGCATACTCAAGCCATTGAGCATCTGTGATAGTGTTCTCCACTTTTTCTCTCTCTTGTTGCAGCCCTTTCCAAAATATTTTGGGGTCACTTTTTCCAAGGGATATTAGTTCTTTCCTTCTAGCCTTAACATACTCTTCCTTTTTTCTTGAATCAGATTTGTGTACCACTTCTTGAGTTCTTTGTTAACATCCTTCCCTTTTATGGATCTCTTTGCTGCCCTACATTCCTCATCTTAGCATGGGTTTGCCGGAAAAGTATTAGTAGCCTTCTTCCTACTACCTGATTTTTTACATGCATTTAAAGCCTTGTGAATTATAGAAATCAGCATGCTAGTGTTGACATACTTGCATTCCTTGTTAACCTTGTTTCCCTCCGAGAAGTTATTCATTTCCTGAAATTGCTGCTCAAGACTTGCCTTGAAGATGTTTTTGTTCTCCTGATTTAAGAGGATCTTGCCTTTGTTTGTCATTTTCTTTTGCATGTGAAAATCCTTTTTATTGTGTGGGTTGTTTGAGGTGAGGTCCAACTTGACAAATAAAGGCATGTGATCCGATTTCATTTCTATAGGGCATTCACCAATTTCAAACTCAAGAACTCTATTTGTAAGGTTTTGTGAGAAAATTATGTAATCCATCACACTTTGTCCACTGTATGTTTTGCACGTGATAGCCCCCAAATTTGGCCAACCTCTCATCCCATTACAAATAACCAAACCAAACAAACTACACAGCCCCAGTAATTCTGATCCAAAATGCGATACACTCCCATTACTATCTTTTGAGATTCTTTTCCATGGTTGATCGCTGCCCTCTACTAACCATAGAGGGTTATCTTCACCTTTTTCACTGTCGAGCAGCTGCAAAGACTGATTATTTGTTGTTCTAGCATTGAAATCTCTCACTAACATTATTTCCCCAGTGGTGTTAAATAATAAAATATCTTTTTTCAAAGATGCATACGGGTCTTCCCTATCTAACTTCCTCCTCCTCTATATCTTAGAGTTTTGTGGGGCAAAGTAACATGTAGCCACCCTAAAAGTTAACTCATTCACCGTAATTCACAGCCATATATATTGTTTATTCTAGTCTTCCTTTTCATATTTTACAATGTTGTGCCACTTCTCATGCATAAGCACTGTGACCCCACCATGTCCTTTACCTCTCTCATTCCCTTTATTTCAAACTAAAAATTTCCAGTAGCCTTTGAAATCTGGCACTTTACAGCGATCATGCTCATGAGTTTCGACCAAAATTATAACATGCTCATGAGTTTCCACCAAAATTATAACATCATTGCCTTCTGCTATGGGCCCCACCCCAGGACCTCTTCTCTAAGGATAACCTCTGTAGTTCCAACTCACAGCTTTTAGGATGATCTGGGGAAAGAGAAATATAGTAACAAGTTGAAAATATGCCTCCCACGTGTCCTATAGAACTACAAGCTAGATCCAAATGCTCTGAGTGACATGAAGAAAAGCTTTATTAAATTAATTTATTAGAATTCCCTCCTTCCAATGTAGACATGTACATCTTGATAAGCTTAGCGTATCTCGCTGCGTCAAAATTCCTGATTTTCATGGCTCACATTTCAAGTTAACCGCGTCGGAATAATAATAATAGTAACGATTTAATAAAGTTTATTAATTATAAACTTAAGATTTTGTTTATAATTTTGGAAATTAAAATTTAATAAATACACAAACTTTAATATGTGATAATAGTAAGTGTAAACTATGGATTGAAATGGTAACTTTATAATTTTTTTCCTTAAAGTAAGAATTGTAGTCCTTAAAAATAACATCTAATAAATAAAACTATTCATTAATATTATATTCTACATTTTTATTAGATGAACAAAATAGGAATTAATTATACCTAAATTCATAAATTTCTATAATGATCATGAGTTCATTAAAGGAATAAAAGTAAAATTTGCTTATTACTATAATATTTAATTTACAATATTCCATGATGTTTTTCTTGTACTCTTGTTTATAAGATGCTTATTTAACACACTACATAAATAAAATGGTGAGATGATTGGTTAAAAGAAAGGCACCATAAGAAGACCAATACAATTGTCTTCTATCTAAAAATAGACAAACCAATATCAATGTTTGAAACTTTAATATATGTTGATATTTTTCCAATAGTGTAAAAAGAATATTGGATGGAAAAAGGTATCTAAGAATATTTATACAAAAGAATAGACCAACCAATATCAATGTCATTGAAATTTTAAATATTTAAATATATGCATATAAAAACCCTAAACATCATAAAGACTTCAAACTCAACCAATCTATTAATAACCTTAACTCTCAATC
>MU228233.1:4732247-4743283 GCA_018584345.1 Thuja plicata
CTGTCCAATCTAGGGCACTGTTTTGGATCATTTCATTCAATACAAATGCTGAGTTGATCGAGTCACGTTTTCACCCTCTACCTTTAACTTCGCCCACACTACAGTCATCACAATACACAGAGAAAAAATAGCATGCACAAAAAAGCAAGCAAATCTAATGACTGATTTTTACAAGGGAGGCAATCTTTTTAAAGGTATTGAGGGATGACTAATTGGAAGGAAACCTACGCGCATATGGGCATATGGACAACAACAAAAATATGGTCGTGTGACTTTACAGTGTATCCTGTAGGTGAAGATTTCAATATTACTCTATAAAATTATGGGTGGATGTTTTTCAAACTTCTCTAATATTTCCAAAATTCATTACAAATGGGTTGTGAGCCTCCTTTTCTCTATTATAGCAGCCCTTCTCTATTCTATCAGCCTTGAACTTATGCTCTCTCATGAATCTATTATGGTGATCAAATAGGATTACAATTTGATTACGATTATTTTCAATTACATGGACTATAATTAAGATGTAATTAGAGAAAGGTAAAGGTTCAATTATCTTTACTATTAGGCTTATAACTATAATTAAGATGTAATTAGATAAAGGTAAAGGTTCAATTAACTTTACTATTAGGTTTATAGTTAGAGTACAACTAAGACTAAGGTTTGGGTTCTTGCTAGATGAATTTCATAAAACTATTTCTTGTCGTTTTGTAACTAAAAATTTCCATTTTGAAGGGCTATTTATTTAAATGCCTAAAATCTACCCACTTTAGGCATGTTTTCCTATCCAATTTCTTATTATTGACTCATTGAAAAATAATACTTTCTTTCACCTCAAAAGCGATCGATATAGAAGAACTCTCTTAGAGAGATAAAGGGAAATCCATTATGGGAATTTTCACTACATGTCCACCCACTTAAAAATTGAATTTTAGAAAAGTAAATAAAATACTCTAGTCTTGTATTCATAGGAGTTCTTGATCATTTAAAATATTTTTCAAGATGTGGACAATAAATAAGTATTCGTCAAAATAATAAAAAAACAAATTAAGTCAATTATTAAAATTTATTTCAAGACTTCTCTCTCCAGGATTCTTCAAGAGGAATTAGAGCATAGTTGTGCCAAAATGAAAAGAAAAGATGTGGTGTTTGTCTATGTGATTGAGTTATTTATATTTCATAATTAGAGAAAAGTTCCATTTTTAAATTTTTTTATAGAGTTCAACTAGGTTTGGAAGTTTGTTAAGCTCCCTACCCTTTAGGTGTTTGTTTAGGGTGCAGACCACGCTCTTCTAAAATGAATCCACATGTTTTTTTTTTCTTTATTTTTTAAAGGGACATTCATGCATATTTTGAAATCTTCGTCTTCCTAGTTGAGATGATAAAAGACACTCCATAGAATGACGTCACACTTTTTTTACTTGTCGACATTCTTTATTTATGCTTTCCATTTATATGTACAACAATTTCCTCTTTCTATGCATGTGCAACTTTAAATATTGCATTCATTAATGTGCTTTCTGAGTATTTCTCACGTAGCTTTTCTTTATATTGTTAATTTCACATTTTTAAATGCATGCTTGAGACCAGTATTGTAAGAATCATCCTTTTGAACAAAATATTATTTGTTTCTCCTCAAGATAATTTATGTGGCACATGTTGATATTCCTATCCATGCCACTTAAGATAAGCTTAATGAGATTTTTTGAACTTGCTCACAACTTAAATATATAAAACTAATCAAAATACTAGGAAATTTATTTTCAATACATAAATAAGGTCCACAGAAGTTAGAGGCACTCATTATATAGTTAGATCATGCATTAGCAATTTCATTTTTTTAAAGAGTGGTAAACACTTTGACCCAAAGCTATGAACAGGTAAGGCAACAAATGGGGGACTCATCCCCAATGGGATTTGAACCTTGATGGAAATAATAACAACACAACAACTTAACCCTCACACATGCCAACATTGGTTGTATTAGCAATTTATTCACTTAGACAAAGGAGTAATAAAAATTCTTTATTCAACATTTGAATAATTAAAATATCTTGTATTGCTAGAACTTTTACATGTAAACTTTTCAAAATTGTCCTTTTCTAGTATGCCTAAGAAATCCTTTTGGATTTTCACTTCCTTATTTTAAAATTAGAGACAGTATTTTTTATTTTGTTAATGTGATATTGAGAAAAAACAAAGGAGAGTAAAACAAGAAATGCAATGGATATGATAATAGTGAGTAGGGGAAAAAATCGCATAACACGATGAAGATAATAAAGGGTCCATGATGAGGTTGAGTTCCAAAAGGGGAATAACAAAAATATTTTGCACCAAGCATGAGCGGAATGAGGTATTCTTTGATCACCTTTATCTCTCTTTGGCAACTCAACAACATTTCAAACTGTAAAAATACAAAACAAAACCCTTGTAACAATAATAAAAATCATGACAACTGCAAAATCTGTGTTCCACGATGGAAACAAAAAACTCAATAATTGAAAAGGGAGGCTCAAACAATATGGTGGAAAACAGCATAGTGCTAGAGGTGAATTTACTAATATATCTTTCACAATACAATTATAGGATGCAAAAACTCTCATATTCTAAAAGGCTACATGCAATATTGTCTTATATAGATATTAGGATACCATATACCCCAACTTATTCTACAAAAACTCTAGAACCTCACACCTCCACACAACTTAAAGTTTCAAATACAAGCGAGATAATAACATTTGTAAATGTCAAGAAATACAAGAGGATCCTAAAAATAAAGGAAAACCAAAATAGGCAAAAGGTTAAGGTGGCTAGTAAAAAGTGAGTTTGTCATAATCTCACCAAAGATAATAATCTTTAACCAAACATTAGCCACCCATGAGATAGAACAAGAGAAAGAAATGAGGAAGAAACAAATGGAAGAAAAATAATGAAAACCTTGAAAACTAGGATGAAATGGTATGTTTACAGAATCACTAACTTAAATGCATTGAGGTTGAAACAAAAGTGGAGGTTGAAGGTGAAGGAATTGTTGACCAATAAATCCCTACCTCAACCCCATTAACTTTGTCTTTATATTTTTAAGATAATGAGCTAATGGGACTAAAGAGGATACTTGATGGTCTTGAAGAATTGGAATGGATGAACAAGAAAATTTGTCAAGAGATCATAGACATCAATCATAAATATACCCAGGAAAATAGTCAGGAAGTAATATTATCCAGGAAGAATCAACTACAATAGATTAAAAATGGAAAATTTCTAATTATTAGAGGAAAGATACACTCTATGTAAGGAAGAGATTTACTCAAAAATAGAAAATATAGAGATCGAGGAGCCTAAGGTAGAGGAACAAATAGAAGATGAAAATTGTGGGAACAAGTAACAAAATGGTTGACAAAGAGTCAAAGAGAATTCGTGCATCAATAATTTAGAGTTAAAATAGGAGAAGAAAGGAACCAAAGTGATAGCAGAGCCAAATATAATGATAAAAGGACTGAAAGACAATAGAGAAGGTGAGTACATCACCAATTAAATAAAAGGATTTTAGGCATATATGTTGAACTCGATAGGACATGTTCATAAAAAAAGGAAGAATTTGGAGTGTTACAAGACGGCAGAAATAAGAATATAAGAGAAACATTGAAAACCATAGAGGACAAGAATAAAATATTGATGACTAAAAGGTTTCTCAAAGCTACACAAGTACACATAGATGAAGATTTAACCCCATTACAATGACAAGAGAGAAGAATAGAATGGTAAAATGTAGTAGTATAAAGAAATGCATATAATAAAGCATGGATATACAGAAGGAAAGATTAGATCAATAATAAAATAGTACATAAAAATAGGAATGTGCCCCCCCCCCCAAGTATACCTCTCAAATAGGAATCTAAGAGAAACATTGAAAATATAGAGGAAAATAATAGAATTATGAGGAACAAATCATTTCTTAAAGGTGTATTATTCTACATAGCTGAAGATTTAAACCCATTACAATAACAAGAGAAATTTGTACTATTCTACATAGTTGTTTTATCAATGTGTTGGTCTTGTTCAAATTAATGTAATAAGAGGAGAAATGTTGGCACGTTACAATAATTAGCTTTCAATTAGAAAGTTTTTCCATTTTGGAACTATCTTGTCGAAATAGTTCTCTTCATTTTTTCTTTTTGTACTACCTATTTGAAAGAATCTTTTGAAATAATAAGACATGATTTTTTTGTGCCCTTGAATTATCATTCAGCTTGCTTGTTGGATGTGGGGGAGCACAAGGTTTAGTCACTATTGTTGTTGGCCTTGGTCTTCAAAATACAATGTTGGTGTTCCATGGTTAGGAAACATACCCAAGATGTTTTAGTTTGATGTAAATGTTTCCAAGTGGTCATTTCTCTTAAATTTAAACAAGCAAGGCCTAGAAAGAAAAAAATACTAGTTGATGATCCGACATGACTATGTGTTGCACTCAAGGATGGAGGATCCAATGAAGGAGTATCCAAACTTGTAGAAAATAACCATAACAGTAGAAACAACTAGATACACAAAAATATAATCAACATTCACCTCATATATATCATCTCAAATATCAATTACATTCAACATGCCAGGCTATAAGGCCTTCCCAGTTATGGCCAATTACAAAGATAGAATTAATATCTAATATAGATCTTCTGCAACACATACATTCATGATCGAGATTCTCAGATCCAACACCTGATCTGCCTTCCCAATCTGATCCACCCTAAAATCTATCCTAAATTATGAACAAAATACAACTTAAATACAAAAGGAAACCAACTAGGTCAGCCTCCAATAACAATCATTAGAGAAACCCCAAACCCAGATTTAGGTCCACACAAAACCCTAATGCAAGATCCACCATTAATGACACAATCAAAATTAAATGCAGAAGTCAGCCACCAGATCCAAGTCCAAAAATCAACAACTCAGAAAGAGGAGCACCAAAAATTAGCAACCATCGGTAAAGCATACCCAAGCATCATAAAACCCGGTGGTAAACATAGAATTGCAATAGTACCAAAATCTGTCGGTAAACACTAAATCACAACATTACCAAAGTCCATCGGTAAACACTGAATCACAACAATACCAAAACCCATTGGTAAACACTGATCACCGAGCAAATATGAAATCTGAGTACTCAACTGAGGACTCCTCTAAACTACTAATCTTCTAAGTAAACATATATTTTTGTTTGACATGGGATTGCTAAGAGTCCTAGGATGTTCCTGCATCAAACAACCCAGGTAAAGAAGATGTTCCTATCAAAGAGTCATGAACATCTTAAGGGAATCATAACAGGTATCCCATACTTGTTCTTAACCCACACCTCTTCTTGCCCCTCACTCCATCCTGTCTTAACTTTGTTTGTGTCTCATTCGACAAATTCATTATGTTAGTAATAACTGAGGGGGGGGTGAATCAGTGGCCTCAATTATTTATCCTTTAATCACTAACCACCAATCAAATACATCTTAGATTATTAAGTCCCTACAAGATGCATGCCATGAAATACTTATAATAATTAACTGTCTGTCAGTTTTCCTTTTCTAACCTTATTTTCCTTGATAACCGATAAGCAGTAAAAATATTTACCGATACTCAGTAAATATGCAGAGTATACCAATCAATCCTGAAATGCATATGTGAAATGTAAAATAGAAAAGTTATAAACCATACACACATAACACATGGATTTTAACGTGGAAACCCTGTTAAGGGAAAAACCATTGGGACTAGTACACCAAATTTTCACTCTTCTGAAGTGAGCCCTATTAGGAGCCAACCCTGTTAAAGGTTACAAACACACTGTTAGGTGTGACCTTGTTAGAGGATTTTAATATGAGTCTAACACTTGCTAGCTGGCATGTATATGCTATGAATATTGATCAACCTCTATCGACACAATAGGTATCTAGCATATCTGGTGCTACCTAACTGCATCAGCCTCCTTCTTAGACTGTGTGTCTGTATCGGGCACTCAATGCTATTTTCATGATAAAAATTTTGGCAATCTCTTAGGATATACCTCAATTATAGAAGATGGTTAAGTCCTGCTCTGTTAAGAGACTTAATGCTTCAATGGTTAAACTGAAACATAATGACCTATTTCTAATGCAACTTGAATTGCATATTTTTAGATCTATTTAAGTATAATAGCTCTTTCATAAATGTATCAATTCAATTCCTTGTGCTCTACACTTTCTGCTATGTTATGTTGTGCTTCACTATTCATTGGTGTCTGCAGAATTCTTTAGCTCTCCCTCAGCTTGATTGATCAGGACTATATGAAGTTATACTTCATCAATTTCTCTTCAAAATCCTTATTCTATTCACTCCACTTCCTATGTATGTGATTATAGAAATGAATTACACTAATCTCTTATATAGACATGATATTCCTTAATTCGTGATTCTTGGCATGAAAAACAATCCAGCCAATTTGATTTAAAGCTTTAACTCTCGATTTATCTTGTAGTTATCTTCTTGCCAACTGTACAAATCTTCTTTAAATCAATTACTTAACTCCGGTCAAATAAAACAAATAAAAAAACTAGTTAAGTCTATCCTTAAGCTTTGTCAGCTAGATATTTTGTCATTTTCTAAACTCTCTGTTCTGTCGGTCAACTCTGTAGTTAGTCATCAGTGATAACTGCCAGCTCTGTCGGTGTGACTCCAGTCAACTTCAGGATCTCTTTCCATCGGGTATCATTGGATTTTTCTCGTTGGGAAACTCTATTTTCAACTTGTCAGGCATCCTTTGATTTTGCTTCGTCGGGAAACACTGTCTTTTTCTTGTCAAGTATCACTATGACTTTTTTTCTTTGCCTTTACCAATGGTGTGCACTCCGTCGGTGTTGTCTGTCACTTAGTGAATACTTGACTTTTATGCATTGCTGAAAGCATAATCTCTATTCCATTGATTCTCTGAAGTCTTTGGCATTATGTACATGACCGTACAAATGATATCAAGTTGACATCAATGACAATACAAACCATTAATTGATTTAATGCCTTGCATTATCTTCAACTTAACATTATCAAGCATTCAATCAGTTACATGTCATCAATCTCTCCCCCTGGCATTGATGGAAACATAATATATTATCACACTATACTATTTCTAATACAATATGAAATATAATAGTTGAGATTCTTTAGACTACCAAACAATTTGTTTTGATAACCGATAAAAATTTCTGACCATTGGTAAGCTATGTGTTAGCTTAGATTTGATTCTAGCAGCTTTCTGTGTGTCTTGTATTAATTTGTTGTGTTCTCTTCTTGTGTCAATTTCTCTCTTTTGACTGTTCTTCTACTTTTATGTCTCTATCTCTTGTCAGCAACTTTCCCTTTGTATATGATTTCTTTATACAAATTCTCTCCCTATAGATATGATCTCTCCCTATTTGGAGTAATATGATAATGAATAATTTCTTGTGATAATATGGAAACTTTCTCTCCCTTTGACAACAATGCCAAACAAATATTTTAGAAATATCTGACATTCATGTCAAACAATTATTTTCTTCTATCCATAATATATTCCTTGAATTTCGCTTATCCATCAACAATACATCAATATGATCTGGTGCTCAGTTATGATATATACCTTTCTATATATAGATGTAGATTTGAAGTTCATCTTTTTGCTTGCATCAGCATGAATGATATTCTGATAATATATAGGATGATGCGGCCTTCAATCATTTTACTAACTGGTAGACAAGGGTTTGACCCCTAGTCTTCTTCTCAAGTACTCAAATGTATCCTTGGGCAGTGGCTTGGTGAAGATATCAGCCAATTTTTCTTTTGATTGCACATACTCAAGTATCACCACTTTTTCTTGAACTTGTTCTCTTAAGTAATGATACTTGATTGCAATGTGTTTTGTCTTGGAATGCATGACTGGATTCTTGGAAATGTTTATTGCACTGGTGTTATCACAATAGATAATCACTGGTTTTGAGATCTTCATATGCATACCTTCCAGCAACTGTTTGATCCATGCAATATTTGAGCAATTTGCAGCAGCAGCAACATATTCTGCTTCTGCAGTAGACTGAGAGATGCATCCTTTCTTTTTGCTAATCCATGTGACAAGTCTGTCACCCATAAAGAATGATCCTCCAGTTGTGCTCTTCCGGTCATCAAGATTTCTAGCCCAATCAGCGTCGATAAACACCTTAAGTTCAAATTTGCCTTCTCTTATATACCATAAGCCAAATTCCTCAGTATTCTTCAAATATCTTAGAAATTCTTTTCACAATAGTCATATGTGATTCCCTTGGGTTAGCAGAAAATCTAGCAATAATTCCTAGTGCATGTGCAATATCTGGTCTAACGTGTACAACATACCTGAGTTTTCTTATCATTGATCTACACAAAGTGTAATTCACCTCTATTGTCTTGTCTTCCTTTGTTAATTTGCATCAAGTAGCCATCGGTGTTCCAACAGGTTTGGAATCTTCCATCTTGAATATTTTCAAGACCTCTTTGATGTATTTGGACTGTGTAATGAAATACCTTCACTTTGTTGAATGATATGTAGACCAAGAAAGAACTTGATCTCTCCAAACATAGACATCTCAAAATCTTTGCTCATTTCATCAGCAAATGACTTACATAGTGTATCATTGCCTCCAAATATGATGTCGTCAACAAATATTTCATCAATCAAAGTGTTAGCATCAGTATCTTCCCTTAAATAAAGATTACCATTTTCACTAGTCCTTATGAATCCAATACTTATTAGATAAGAATGAAGTCATTCATACCAGGCTTTGGGAGCTTGTTTTAATCCATACAATGCTTTGTGAAGTCTACATACCATGTTTTTCTTGTTTGGATCCACAAACCCTTCTGGTTGTTCAATGTCTACATTTTTGGTGCAGAGCACCCTAGGGTTTCTCGCTCTAAGCCCTAGCAGTTTAACAGAGTGATCATGGAGCAGATCATGGTTTTCCAAAACCCTAAAATTTTTATAATTCCTAGCGTGAAAGCAGTAGTGAAAACCAAAAGACCTACGAAGTTACGGTGACTGTCTAGCAGGAACCGGTTATATTATGTTTATCGCGCAGTCGCGAGTTGATGGGCGGTTAGTTTGAAACCGGCGCGATGGTGCGATAATAATCTATCACAAAGTCATAGGGTAACTGACAGTTAGCTCCCTAAGGGTTGCGACAATGCGATGACTGTCTATCACCCAGTCGCCGATCAACCGGCGGTTAAGTTCATAAGTGGGCGAGTGAGCGACAACTGATGCATCACGTGATCGCAGAGTAACAGACAGTTAAGTTTATAAGTGCACGAGAATGCAACGAGAGCTCATCACACAGTCGCAGACTAATCGGCAGCTCGTGTCAGAGTGTTGTGGGTACGCGATGAGAGCTCATCGCACATTCGCAGCTGAATCAGCAGCTCAGTTCAAAGCATTGCGAGTGCGCGACAAAAGGCATCACAGAGTTGTAGAGTAATCATCATCTTGGTTCAAAGCATAGTAGGTGTGCGACAACAAGGCGTCACAGGGTCATGGAGGAATCGTTAGCTTAGTTCAAGGCATAGTGAGTGCGCGACAACAACATGCATCACATGGTCGAAGAGAAAACGGCAACTCGGGTGTAAGTGTTGTGAGAGTGCGACAAGCATTGTATCGCAAGGTCGTAGATCAAGCATGCATAGTGATTATAAATCGTGACTATGTGATTAATAGAAGAAGCATTGCAAGTGCCTGACCGAGTTGAGTAAGAGTTACGATGCCACAGACAGAGAAAGATTGACTTGCCAACCGGGTAGATGGCAGTTGAAAAGTTGGATACGACAAAATAGAAAAGAGAATGCCATGAAGGAAAGTGTTGTCCACATCGACAACCATGCTGATGATGATTGATGACAGTTACAGGAGGAAAATGAAGAGCCGAGATAGGTAGAATCTTCAGACGGCAGGTAACCGAGAAACGGTTACAATCAAGAACAGGCCGAGTTATAAAATGAAGGAAGGAAACTTGTAAAGAGGTTGGAGAAGTTAGAGAGACTGAAGAGACTAGCATAGAAGATTTGATTTTGCATTGTAATTCTCAGATTTTCAATAAAGAATAGTTTCTGTGTATTTTGTGCGTTCTTTTATTGTGTGCAAACTTTTGTAGAGTAGGATTTTGAGTTCAGTTAAGTATCATGGGTGTTTCTTGACTCTTATAATCCATCCTATGGAGTGTGACCATCAAGAAGCATCCCTCATGTATTTTATTTCTGTTTCTATGTTTGAGATTGAGAAGAGGCTAGTCAGAATTGGAAACAAGTCTTAGGCGAGCTAAATGGTCAGAGAGATAGAAGGAGAAGGGTGCATGACTGATTTGATTCAGTCATGGAGAGTAAGATGAGGTAGAGAGTGAAACATTTTAGTGGGTAGGAAACCTAGGAGGGAAGGAGTATAGAAATCCTTCTAGTTAGGGTATGTGAGTAACCCTAAGAGACTCATGTGTGAGTCTAGAGGATCCTGAAGTGAATAGGGTCCCAGGTGATATTCCTAAGAAAGAGGAGTCTAGGAGAGAAAGGTGACCTCCCCATCAGATTGGTATCAGAGCCCAGTTAAAGATTTGGATTTGAAATTCGTAGATGTTTCAAAGTACTGAGGAATCAGTAGGAGAATCAGCCATGGTGACAAATGTAGAGTTGGCTAAAGAAGTGAATGAGCAGAAGGAGAGAAATAGACTCCTTGAGGAAACTCTAGAGTTAATGAGAAAACAAATAGAGGATATTGCTGATAAAGTAACTGGAGAAGTAGAAAGTTCCAATAAAGGAAAATCTATTGTAGAGGAGGATGTTATACCAGAACTAGACCCTCCTATGCCAGAAGAACCATTCTTGAAGGCTATCAAGGCACTAGGTAGAAAGTCATTGGACGGAGTACCAGTACTTGCTGGAAAAATGGATTCTGAACTGGTAATGGAATGGATTGAAGGAATGGAGAATCATTTTGATTGTGAAGGAGTGACTGAAGCACAGAAAGTGAAAGT
>MU228233.1:4752124-4763701 GCA_018584345.1 Thuja plicata
TATATATATATATATACCTAGAAACTTTCTCCTTGTCATCTTCTGAATCTCTAGTCCTAATTAGAATCCTATAAAACTCTTCAATATACTCTTGCACTGATTTTTTTACCTGCCTCAAACCTTGCATCTTCTTGAACATTTCCAATTCATAATCCATTGGAATGAATTGCTTCTTCAACTTTTCAACCATTCTGTTCCATCTGACTATCTTATCTTTACCTCTCTGATTTCTTTCTAATTGAACTTCCCTCCACCATATGTTTGCATGACCTTTTAGTTTTGTCTTTGCAAACTAAACTCTATCAGGATCTTCCACTTCTTCATACTCAAAGTATTCATCCATCTCATTAATCTAATCAATCAACTCTTCTGGCCTAAGGCTTCCAACAAATGTAGAAACTTCAATCTTAGGTCTTTTCCCAATTTTACACATAGCTCTCATAAATATAGCCTCTCCTGGATCTCTGACATCTTCTTTAGCTTCTTCAAAATGATCTTCTTCATAAAACACCTCACCATTACTTCTATTTTCTCTAGACACATTCTTCCTTTGTAACTCCTCTCGCAGATCTTGCACTCACTTCTACAAAGCTCAAAAATCTTCAAGACTGAACTCCTCCTTAGGTTCTTCCTCTGTGATCTCGCGGATTTTCTTCAGAGGCATCTTTTCTCCACAAATCTCTAACAATTCTTCTCTGCTACCACCTGATGTAGTCAAGGATGGAGGATCCAATGAAGGATTATCCAAACTTGTAGCAAATAACTATAACAATAGAAACAACCAAATACATAGAAATATAATCAACATTAAGCTCATATATATCATCTCAAATATCAATTACATTTAACATGTCAGGCTGTAAGGCCTTCTCGATTATGACCAATTACAAAGCTAGAATTAAGATCTAATACAGATCTTTTGCAACACATACATTTATCATCCAGATTCTCAGATCCAACACCTGATCTGCCTTCCCAATCTGATTCCCCCTAAAATATGCCCTAAACTATAAAAAAATACAACTTAAATACAAAAGGAAACCAACTGGGCCAACCTCCAATAACAATCATTGGAGAAACCCTAGACCCATATTTAGGTCACACAAACCCTAATGAGATATCCACCATTAATGTCATAATTAAAATTAAATGAAGAAGTCGGCCACCAGATCCAATTCCAAAAATCAACAACTCGGAAAGAGGATCACCAAAAATCAGCAACCATCAGTAAAGCATACCCGAGCATCAGAAAACCCGTCGGTAAACACAGAATTGTAGCAGTACTAAAATTTGTCAGTAAACACTGAATTACAAAAATTCTGAAGTTCGTTGGTAAACATTGAATCAGAACAATACCAAAACTCGTCGGTAAACAATGATCACCGAGCAAACAAGAAACCTGAGTACTCAACTGAGGACTCCTCCAAACTACTAATCTTCAAAGTAAACATATATTTTTTTTTGACATGGAATTGCTAAGAGTCTTAGGATGCTCTTGCATCACTATGTGTAGAGCCATGGGAATTCAAATGGGAGATACATTTCCATGGATGGAAAAATTTGCAAAATTACTCAATCAAAGGTTTCTAAAAGGAGTGATGTGGATATTCTAATCTTTTTGGTTTTTGGGTTTAGTCATGACAAGATACACTAAATCGGAGAGCACACATTTTTTGGGTTTTGTTCATATATGGTATATCAAAACAAGGAACACATATTGGTGTGTACCTCCAATGTGTATCAAAACATTAATGGGTGATATGTACCTAGGGTTTTTTGAGATCTTTGTCCTATTCTTTGATGTCAATGCAATGTAGGGGTAGAAAGGAGACTCAATGATTGTTGATTTCAACTCTTTTTGTCTATAAATATGTCAAAATTGTTCAACCTAGAGATTTTTATTGGTGGAGAGACATACATATTAACTTTGGTGCACGTTAAAAGGTTAAAAAAATATTATTTATGAAATTAATTTAAATTGTGAGAAATTAATATTGCAGTGTATGTTTAACTTAGAAATGTATGATTCATGATAAAAGTAAATCAAAATAATTGCTAAATAGTAGTTCATTAAGGGAACGGAACTAAAAAAAATTACAATTTTTGTGTTTAATATACATTATTCAATGATAATTTTCTTGTATATAAAATGATGAGATGATTGGTTAAAAGAAAGGTGTGGTAAGAATACCAGTAAGATTGTCTTCTATTCAAATATAGACCAACCAATATAAATTTCCTCAAAAATATAAATGTAGGTACATAGGCTTCTAGAAGTGAATACAAAAGATTGGATGTAGAAAGGTACCTAATAAGATTGGTAAAATTGTCTTCTATGGAAAAACATACCAACTAATATTTCTATATTAAATAGAATAATTTCTGAATGCTCTAGAAAAGAACTATGAAGAGTTTGTTCAAGAATAATGTAGCTAGAAAAATAGAAGGATAGCATGAGAAAGTGTAAAAAAGGATTTCATGCAGAGATGTCCTCATATCTTATTAGTCCCTCTCATTTAAGGTGGGGACTAATGTTTCCAGGCCTCTATTTTGCAATAGTCTTTGTCTCGGTAATCATGAAAATAGTGTAACATTCACTATATACTATGGTGGGAAGATTTTTCTTCCCTCAAAAATTCTTTTTTTCTCATTCACCCAGCTGTTTTTTCCCGATGATCTTTTTAATTTCCTGTATAGAAAATTTTGAAAAAATTTGGGGGATCGTACCAACTGGTGGCAATGCTGGCAAGTCATGGCAAGCGGTAGGGAGTGTTGTGAAGAGAATTGGACGTGGCTTCTGCATGCTATTTTAGCATCAAGGGCATCGACCTATTTCACTTTATTGCCACAAATGAGGCTGCCCGTCCAGTGAATTTCTTTGACCATTTGAATGTTGTTTAGATTCTAAGGTATTGTGTTAAATCTTCTCTATTTTCCTGAAAAACTTTCCTGGTCGTATTGCCACATTCAAACGTTTTGTTTTAGTTATTGAGTTTTGGGAAAAAATCCAAGGCGATGTCCCACCTCTGCTCAAATGCTTCAATCTCATGCTAAATCTACAGGTATATATTATCACTTCTTTGAAGTTTCATTGGTTTAGGTGCGAGCATGACATTTATGATAGGTTTGTTGATTTGGTTTGATCTTTGATTGCCCTATTCTAGGGTTTGGAAGTTCAAATAAAACCATCACCTGACATAAGAAGCTCAACATGCATGGACCACTTTGTTCCTGGTATTGTAAAATATATCTCCCTCCATGTTCATTTACCTTGAAGTTTTGCAATTTTTTAAAATGTCTAGGGTTCGTTAGTTTTATTTAGGTTCCATTGTAACAAGGGAGCTTGAATTTTCAGTTTTGTCTCTCTGAATCATTTTGTACTTACCATCAAACTTTACATATTTTAATTTACATTTTGTAATGTGAAATTAATTTCATGTACAATTAATTTTCTAGATTGGATTTCAGCGATATTTAGAGTTTGAAGTAACAAATTATGTAATTTGTAAATTATCTTCACATTTGGATGCTATTAATCAATTTTTTTTTAAAGTTTTGACACATCCATTGATAATGTACCAAGTGCATTAAGGGGCAGAAAAGGCTTGGAATCAAAAACACTTTGTAACAGATCATAACCAATGCACTTTAATTTAAAGAAGACATACTGGCTTACTATCTAACAAACCCTTAGTATTAGCCTCATTATTGGTTCATTTGAGCTTAGTCTGGAAAAGAACCAAGCGGCTAAGAATGCTTGACATTATCTATTAATTCTAGTGTCTCCTACTTGCAACGCATTTTCTCTGGTAGAAAACGCTGGGGCATTCTAAATTATTTTATAATGCGCAGCGATTTTTCTTCCTAACATGTGCCTTGATGTTGGTTTCTTATTTGGTCATGGTGTGCTGGTTTTATTGGTGTGGTGTGTTGGTTTTATTGGTGCCTTGTCTCCCATGAGCTGGCCATAATTTATAAGATTGGGTGCTACGTCTGGGTAATGGAAGCCATTTAATAAAATTTTCTTTTCTATTTATTTATTTTCCCCTCCTTTGAATTTTGCATTCCTCAAAACCTTGTTGTCTTGAGAGCCACTGGTTCTAGACGCTTTTCCTTCAGCATTTATGCAGTCTGTAATCCTCTCCTTGTTATCTCATGCTAGATTCTAATATTACATTTACTAATGCATGATTTGATACTTAATAAATTAGAGTCATACAATATTCCCCAATTCAACACCAGCATTTTAATGCATATTGAAATTTCAACAATTATTAGGCTGCATATGTTCTTTGATGTGCTAATGCCTAGTGCATATTGAAATGGTAAAGAGATTTTATTATTTTAATTTTCTTTTTAACCGAAGCTAAAGTATAGAGAAATGCCTTAAACTAGTACATATATACCATTTGCTCCGACTTTGATTTAATCTTACTGCTCTGTTTGTATATCGAATTTAAGAACATGCTGAAATCTGCAAATAGTTTCTAGATCACTGCTCTCTTCATTAGACATGTGATGAAGAACATTTTCAGTGCCTCCAAATGAATTTTTGGCTTATGTATCCCAAATCAGAAGTGGGTATTTTGATTAAAAATATAGTATTCTTAACCACAACAAACTCCATTTTGATTGTATTCATAATGAAACAAGTAAATGATTATTAATTCATCCCTTTTGTAATTTCATATTGATCTGATGTGAAAATAAAAAAACCTAATTAAATTATGCGTCTTCGAAGCTTATGAATCTATCATTTTTGGAGGGGTTTTGAATCTCAAGTTAGAACCATTTTTCACTTCCTATATATATATGATTTTGTTTCTATGCTTGACATGCTGGTATCATTGAACCATAGATACAAATTACTCTATGATTCTATCATGTACAATTGCAATTAAAGTGTTTAAAGTATCAAGTTTAGACATATGACTGTGATTTTAAAATTTACTTCAAGTCTATTAAATGCATGTTTTATACCAATTACCAAAGAAATAAAATTATTTCAGAAAATTGATGTTTCAATAACCTCTACTCTTTTTAATGATATTTTAAAAAAAATAAAAAACACCCTTTTGTAGAGATTAGAGTCAAGATTATGGTCATATAAAGTTTATAGTATTTATATTAGATCTAATATATTATAATTTCAAAATACAACAAGTACATATTTTAACATTCGATAAGATGTTGCTTCAAATAAATTAAAAAATAGTAAATCATATCAAAAAAATTTAAAATTTATATTTAACACTACAGGAGAGAGTCCTCTTCCAGAAAATGTAATTTTTTTTCTGAATGGGGTAGATTTGATAGGGGAAATTTGGTGGGAGATGAAAACTGTCGATTTCAGAAAGTTCAACTTTGAGTAGTTATAATGGAGAAAATATACAGTGAAAACCAATCTTTCTTCTTTTATGCACTAGATATACATTGTATCTATAATATATTTTAAAATTGTAGGAAAAATAGATTATTTTCATATCCTTGTTTGTGGGAACTAGACCCCAAATTTTCAGTAGTTTTCAGCAATTAAAAAATGAACTTCAAAAATTAAAAAAACTATGTCAATTCTTGTTGAAAAACAATTTAAAAAATTATAAGCATAAACTTCATCCATTTTTACACATTTCATCAATTTACATTATCCTCAAATTCTAAATAAAAATGTCACTTTTCATGTCATTAAAGTTGAACAGTTTGCATGTTCTGTTTTATCTCAAGAAATTCAAAAATATATTCTCACCTTCATTTAGTAAGAACTCAAAGATTGACACTGTATATTATTTTCCAGTGCATTGCGATTTAGAGATAAATATCATTTTGAGGACATTTGTTGTGAAACCAATTTTTCATCTCGCCTGCTATACTAGCATAATTAATCTTGTACAACGAATTTAGATCTACATATAGTATGGCACTAAGGCTCACACTTAATCTCTAATCTCTTCCACATGCGTGGTTGTTACAATTTTTTTTGCATCCTTCTATTGTGCATAATGTTCCTTCTCTCTAAGACTGGTGTGAATAATGTTTTGTACAAGAAAATGAAGATCATGATGCATTTTTTCCTGTCAAAATTGTAAGAGTTTTCATCTTTAGTCATTTATTTTGTTAGTATCATTACTTTGTTCACTGTCCACACTTCATTGTATATTATTTTGTCCCGATTCTCCTCAGGCTTATTAGCACAATGTCCTATTATGATACATTATAATCAATTTTTTTCGTTATTAAATCTTCTTCTCCCTCTCTATGTAGTTGACTACCATGCTTCGGTTATATTGACTACTTCGGTATGGTCGATGATCTTTACAAAATTTACACCTTATGCACACAAAAAATTACTCTCTGCAACTCAATTAATTCATTGCAATCAGTTTGTGGCTCCAAACAATGTGCGTTATCCTATGTCTTCACCGTTCTTCTCAACGCTAGGACAAATGACAAATCCCTGCTACTCCCCTACCTAAGGTAGGGACTCTAGCTGCGCGCAGCCCTTTTTTACCTATTGTTTCTCATTCACTAAAGTAAATTATGTTCACTTATGCATTGGATTAGTGTTAACATTTATAGAATACAAGTTTTTAAACGTTAATTATTTGTGAATCTATTGAATTCTATCTAAAGATGAATAACTATTAATCGGTTGATACATAAAATATTTTCCATTGCTCTCTATGATATGAAAAATTTCAACCTTTCTCTTGGAAGATATTTAACTGCATAGGTAAAACCTTAGCTTTTACTTTAGGATGTGATTGATAAAACACTCAAAAAACACAGCAATGCACACTTCACCTGGAACGCTCCAAAAAACTAGTCTCAGGCTTGCTATTTATAGGAAAATAGATATTAATTATAAAAAGTGTAGTTAGGTGCATCATTGATAATGGATAGTTGAACATGGCGGCTGGTTTATGCAGTGCAACAACACATGCTTAATATGCACATTCTGGAACATTCTCTTGGTTGTGCTAACCATGGTAGTTGGTGGAAGTAATTAATTTATTTTAACATCCTCTTTAAATTAATTACACTATTATTCTAAATATCCCCCCATAATCTGTAAATGATGGATCCTAGCCTAAAGCCTTGTTAGGTACCCATTTACAATCATTTATTTCCTAAATATAATGATTAGAATTCACTAAAATCCCCCTAAATTACAACCATGAGATAGTCAAGTGACTGCTCGTAAGCCTAAAATATTTCAAATAAATACAAACTTAGCTTCACATAATGTCTTGGTAAATATATCATCTACTTTATCTTCTATCTTGCAGTTAAAAGATGAATCACCTTTTCTTGGATGAGATGTCTGATAACTGATGATAGACCTTAATATATTTTGTATGAGCATGAAATACTAGATTGTTGGACAATGAGATTGCACTTTGATTGTCACAATGAAGTACAAATGGTCCTACTTGATGATATTTGAGTGGTGATAAAATAACATGTAGTCAAGTTATATCTTTAGCTGCTTCATTTGTTGTGGTATATTTAGCCTATGTAGTAGATAGAGAAATAGTAGATTGTTTCTTACAATATTAATGTCTTCCTCAGGGATCAGGACTTCTTCTTTCTTCACTTTAAAAGTTCGCACTTTCTTTGTCTATGCACACCTACAAGTAGTATTAGAGCATGTCACCATTTGTGACAAAAAGAAGCTAATCATGGGATAGTTGAAGGAATTTGATTATCATCATTTGTGATAGAAAATAAATGTTTGCAGTAAGGAAGAGGCACATCGTTGTTTAATGAGCATATTGAAAGCACTAAGCTGTTGAAAGCTTGTACATAGTGATTCAAGACTGCTGTTAAAAGGAATAGCTACAAAAAATTTGAGGGCCTGCTCAAATTTAGGAAGAGATCGCTGCCCTGATTTCTAACTCCCGTGCCAAGAAGGTGAGATCGCTATTTATGTAGTTAATATTTTGATCAGTCAAAGAAAAAAATAAATTCTTTTATGCTCAGATAATATTTTTTCAAATGTTCAGATATTCATATGTTTATGAATTGAGCACAGTCAAAACACAAATCTGAATTTTTCTATCTTAGAAAGTTTGTTAGAATAAGTTTGTTGAAGTAGATTGACTTAGAGTTATGGTATCAAGCATTTTTCAGTCACTTATTCCAATATATTCTAGTAATAATTATGATAATAGGGATTTTAGAATGAATTTGATATTTGATGCATATGAGTTATCAAACATGATTATAAATGGTTATACTGAACCTAGAGATGAGTCTACATTGACTGTTGATGAAAAGAAAAATCTTGATGAAAAAAGGAAAAAGAATAGAAGGGATTTGCAGATTATTGGACAAGCATTAGATGATTGAGTTGTTGGAAGGATTAAAAAATCCATTACAACTAAGAAATCATTGGACATTCTAGAGACAACATATCAAGGTACAAATATGGTAAAGCTTTCCAAACTACAAGCACTTCTAGAAGAGAATTTTAAAATTTGCAAATGAAAGAATCTAATTTAGTAGATAAATTTATGTATCATGTTACTTATTTTGTTAATCAAAAAAGGAAATGTGGTGATGAACTAGCTGATCAAAATGTTGTAAAAAAATATTTTGAGAAGGTTTCCTAGAAAATCTGATTCTATTGTTATGATAATTGAGGAATCTAAGGATTTGACTACATATTCTATGGATGAGTTGGTTGGTTCTTTGAAAAATTATGAAGACGAGTTGAAAAGTAATAATAATAATTCAATGGAGAATGCATTCAAACCACAAATGAAATTTGGCAGAGACATAAGAAGAGACAATTTTCAAAGTGAAGAAAGAAGATGTCCTGATCCAGGAGGAGGAAGAAATAAAAGCTTCAACAATTACCAGTCATCCTAAAGGGTTTTTATATCCAATGTTCAATGATATTTTTGTAGGAAGTATGGGCACTTTGCATATGAATGTCAAAAGAAGAAAGCATACAGAGAGAAGCAAAATGTAAATTTTTCTGAGAGTAGTCCAGGGACATTATTTCATTTCACTTCAATCAAGAATTGGTGAATAATAAAGAGATCATTTAATGATATTGCAGATCTCAGGAGTAGGTTGCATATATTTTCATGAAGACATTAGCACAAGAATAATGTGAGTATTATAAATTTTGATGTAATTAGTGATAGAAATTAGGGGGAGTGTTGGCAGACATTAATCGTGACCAACAAACAAAAGGATGTAGTAAACTATGCATTTAAAATAAGAATTTTTCACCATCCATTCTTCCAACATTGTTATATTTCTTTGACTTCTAGTTTCTAGGTATTTCCCTTATCCATGCTTTTTCACATTGGAGTTGATAGCATTTACAATGAAACTCCAAAATTATGGAATGTTCTCAGACCTCTATAAATTAGAGGTCTGAGAACATTCTAGCATTCTTGAGATTTTTACAATGCTATTAATTTCCATGTGAAAGGAAAGGATGTCGATAGGGGAAATATATGGAAACTAGCAATTAAAGAACTATAACTATGTTGATAGACTGGATGGTCAGAAAGTTCTATTTTAAATGAATAGTTTACTGCATCCATTTGTTCGTTGGTAGAAATTAATTGCTAGCTCCATGAAAACCATGGGATTACATCCATTTGTTCGTTGGTATAAATTAATGTCTTCCTCCATGCAAACCATGTGAATAATTCTAGGGGGCTGGATCAATGGTTTATTCTAACCAATGTAATTAGTTTATCTAGGTTAATACCCCNCCCCCCCCCCCCCATTAATTTATTACACTAACTATTGTAAATATTCCCCCATAATCCAGAAAGGATGGGTCCTGACCTAAAGCCTTATTATTTACCCATTTATAATCATTTATTCACTTAATACAATGGTTGTAATTCACTTGAATCCCCTATGAATAAAAACCACAAGATAGTCAAGTGACTGCTTGTAAGCCTAAAAGATGTCTAAGAAACACAAACTTAGTTTCACATAATGCCTTGGTCAATATATCACGATTCTCATCCTCTATCTTGAAATATTGAAGATGAATCACCTGTTGCTGGATGAGATACTTGATATAATGAGGATAGAGCAGTAGTAGATTTATTTTTACAACACCATGAAATGGAGCATGCACCAAGATAGAAAACATAACCTGTAGTTGATTTACGGTCATCTGCATATCCTACCCAATCTGAGTCAGAATACCCAATAAGTGGAAGATATCGATGAGATTAGTAGAAGGAACCCATTGTCAAATTCCCTTGCACATATCTTAGTATTCTTTTGGCTACAATCCAATGTGGGACCTTAGGGGAACTCAAAAATCTAGAAACCTCACTAGTTGCAAAAGAAATATATGGTTGAGTGTGAGTTAAATACACAAGACTACCAACCAATTGCATGTATAAGGTATGATCAACATCTTCTCCTTCCATATCCTTTCTTAACTTTAAACCAGGAGCAACTGGAGTAGACACACTTTTAAAATCTTCCATCTAAAAAATTTTCAACAAGTCTGGAGCACAATTTGTTTGAGAGAGATAAATACTATCATCCTTCTTCCATATATGTTATATGCCAAGAAACTAATGTAGAAAAAAAAGATTTGTCATCTCAAATGTATCTTACAATTTTAACTTTATGTTATTGATTTGATTCATGTTATGCCCTGTAATGATAAGATCATCAACAGAAAGCACAAGAATATGATACCACCATCATCAAATTCCTTCACATAGAAATTTGGATCATGAGGACTATTATGGAAGCCTTGAATTTGGAAATATTCATCAATTTTAGCATACCAAGGCCTTGGAGCTTGTTTCAAACCATATAGATACTTCCTTAATTCGAAAACCAGGTATTCTTATCTTTGAATTTCAAATCCTTGGGGCTAATTCATATAGATTTCTACATCATTTTCACCATTCAAAAATATATTTTTAACATCCATTTGGTGAAGATACCACTTGAAATGAGCTTCCAGTTCTATAATAGTCCTAACAACACTAATTCTTGTTACTGGTGCACAATTTTCTATATAGTCAATTCCCTCTTTTTGTGAATACCTTTTGTCCACTAGTCTTGCCCTATGTTTTCAATACTTTCATCTAAATTGAACTTAGTTTTATATACCCACTTATTTTTGACCACATTCTTACCTTTACGAAAGTCCACCAATTCCCAAGTTTTATTCTTTATCATAGAATCATACTCACTTTTCATAGGCACTTGTTCCCATCATATTTTCCTTTAGCCTCATCATATGTTTTGTGATCATTAGTCTTCATTATGGTGGTCATTAAAGAATAACTAATTTGTTGATTCCTTTGATAAATGTCTTGAATACTCTGTTGGAAATACAATAATGGAAAGCAAGATACTGAGAGGGGGGGGTGAATTAGATCTTCAAATTTAAACACTTAAAACAAACTGATCCACATTCATACATATATGAATCTAATGTAATACCTAATAGCATCCACACAATGAAATAAATAACTCATAACACAAGAACTTGGTAACCCAGAAACCCAAATAGGTAAAACTAGGGTGGGGATGACACCCACAAAATTCTCCACTACTACAGTAATAAAGTGT
>MU228233.1:4802804-4862110 GCA_018584345.1 Thuja plicata
AATTAATTCGATCATAGGGTTTGTTTAGCCAAATAGATATTTAGGAATTAAATATGATGTATGATTAATACAGATTTAGGATTTTCTGCATTTGACACTCAGGTTGAGTAGAGTCAGTGAAAACTCATATTTTCCTAGTACAATAGGACTTTGATGATTCAGAAGAATGACAAATGCAACAAAATTGGTTAGGGTTGCAGGATGCCAATTTTGGGGTGTTACAACAATCTTGTGCTCTATGACCATATTTGTGATATTTATAGAAATTACCACTAAGTCTAGGTGTTTTGCTTTCCTTTGTCTTACATTCATGTGTTTTATGTCCAAACTTATTACAGTTAAAGAAATAACCATTAAAATTAGTTTTTCGATTGGACTTACCATTCTTGCTTCAATAAATGTTTTATGTATGACCTAGTTTCCCACAGTGGTGGAAAAAAGGTTTGTTATTTCTTGGCTTTGCATACCTTCTTTCACATGTCTTAGATAATTCTCCTTCTTTAATGGTTGTATGTTGTTTAGTGTGACCTAATCCAAAAGAATCTTTAGGTCTTCTTGATGCTTCCACCAGTTGTTCAAAGTAGCTCATAGCTGTATTGGGATCATTCAATCTATTATTAAGTTTTTTCTCAGATCTCAATTCATCTTTTAACTGACTATTCTCAGATCTAAGATTTACAATCTCCAAGTCTTTCCTACTGATCTCCTGATTCACAAGTAGTGGTTGATTTGCCATGTCTATTTGATTGATTGTCATTGTTTGTACATCATGTGTTCTTTCATCAAGTCTGGTAGTTATCATTCTTTTGTCTTCTTCTGCCATAGCCTTGTCATCTTCAGCTTTCTTTTTCTGTTCAACAAATTCACACATTCTTATTGATTGTGCTTCTTGTTCCTTTTTCAAGTTTCTGACTTGTTCACATAGTGCACTATTCTTTTCCAGTAGATCTACTATTGTTGCATCACTCTCAGTAGAATCTCCATTCTGAAATAGATTTTTGGTGTCCTCTTCCTGATAATGAGTGTCATTCATTTGTTTGGCCAAATCTTTCCTTGCAGTCAAGGACTTCTTTAATACTTGTCTTATTGTCTCAAGTTGTTGTAGTGCTAGCTGAATATCAATCTTTTGACTCTCAATGACTTTACCCATCTTGTAGATCTCCATCTCAAGATCTATATTCTCAAGCTAATTATGACCTTTTTAGAGAACTGAGCTCTGATACCAATTGTTGGAAATACAATAATGGGAAAGCAAGATACTGAGGGGGGGTGAACCAAATCTTCAAATTTAAACACTTAAAACAAACTTATCCACATTCATACATATATGAATCTAATGTAATATCAAATAGCATCCACACAATGAAATAAATAACTCATAACATGAGAACTTGGTAACCCAAAAAACCCAAATAGGTAAAACTGGGGTGGGGATGACACCCACAAAATTCTCCACTACTGCAGTAATAAAGTGTGCTTGTTAAGGCTACAAATGTTGATTACAAAATGCAATCTACTCTGTGAAAGGTCTGCCCAGTTAAGAGCTAAAAATCATTACAATCTACCCTGTGAGAGGATTTCAACTTACAATAAAGTAAGCACTCTGTTAGGAGATTTTGAAAGGTCTACTAGAACCACTTTGTTAAGATATTTTCACCTGATACAATGATTAGAATGTCTCAAGTATTGATCCTTTGTTATGCACTCGGATGCTGATGACAGATCTCCTCTTTCCAATACCTTCTATGATCTCACAATCTTATATAACTTTACTCTGTTGTTCACTGTGTTGTCACTTTGCTTGATCTCTGCTTCTTAACAAAATAACCCTCTGTACATTTCACTTCAAAATGCAGTCACCACACACTTCATCTACTCTCTTCTTACACACACAAAATAGGGTTTAGAAGCAATCTAATATATCTATTCAAGTCTGATAGCGAGATCTAGATCAACGATCAAGATCTAATACCCATACCTTGATGGTATTACAATTAATGATTACAATATATCATGCATAGGATAAAACAATTAAATGCATAACTAACTCCATATAAGAATATTAAATGCATACATAAGTTGGCCCAAAATCTTATACAAGTTGGCTTGATCACTTATCCTCGAAGTTTGAATCATTTTAGATATGTATACAAAAAAAATTTCTGCTCAGCACTTGACTTCTCTGTTACTCGGCACTTCACATCTCTGTATCCTACTTGGCTCGGCAATGTTGCTCGGCCTTGTATAGTTTTAGCTTGGCCACAGTGATAGCCAACTAAAACTGCCTAAGTGAATGACTAAGTGTTGGTCACTAATCATCAACAAAACATAGAGAAGAACATACTCATGGTCTTTGGAGGAGGAATAGATTCTTTAGCTATATCAAAGGTTTCCTTAGCACTTTACCGAATTTAAAAATCATTGGAAGATTCATGATTATCTATGTACACTTGTGGAATGAGACATAATTTTTTCATATCATCAAACCCATCATTAAACTTGACATCCCTACTTGTAAACACATCTTCCACACTAGGATCATATAACCTATATCCATTCCTTTGA
The DNA here is from genome assembly GCA_018584345.1 of Thuja plicata. Classification (NCBI taxonomy): domain Eukaryota; kingdom Viridiplantae; phylum Streptophyta; class Pinopsida; order Cupressales; family Cupressaceae; genus Thuja; species Thuja plicata. The sequence continues at coordinate 4,805,370 of MU228233.1, forward strand.
TCATCATATCCCACAAAGATGCACTTAATACTTTTCTTATCAAAATTTATTTCTCTAATCTCAAATAGTATATGAGCATATACTTCACATTGAAACACTAAAAAATACTTAACATTTGGTTTCCTCCCAGTCCATGCTTCTTCAGAATTATTATTTTTCAAACAACTTGTGGGAGGTCTATTTAAAACATGAGATGCGGTATTAACAAACTCAGCCCATAGAAATAAAGGAAGATCCTTGGATTGTATCAATAACTTGTCATTTCTACTAAAGTCCTATTCTTCCTTTAAGAAACACCATTCTGTTGAGGAGTATATCTAATAGTCATTTCTCTCTTGATCATATGATACGCAAAATGATTTGAACTTTTTGTTCACATATTCTCCACCACTATCAGTTCTTATTCGCTTAATCTTATTCCCACTTTCTTTTTCCACAAGTGCTTTAAACATTTCAAATTTGTTAAATAATTAATCTTTTTGTTTTTGTAAGTAAACCCAAACTTTCCTTGAAAAATCATCAATGAATGTTAAAATTTACCTAGCTCCTCCCTCTTACGTGGGATTCATAGAGACACACAAATCACTATGGACAATTTGGAGACTTTTACTTGTCCTCCGTGTACGCCTTTAAAAATTTTCTCTATGTTGTTTACCATCTATACATCATTTACACACATTTGTGTTTACCTTTATCCATTTTAGTCCATCAACCATATCCTTCTTGGAAATCATAGCCAAACTTTGATAGTTTAAGTGACCATATCTTTGATGCCATAGTTCACCTGTGGAGGATTTTATAGTAGTATTATATTTCTTATTAACAGATGCTAAAAAATTGTATATGCCGTCATTCTCAACTCATGTTACCAATATTTTGTATCCATCATTAATATTCTTGATTAAACACTTATTTGAATAAAACTCCACCTTATAACCATGTTGACTTATTTGACTCACAAAAAGAAGATTTTTGGTTAACTTAGGTAAACTATTCACATTAGTTATTTCCAATTACTTTCCATAATTTCCTTTCATTGAAGTTGTACCTATTCCTTCAATTTCATGTGAACTATCATCACCAAGAAATATTATTTCACCTTTTGTTTCTTCTGAAGAGCTAAAAATGTTTTCGTTGTGTCATATGTTGGCTAGCTCCTGAATCAATATACCATGCATTACTTGAATTGGCTTGAGTATCTAAGGAAGCTATCATTATATTATGATCACCCTGTTCTTGAATAAAATTGGATTTCCTTCTTTGATTAAATCCCCTTTGTGATTTCTTAAAACATTGATCACTTTTATGCCCTTCTTGTCCATAATTATAACATATGATAGCATTTATCCCTTGAAATTTATTTTGTAATTTCTCCATTTATTTATTTTTCTTTGATATTTTTATCTATTTTGTTTATCAATTTGTTGATTCCACTACCTTTGATTATTTATATATTGATTCCCTTGATTAGTTCTTTGATTTTTATATGATCAACCTTGATTATAATTCTTATGTTTTACCTCTAGCTATAAATGCTTGACTCTTGCTAGACTCACTTGTAAAATTATAAATCCTTTCTTCTTCATTCAACAAAGCACCATACACTTCTTTGAATTTTATATTCTCACATTTTTGAGTTAGTTCCAATTTACAAATGAAATTATTGTACTCATCTTGAAGACTTTCAATTAAAAAATATATAATTTCAGAGTCTTTCTACTCAACCTTCATCATTTAAATTTTATTTCTTAATTTTTTGATTTAGCCCTATTATTATTCATGCTATCTCCTCCTTTCATTTTCAAATGAGTTAATTATCTCTTAATGCCCATTAATTTTAACTTGCTAGTTCTTTCATATAATGTTTTCAAATTTTCCCATATTTCTTTAGTTGTGTTCAAATTTAGAGTATGAGGTCTTATCCCTAGACGAATTTGCCATAAAAGTGTAGCATGTGCATTCGTATCCATTTTATTCCATTTTCTGTGTTGGCTTTGATCTATAGGATTTTCTTCTATTGCTACTTCCCAAAAACCTTCCATTTGTAAAATAAAATCCATCTCACATTCCCAACAAGCATAGTTAGAGCCATCTATTTTTTCACTAACCACAATATTAGACATTTTAGTGGAAGCCATATTAAAAAAAACAATAAATCTCCCAAAAAAAACACAAACATCAAGCCTATAGAAAATATTGTGCCTTGATGTTGGCCTTCTTATGAGCTAAACAAACAAGGACATTAAAAAATTATAGCTTACAAGGAAGAAGATAGCTTTATCAAACTCTTCACTTCAACAAAAAATGTTACCAATTTCCACTTTTATCAACCAATTTACAATATGAGAACACAAATCTTTCAAAGTGCACTTACAAGACTAATAACTTTCAAATATGCTTGATCACCATATCACCAAGCAATCCTGGAGCATACAACAATTTGCATCTTCCAAAGAGACTTTCATTTCTCATTACAATCCAGAATCACACATAAGAAATCCCTCTTCAACTATTTGAGATAAACAAAAGACCATTAACAACTTATGAATAACAAGGATAATCAATAGTTAACTGCATAAAACACAAAGGTGTGTCACACTTGAGGCTAACTCAGAGGATTCGGCTGAGAAAAAATTGTCTGAGTAATACTTGGTCAAATACATGTACGCATTGTGTGGCACCTAATGGCACCTATGTGGCCATAGGTACTCAGTCGAGTGGGGCTTGGTTGAATAGTACTTGGTCGAGTCCCACTCGCATGATGAAAACCCTGGAAGGCAGTTTAAGCCCCTCACTTGCATAGTTAGGGGCTAGCAGAGCAGAGAAGGAGGCTTGAGGACATTTAGTTGAGTGCGAGGAAGGGGCTCCACTTTTTTGCATTTATTAGATTTTTTTTGTCTTTTTAAGTATTTTTTTATATTATATGGTTAAAAAATAATATTTTAATGCTATTTTTGTACTAAATGTTTAATTTTTCATATTTTTAGTATATGTATAAAATGACTAGATTCAATATTTTATTCTGAAAACTAAAACCTCAAACCTTAAACCGTAAAACTTAAAACTTAAAACTCAAACCTTCAACAGTAAACCTTAAACCCTTAAAACTTAAACCTTAAATATTCCATCATTTTTCACTATGTACACTATAGATGACATCAATACTACATCAGAGAACTAGTAAATAATTGAAACTCAATTGCAAATAATTATATAGCCTTAGTATATTTTAATAATATTACTATATGCAAGAATCAAGTTTGTCATTTTCTCATGCAACATGAACCTTGATATGTCTATCATTTCTCATTTATCAAATTTTAGAATTTTGTGCAACCTATCATGCAAGATGAAACATATAAATATGTTTACAATATCCCATGTATTTTCATTTCATGCATATGACATGCTAGTTTCTTTTTCAAATCAACCAATATAAATTTGAAATCGTGCTCCTTTCCTAAAATTATATGTCGTAGAATTTGTTTGGCCATCCAAAAAACCTTTAAACATCGACATTAATCAAAACTATTCATTGAACCATTAAAAGACTAAAATTTCACTACACGGATGTAATATGTAATGATTCAATACATCTTAAGGAGATGTATTGTGTAATTATTTGAATGCCTTAGGGAATTAAAATTGTTTTTAATTTACAATGTTTTTAAAAAATTGTGTTCAATGTATGTGTTGCAAAATTGAAGTGTAAATTTGATGATTTGAATGCCTTTTAAGGGGATATGTATATATGTTTAATGATTTGAATGTCCTAAGGGGATGTTTAAATAAGTAATGATTTGAATGTCTTAGGATTAAATGATATCGTTTTTAATTTACTTAAGGTTTGTAATGTTTATATGGTTAATTTTTAATTTTAGATCTGATTCAAATGTATAGTTTGTATAGACAACACATATATGTACATACATGAACTATCTTGTTAATTTTACTTAATGCGCATGTGGGTACTTGCAATATTTACCCAGATTCATGTATCATCTATCATATGTATGATGAGCTTATGGAAAGACATATTGTCAATTAGTGCCAAAATACTTAGTCATCTCAGTGTTGACCGAGCTGACAGTGTAACTCGAGTAGTTACATTGTAACCTGAGTAATAGAAGTGTCAATCGAGTAGACAGTGGTAATCAGTATTACCCAAGTGGTCAATATGACCTGAGTACACAACATAATGTTTGAGTGCCAGTATATTGTCCGCGTGGATCACTGGACCTAAGTAACAGTTTAGGGTCGACTTAGCTTATATTTTTTGATATTAATTTATCTTATGGAAGCTGACTTATAGAAGTATTTGATTTGGATAAGGTATAAATATAAGGTATTTTGTCTATCCAAAGAAGCGTATGAATATATGAAAAGAATTATATGTGTGAATATGAAGTGGTGGATTGTTTAGGAGGTTACAACAATATAAGGAACAATAGAAACTCATCCATCACATTTAGGTGATTAGTTTTATATCATTGGATCTTATTCAACAAATCAAAGTTGTAGAGTAGATCATCTACTAGTTCATCCTAACAGGTGCATCAAAAAAATCCTCTAACAAGGTGGACTTAACAGTCCTTTACAAATCTCCTAACAAAGTTCCATTACTCAGTTGTATTGTATTAAATCCTTTCACAAGGTGGACCTAACATTCCTTATTGATCCTAACAGGGGGAGGCCATCAAAAGTGATCAATTGTAAGCTTTAACAGGCTAAATTTATACTGTATTAATAAATCTTGTGGGTATCATCCCCACCCCAATTTAAATTTCTACTTAGAAGGTTTCTGGGTAACTAAATATTGTGTCAAGTGTTGTGGATGTCTTATGGCTTTTCATTTCATGCATGCAATCAGATTAGATAATCTATTAATGGAGAAAAAGGATTATGTTTTATTGGTTCCTGATTCACCCCCCTCTCAGTCACCTAGCCTTATTATATTTACAACAATTGGTATCAAAGCTGAAGGTTCTTTTAACAGAATTTTAATAGCTAGAGCAAAGGTCAGAGGCAATGGAGATATATAGACTAGAGAAATCCATTGAAAATGAAAAGATAGATCTACAAGTGGCCATGGATCAGATAAGAAAACTAAAGGAGCGGCTCTCTCTTCTCTAAAAAGATAAAAAATATTAAGCAGTACAGATGAATGACAAAAGTTACATAGAAGAGATAATTGAAGACTTATGAAAAGAAAGTAGTTGTGAAGAAGCAGATGCAGCAATTGAAGACCTACTTGCAAAGAATCCTAATTTACATGAAGAAGTCAGAAAGTTGAAGAGAGAACAAGAAAGTCATTCAGTTAGAATGTGTGAAGTCATGGAACAAAATAATAAAGAAGAAAATGAGAACTTAGCAATGGCACAAGAAGGTAACAGATTGCTAAGTACAAGATTAGAAGAGAAAGAAAATAAAATCCATCATTTGTCACTTCGGCAAGAAGATATGATAAATCAACTCAACAATGCAAATCAAGAAGTTATCAATCTAAGGACAAAAAATGAAAGACTGCAGAATGATCTCAATACTGAAAAATAAACCAATGAGAGTATGATGACTTCACAGGTAAGCACAGATCACTTAACAGAGCTAAATCAACCCAGTCATCATGGATAGACTAGATTAGGTTATACCAAACAAGGTGAGTCCTCACAACAAGGAACTCAAAATAACAACAAACCTACTTGTAATCATTGTGGCAAGTTAGGGCACACAACAAATAAGTGTTGGAGCAATGGAAAATCAAATTTTAATGGTAAATGTTATAGATGCAACAAACATGTACATAGGGAAAATGAATGCACTGAGAAACCTAAGTTTGAAGGAAAATTTTTCAATTGTAACAAACAAGGTCACAAATCCTCCGAGTGCAGAACTAAGAAAATGGAACCTTGTTGAACAACTAGCTAAAGCAATTTTTGGTTAGGATTACAACACATGGAGTAGATGTTGTCACTGTGGTGAATATGGACGTATTGGTGCAAATTGTATAAAGACTCACCTTAGAAGAGGAATCCTAATAATAGATGCTATGGATGCAAACAAATTGGTCATCTAAGCAAGAATTGCATGAACATAGAAAAAGTAGATACTGAATTTGAGAAAGGCAAAGAATTTTTTTTTGAAATTGGAACTCAGATGAGTCAGAAGTGGGTAAGGAAATCTCCTAACAGTTCAAATCAAAACAATGAAGGATTGAATGGCACCCAAAGTAGTGAATTGGGTGAATCTACCATCTCTGAATAAATATGCAAGGAGACTACTGGAACTATGCATATGAGCCATCCTACATTAGTTCCAGAAATGCTAGAAAGTCCAAATCAATGTATTGATGCACTAGGACACATTATGTTTTAACCAAATCAAGATCTCAGTAACGCCTGAATTACACAGGCTTAACCGAGTTAAGTCAAGTTGTATGGTTTTGAGGATGTGGAAGTTAGTTTCTACCAAGCTTCATTTTGAGCTATGCCAGGTACCATGTACAGAGCATTTAATGAAAATCCAACAGTAAAATCTCTTATAAAAAATGAATTGAAAGTGTTATTGTTTACAAATTTTTTAGTTTGTAGAGTGATTTACCACCCTAAGTGATTCAGAGTGAACTTTTGTTCGAAAGATTTAAATTATGAAGTTTTATCAATCCCACGGTGGGTGCCAGAAATGTATGCATGAAAATGGGTACCTGTTCCTGCAGCTACAAACACACACACTTCAATAGATCATTGCATGGTTAGTGGGTTAGAAGGCATGAAATCAAAATGAAGTAAACAACTACACTAACCTAAATCGATCTATTTCCTTCTAGTAGGAAGGAGTTTAGAATTTTCTCTCAAGTCATCGCAAGTCCAGTGACTACACCTGTTCTAAATGAAGGATTTTAAAAACTATTATGATTCATCTAAAATGATATACAAGATGAGATTTTTGTTCATCCAAGCTAATTAGATTTATTTTAAAGAACCAAATGAAAGATGATGATTCATTTTAAAACCAAATCAAATGTGCTCTAAATTAGATTGTTTGCATGCTTGAAAGTAACACAACAATGCTAAATGATTAAAATCTAAGAAAAGAAAATGCAGTATAATAACGATAAAAGAAGTTAGGGTCCTTTGTAAAGGAAATGAGTTTATCTTTTTATGGAAATCTCTTTCAAATTGACGGTTGAGATTGAAAGAAAAGAGTGGCTCAAATTTTATTTGAGGAAGCACAATCCATGTACAAAGAATGTGATTGGTTGAAAGATCTAGTTGACTGGACTGACTAATTAGTCTTTTTTGAAACTTCCATATTCAATTTTTCGTTAACTCAATGTTTCCAAAATGATAAATAGTGGAGAATCAGTTAACTGAGTGGAACTATATTGTTTCCAATTAGATAATTAGTTAACTGGATTTGATGATGTCATATGCATTTTTAATAATTTAAATGATTTTGAATGCATATTTGTTTTTATTAATTAATTTAATTCACTTTTTTATTTAATTGACAATTTGTAATTTTATTTAATTAATATATCAAAATATCAATTAAATAATTAACATAAAGTTTATTTGCCAATGTAATGTGATTTTAGGGATTAATTAATTAATCAAGTAAGATGATTGATTAGGACCTAGGGTTTAGGTCAGATCATTTTGACTTTGATAGATTGAGGAATTGTCTATTTGATTTAGGACTTAGGGTTTATCAAGATTACAGTTTCTTAATTAATTATTTTAGATTGGGGGCCTATGATTTATATGACCATTTTTATGTGATTACATCTACATCCAGCAGCAAGGTTAAGAAAGGATCTGAGATGTTGGTGAGGAATGCTATCTGCTAACCTCCAAAGTTTAAGCTTCATCCAACAATTATAGAGGAAATAGATTTGATGGGAGCTCATTCTCTAAATCCTCCTAGGGTATTGTTGATCAATGAAATTCAATCCTTCTATCATTGCACAATTCAAAAAATGTGGACTTTGGAAATGAACAAAGCATATGAGAAACTATGTGAAGCCAGGAATATGAATCCAGAACATAAACACCTTGAAGTCAAGGGTTTGACGCATATCATGCATATGCCACAGAATTTTAAAGATAAGTGGATTAGGTTCATTGTGAGTCATGTTCATGACATGCATCTATGGCTGGAGAAACTAGTGAATATTACCAAGGCAATGATACACCGTATTACAAGGTATCTTACGCTTGACAAACCAAAAGCTACCCAAACCCTACCTCTGGATGACCTAGTAGAGAAGACTCTTGTTGAGTGGGATGATAGAGGAATGAAGCTAAATGGAGTTACAGACATGGAGTTGAAGTTTGGAATTCATGTAATTTCTCACAAAATCTATGGTTCTAGGTGAGCTAACAGCATACCATGTGAGGTTGTGAACTTGGCATACAAGGTGGTCAAAAACAACCTCTAATTTGACCTTGCCAAGTTACAGATCATCCAATTGAGAAAGAACATGGAAAGCATCCCAGCATCAAAGACCAATCCATGTAAGTCTGGTTCACTTCTGGTCTGCATATTCTTTTATATTTAGAAGAATTTCCCTTCCAAAGGCATAGTTGCTTGGAAGAAGAATAGACCCATAGTGTTTCAGATAAATGATTTCATAGAAGAATTAGGAGACAATTTTGAGAGCATCATGGATGCATATTTTGTGGAATTTAGATAGAAGATGAAAAATAGATATAGATTCCTAAACATTTGGTAGAAGACTACAAAGATGATGTTTTCTTCCTAGTTGACTGTGATAAAGTATATATTCAAGTAGTCAAACCTAGGGTTGCATGGGTGAAACCTCTTGCATATGAGGTCAACATTGATGAGACCAAAGATATCATTGAGGCTCTTGTGAATGAGCTTGTTGATCCCAAAGAACCATAATTTGGTACCTATGAAGAAGCCAAGAGAAGAATTTCATTGGAAAATGAGATTCCTAAGATCTTGAAAAGAGGAAAGAAGAGGTTAGAGCAGTTTGGTTCAAAGAAATATGGTAATACTTCAGACTTTCCTCCTTCTATCACAGAGAGAAAAGAAGATGAAGTTAAGATAGAAGATGATGAACCTGAAAAGGAAGAGGAAGAGATAGAAGTAGAACCTCCAAAGAAGAAGAAGATAGCCCCCAAACAGAAAGCAAAGACTTCTGACCCTGTTATCACTACAAGGATATCTAGAAGGGAACTTATACTACCTAAGGAAGATGAATTAGAAGTAAATGAAAATTATTCTATTATGGACCAACTTGTAGACATAGTTCACAAGTTCAATAAAGATTTAAGTGGTAAAGAAAAACTACTTCATAAGGTAGAAAGGAAGTTTGAGAACAAAGTTCTAGAGAATGTTGCAAGTAAAATTGCAATTAATCAAGTAAAGCTAAACTCTCTTCTTAGCTCTCTAGAAACTACAGTTAATAATGTTGTTTCATTATTTGTAAAGTTGAGTGATACTTAAAAATTCACCATAGAAATAAAGACAAAGGTGACTAAAATAGATATAGATTTGAAGGAAAGTGCAAATCAGTTGGCACTTAACTTCAATTCGATTTCAGCACACTTTGTGAAAATTAAGTATCTGACAGACATGCAGGCATAATTACTAAGGGAAGAAGCAAGAAAAAGAGAATATCTTATAGCTATGCAGAGCCAAATCCTTCCACACATGGGTGTAATGCAAAAACATATAGCTCATGCCAAGACACTCATACATGACAACAACTTCTCAGTTGCAGAGCTTATGATGGAGTTTTCAGCAAAGATACATATTGAATTGCACATCTTGAAGAAGTTGCAAGATAATTGGGACAACACTTTGTCTCAGATTTTGAAGGTACATAGTGATTTCATATCCTACTTTGGTATTACCATATAGATATATTTTGTATTTGTGTCCAAAATAAGGGGAAATGTATATATGAGGAAATATAAGTAAGGGGAAATGTAAATAGGAAAGATATAAATAGAGAAGATATATATATCTATATAAGTGTTACATAAACAATTTTGAAAAATAAAAAATAGAGTCAGTTGTAACCAAGTAGCAGAGCAGTTGTCAAAAGCTGAGAAAGTACCCAAGCACATGGTAAGGGGGAGTTTTGACTTAGAATTTTGAGCAGTTGTTTGAATATGATAATTTTTTTTGGTCACTAATGACAAAGGGGGAGATTGATGACCTTATGGAAAGGCATATTGTAAATTAGTGCCAAAACACTTACTCATCTCAGTGTTGACTAAGCCAGCAGTATAACCTAAGAAGTTACATTGTAACCTGAGTAGTGGCAGTGTCTACCAAGAAGACAGTGATAATTAGTATTACCTAGGTGGTCAATATGACCTGAGTACACAACATAATGCTTGAGTGCCAGAATTTTGTATGTTGGGCCAGTGACAACATAATGCTCAAGTGCCAGTATATTGCCCAACTAGATCACAGGACCTGAGTAATAGTTTAAGGCTGACTTAGCTTATATTGTTTGATATTAATTTATCTTATGGAAGTTGGCTTACATAAGTATTTGATTTGGATAAGGTATAAATATAAGTTATAAGTGTATGTGCGAATATGAAGTGGCAGATTGTTTAAGAGGCTAGTGTAGTATAAGGAACATCAGAGACCCATCCATCACATTCAAGTGATTAGTTTTATATCATTGGATCTTATTCATAAAATCATCTACTGGTTCATCCAAATAGGTGCATCAGCAAAATCCTCTAACAAGGTGGACTTAACAGTCCTTTACAAATCTCCTAACAGAGTTGCATTACTCAATTGTATTGTATTGAATCCTTTCACAAGGAGGACCTAATAATCCTTATTACTCCTAACAGGGAAGGCCATCAAAAATGGTCAATTGTAAGCTTTAACAGGCTAAATGTATACTGTAGTAATAAATCTTGTGGGTACCATACCCACCCCAATTTTACTTTCTACTTGGAAGGTTTATGGGTAACCAAATATTGTGTCAAATATTATGGATGTTTTATTGCTTTTCATTTCATGCATGCAATCATATTAGATAATCTATAAAAGGATAAAAAGGATTATGTTTTATTGGTTTCTGATTCACCTTCCCTCTCAGTCACCTAGTCTTGTTATATTTCCAACAATGTATACATCATAGGATCCAGTGATTTAGATCCTAGTAAACACTATGATATTGACCATGCATGATGGGCATCATCTCATGGTACTCACCAGAGTATGGATAACCATAGATAGGGGAGTATTTATAGATTGCATGCCACTCTAGCTCAGCTAGACTGGGTGCTAAAAAATATTGTTGTCCTCCCTAATAGGATGAGGTTTGCATCCATTCGCACTAAGCTTATGAGTATGATTTAGATGGCTAAATCATACAATCCCTATGATGACACCTCCATTGACACATTTTGTCAGAACTTAGCTTGTACAGTATCAGGGATAGTTAAATGGAGAATTATTGACATGGATGTTTCTGTGGCCAATATTTAGGACATGTTTGGACCTAATTACCAAGATAAGAATGTTGTGAGAGCTTACAAAGTGAGGAAGTGTAAGGATGACCTTGTGACCCTCTTCATATATCCTAAAAATTTGGCATCCCATCATATGTGGTCACAAAAGGATGAGGCACCACTCTATTTATGCAAACAATTGTATGCAAACTTCCATTTAGGGTATGATGTTGATTACATAGACTTTTCATGACATGCGAGTTAGGGGTGAGGGAGAATTGTAGATAAGTTCAGACAACCTGATGTACCACAACCCCCTATTAAGAGGGTATTGGTGGGTCAAAACATTTTGCTTCTTTCAAAAGGTTTGAAGGCCCACACTGGAGCTAGAGAGTTTGTGGCTGAGGATGCACACCTCAATATATAATCTAGCATTGCTTCCATCATGACTCAAGTTGACCTATTGTCATGTGATTGCATGGGAAGGTACATGTTATGATCTTGTACGACCCAATTATTGATCAGTCAGATCCTTTTTATGATCCTTACATCTTCTACTATATCCTCACGCTTGATGATATAGCACAAGAGCCCAATGATCATCTGTGCATGATGAGATCCATGTTAATGAGTGATCTCCTTTATTCTTATAAGGGTTATTCTATATTTCATGGGGTCACTCCAAGTGAGATGCCTACATTCATTCAAAGAGTGATTGGGAGATCCTCCATTGCTAGCGGCAAGGGACATATAGATGCACATGAAGGTACTTTGAGATAGGACATTCTAATATGTCCTACAACTCCATGAAAGAGTGCAGTTGATCCTAGACCTCCAAAGAAGATACCTCCTCTAGATTAGTTTCCTTACACTCTTTTGAGTTATCAGACATTGGACATGTATCCCAGCTGACAGATCAGGTAAGAAACCAATTTTTGATTTTCATTAAATAATTGTATATGTATATATATATATTTGTGTGTGTGTGTGTGTAGACCTTGAAACTATATATAAATTTTAAATATTTAATATATACATATTTTTTAAATATATTGTGTATAGGATATTACGACGGCCACCACATATGGGGATTTACAGGCACCTGTTGATCTATTTTATTAGGATACATAGGTAAATTAATTTATTTTAAAAAATAGGTACATGTTTTAATTTTTTTCAAGTTTAAATGTATATTTCAAAATTAAATATTTATTCTTGTTAGATGAAACATTCTAACATGGAATTTGTGTATGTTTGTACAGACCCCTCAAGCAGGTGGAGGATTGGATGAGGGACTAGGTGGTGAGGGTTGCTTGAGTTAGAGTTTCTATGTTGTGGATCTACATTTTTATTTTTTTGATATATTTCAAGATACATTGTTGATACATTTATATGTTCTGGACATTGATCTATTATGTTCTGGACATTGATCTATTATGTTGTGGACATTGATCTATTTGGTACATTTCTATGTTGTGGATCTACATTTCTATGTTGTTGATACATTTTTGATACATTTCTATGTTGTGGACATTGATATGATACATGTGTTTAGATATAGAGATTTAAATGGATTCATTTTAAAAGCTTGATTTGTTATGTATTAAGATGGCATATTTGTATTTAAAAAAATGACATATATAAGTAATTTAAATATTGATTTACTAATTGTGCAATCAATGATATTTCTATTTAAGAAATGTATCACAATTAAATTTTCATATATATATATAAGCAATGTATTTAAACTAACAATACATTTCTATGTTTTTGATAGATTTCTAGATACATTATTGATACATTTCTATGTTGTGGACATTGATATTTGATTTAAATGTGTTTAGATATAGAGATTTACATGGAATCATTTTAAAAGATTAATTTATCATGTATTAAGATGGCATATTTATATTTAAACAAATAACATATATAAGTAATTTAAATATTGATTTACTAATTGTGCAATCAATGACATTTATATTTAAGAAATGTATCACAATTAAATTTGCATATATATTAGAAATGTTTTAAAACTAACACATGACATATATAAGGTCAATGTATATTGAAAATATAGGTCTTCATTTCAAATTTATTTCAATGTATATAACCAATGTATTGTGTGTGTTGTAAAATGTGTGATTAGAAGCTGTAACTAAACACTTCAATAAATCATTACATCAGAGGGGCTAGTGAAAGGTAGATTAAACATAGTGTTGATGGGACTTTTTGACCGGGTCTGCCAACAGATGTAAGTTGTCACCGGGTACTAGGGTACCGACCAACTTCACCTATAAAGGTTGTCTGGGGAATAAATTCTCTGGGCCTTCAATCACGTGTGAGTCAAGTCTCGACGGTGCGGGAAGTAAGTTGGGAGTGTGACTGTTTTGTTTGGGGGGATAGCTGGTTCTCTTGGCTCATCTTCTCCAGGGATTTAGGTAAGTTGGGATTTCCTGCAAGCACGCGTTAGTTAACCAAATAAACTTCAAAAGATAGGCTAGGGTTAGAAGTATTCCATCTACCTATAGTCATGCAAATATATTTAAAACATCAACCATGCTCCAACATACTACACTAAAATACTTAATACGCACGGATCCATCAGTTCATACATATTCAATAGCGAGGGGAAAATAAGGTCGTTAATCTACTTAAAATATCAGAGCAAGGGACATTAGAAACATATAGCACAAAAGAACGTTAATCTAGAGGTCAAAATGCTAACAACAACATTACCAGAACTCCTCTTTCTTCATTAACAGATTTTCCAGTGAGCACTGGTGCATACAATAATGGCTCCAAGGGAGCATCTATCTACTGATAACTTCTAAGAACTAAGGAGCATTGAGCTCTGCAAATACAAGAAATGAAATGCTAAAATTCTATAGCTATGGACTATAAAATCATCAATTTTGCCGACCCTTGGAATGAGGCCAAACTTATTATTTATACACAAGTTTTCCCTAAAACTAACCTAACTTATTTTTACACTCAACAATAAAATACAATTTCCAGTGACTGATACTACCTGCACCACACTACAACAACCTCAAAGAGAGCAGAGGTCTGACATGTCAGAACAATGAGACAAGATAAGAGATATGGAAGAATCGGCCTCGAGAAGAGAGCCAGAGGTAGAAAAGAAGACATTTGATCCCCTGGTGATCAAGGCTACATGCATCATCAATGAAAAATCATCTCACTATCTCCGATGCGCTAGGTGTTTAATGTTGGAATGACGCCTTGGTAAGACCACCTATCACAACCATCCCTCGAGTTGACATGCCTTACTGGGGTCACCTACTTTTTGACACCCTTATTAACTTCTTGATAATGACCGATCAGCTTCGGGGAACCTAGACATGGGTCATAAAAGAATGCAAAAATTTACTGGATTTGGGACTCTGGGATCCAAGTGCTTGCGTTCAAAGAATAAAGAATTTTCAAAGTATTCCCTGTTGATAAAAATCTATGGGATCTAGAGGACCTTATTGCTCGTTAGTATTTTTTAATGTTTCCAAGAGCTGGGCGATTCTGTCTTCATCAATATCCTTGAGGCTTGCCTGGTGATACTTACCTGCCTCCACCTATTCACCCAGATATGGAGTAATTTCTTTGACTTCTATGGCCATCTTTGCCTTGTTGTGACCCTAGAGCACCATGTGTGATATTTGTGACATTTTTGCTCCATCCAGTCCCTCCAGGGATTGGTAACGAGACTCCATTAGTTTATCAAACTTCCCCATGACATATTCCTCTAGAGTACATGTTTCTATACTAAAGGGATCGACTCCTGAAACCCTTGAAATAAATGCCTTGTATAAATTCAAAGAATAATCTATCTCCAAAACCTTGTCCCGTAGGCCCCCTACTAGTTGCTTGGTTATCTCCAATGTGAGATCAAGTCCAGAGTGACGAATTTGGATGAAGTCAAAAGACTCCTCTCCCAAAATTCTGGCCTGGATCATGATTTCTTCACCGAGACCCATGAGTTCTCCTAATTATTCTATCCATGCTTCGTATTTGTTGATCTCCCCTTGCTAGATAGAAATGGGTGGTTTTGGTCTGATGCAGAACAATCTCGGTCATGTACAGGTCAGGGAGAGTGGCCACTAGGAAACACTAGACATTTCCCACCTCTTTAGCTGCCCAATCATTAGTTTCCTGTGCTTTCTTTTTCATACTTCTAAGCGTGTCAATATCACCCTATGGGAGTGGTGCTCCAGATGTGGAAGATTCTAGAGGAATGGAATTGATGGGTTGGGCAAGCTCTGTTAATATCCTAACAAGAATTGCATTCTTTTCCTTCTCTTCTCTAAGTTTCTGGGCTTCTCATAGTGGGCTTCTATCACCTTGGATGCTTCTTTCAGTAGGTCCAATTCACCCTGCTTTCCCCTCTTCCCCAGAGGTACCTCTTTGATTGCATAATCCTCAGCCTTTTCCATCGCATCATCTACATCTAGGGAAGGTGTTGGGACTACCGCAAAAGTATCTCTACCTGGCCCAGTCTGGAGGGTATGGACTATCCGGGCTTTCTTTAACTTGGGGGGATTTTTTTCTTGTGCCATCATTTCTGCCAAGGAAAGATGAGCCTTGGCCAGTGCTGGGGCCTTCCTTTTTCTTGAATCCACCAACTATTATGGTGGTAGGGGTGGCCTTGCTGCCAAAGTTTGATCCTGTGAATCTCGTCTAGGGTTTTTGTTGTGCATCCCCGATATTTTGAGCCTTTTTAGACTCTTTTCCTTTACCCTTGGGTCCACCGGCATCATTCACCTTAGTGGAATTAGTATCATTCACCCTAGTGTCCATGTCTTTAGCAGAGTCAGATTTTGCACCTACATTCCCAGGGTGCTTCCCCTCATCTTGCTGTTGTTTCTATTTTTCATCGGCTCCTTCTGCCGGAATGTTCTCCTCCATTGGTGTAATTTCTGGAGGTGGTGGAGGTATCAGGTCAAGGTTCAACATTTGGGCCACTATGATCACCTTACCAAATATTACCCTCTTAGGAGGTGGCATCTGGAGCATGGCAGCTAAGGTGACAGTTGTTCCCGTAGGTCCAGTTCCCTCAGCCGATGCCAGTTGCTTGTCCTGTACTTGCCTATCCTCCGTGGTGGTTGCAACCTATATCTTTGGGATGTCAGAGATGTTCATTTTTTTAGGCTCCTTTTCTGTTTCTACCTAGACTTCCTTCTCTTGGGCAGCCTCTTTCTCTAGGGTTTTCTTCTCAAGAGGGATCACCACTTCCTTTTGGGAAGCTATTTCTTCTACTATCTTCCTGATATCTCCCTAAAAGTTCACCAATTCATCTTTCCCAAATAGGTCATCAAACTCATCATGCGGAGGGGAGGTCTATGGGGGATCTTCGGGTTGATTGTGCAGCTCTGAGGAGACAATCTATATTTCAGGGATGCTAGGCATCACAAGCTCCAGCTCCACCTTTGGCTGTGGATCAACTGTCTTTTTCTTTTTCCTCCTTGTCAACAATGGGGTCCCTACATCCATCATGGCTATCTGCTCTTCCTCCACCCTAGTCCCTGTTACTCGGACCATTAATGCTACAAGTAAAGGGGACATGGGAGGGCAGACAGGTTCATTCATAATGGCTGGGGTGGCCAACCAGATTATTACCTTTTCTTTTATTTGTTGGGAGGTTGCCAGTGTTTTCTGCATTTGCTCCACTATCGGAGCAGCTACCGGGACTTGAGATGGGGTCCCCATTTTCTATTTTCCTTTGTCCTCACCTTGCAAGGAGGTAATAGCCCTAGAAGTTGAACCCTGCACAAATTGGCCAACTTTACATGTACTCCTTGTGCATGCCTTTTTGAAATACGCATGACTATGCTCAATCATGTCATGGGTGAGGTCCTCTATTATTGGACCCTCTTGTGTATCCCAATCCACCAGAGGGAGGGCCATTTTATCTACTCCTTTTTCTTTGTATTGCAGGTCCACTGTGGACCCGATATCTAAAAATTCATCTAGGAACTTTCAAATCTTGAGCCTCTTCATCATTCCCATTGTCATCCAAATGAA
Organism: Thuja plicata; assembly: GCA_018584345.1. Lineage (NCBI taxonomy): Eukaryota > Viridiplantae > Streptophyta > Pinopsida > Cupressales > Cupressaceae > Thuja > Thuja plicata. Next base: position 4,822,853 of record MU228233.1, read on the forward strand.
ATGCCAGTTCCAGACTTCAATGTTGTCCTAGTAGTCTTCCCCAAAATCATCCATGTGATACTTGTGGGGTTCTGATGCCCGAGGAAATGTCGTCACTATTTTTCCTAGCAGATCAAAATTATTCCGCTCTAGATAGAACTCTATCATCCCCAGACTTTTGAGTTTATTGTCTGCCTCCTTTGCCGCAGCCAGACTGCAAGAGTATTTCCCATAAGTGATTGGGAACAGGATGTTTGTCACCTTCTTCACTGTGAAGAGGGTGTGTAGCTCCAAGATCTTCTGGAAATACTCTAAAATAATTATTTTATCCCCACAATGTTTGGGCAATAAATAAGGTTTCCTAGAGAAGTCGGTCACCCGAATGTATGTATGTTGTTGAAACTGAATGTAATAATGGCCATAAGTACTGACCAAGTCCATTGCCTCCTTAGAGAGATGGTATCTAGTATCCCAAGTAGGTGTGAGGAGGTTTTAGTAAATGAAGGTGTCATTCACTCGACAGAAGCTAAGGAAACTAGCCTCCCATTAGATCTGTGGGAAATAATCCCAGAGAGCATTCTGGCCCAGGCCAATTCCAAGTATGCCCACTGTTAGTAACCCATTTGTGATGGGGATTTGTTCTGCCAAAGCCCACAAAACAAAAGATGTCATGTAGAATTTGGAGGACTTGGTGACTTGGAGAAGTTGGGAATCCACATGATTTTCAATGATGGTGGCCCAATCAAAATGTTGCTTGCTGGAGGTGATGCCTAAGAAGAGATAGTACATCCATGCCAAGAATTCCTAGGCATGGGGCTGTCAAAGGACCCTACATAGTGCAATGATCCCCATCTATATGCTTTCTTTAAATTTGGTCTGAGAGATTTCTAGTTTCATCTTTTTGAATTATTTTCTTGGCACCTTAAGCCATTTGTTATTAAGATACTATCAGGCCATGTGTTATAATTTTTGAAATTCCTCTAAGGAAAAAGCTTGAGTGAGGATAGACGCATCATCAAATTGGGGAATTCCCAGTGCTTCCTGAAAAGTCACAGTGTCCAAAAACACCATAGGCATTGGGTATCTTGTTGGGACTAGGGAGGCAAGCATGATGGCCCAGATGGTTGTATTATAGTGTCCTTCCAGAGTGAGAATGAGCTTCGGGGCCTGCACGAAGAAGGGGAAGCAAGCAACTTTGAGGATCCCAAAATTTCCCACATTGATGACCAATGGATCTCCGGCCATCCATTGAATAAACATCATTTTTACCAATGCCTACATTTCAGCCCACATTCTGACACTTGTTTCGGTGATCAACTAAAGTTTGGAATCAATCTTTGATCCCGCAATGGTGTCTCCCTTCAGATACTTCATTTTCAATGGGAGTTTTTTTAGGGCCTTCTCGGCCTTCATCTTGATGGCTTCCTAGGTGGCAGCAGTGGTGGGGAGATTTGGACTCCCGGGTGGAGATGATGCAGATGCTTTCGACATGACTGATGAGTGGTATTTTGAAAACCTACAAAATAGGATGACCATCCATATTTATACAAGACAAAGCATTATTCTAGATTTTGGAGATCTTACCATCACATCACACCTGTGCCTAAAAGAATTGTTAGCTCATGTCAAACCTTGAAAAGATATACATATAATAAGAGTAACTTAGGAATTTAACCTATACCTAGGCCTCTAGGGATTCTAGCACACGTGATAAGAATGAAACAAAGGCCAAATGAAGACCTGGGACCCAGAGTCCAAAAACTAACTGTTACTGACGTGACTAGAAATGAGTCATATTAGGCTAACTTTGTAGTAATGTGGCCGCACATTAATGGGAGTAATGGCCTTAATACCGATAACTGTCCGAACACACGAGGAAATGAATTCCACTTCGGCCGAACTTGAATGCTCACATGGGAATTTAATTCGCCATTAAGACTAACTCGACAAAGGAGAGACAAAATTGCCATGGCCCAAACCAGAGAGATGCTGAGGTCAAACTAGGCAGCCATATTTCTTGGATGAGCTCCACATTTGGGGTTTCTTACACATGGAGCACAATGAGATTGCCCAAAGGCATATTGCATATCATGCAAAGAATGCAAAGAAGCACACATAGATGAAGCACACATGAGGGCCGAAGCATGACTCACAAGCTGGCTAAAAGAGACATATATACTGGGATACATAGAAGATTATAACATATACAACATATACATAAACATCTACACTACTCTAAAGAATATACAGAGCATACATACTATTACAGCTACATAGATGGAAGATAACATTCAAGAAGAGCTAACCCACTAACGGGAGGTGACTAAAAACCCAACACAAAAGACACGGCAAACAAAAATAGACAAAAAGAAAGAGAAACCAACAAAAACAAAATGAAAAGTAGAACAAAAACAAGCGAGGCAGAAACAAGAACCAGGCAACTAGACAACAGAAAGAAGAGAGCCGAAAGCCTACCTGGGAACATGGGGAATGTGGGAAAGATGACATGGGAGGACTCTGCAATAAGTTCACCTTCAATTAACCACGAGAAAGAACTATAAATTTTTGTTTAATTAACCACTAAGCACAGGGAGCAATTTTTCATTTAATCACCTTAATCACCTTTGGAATCGCTCTGAGTGCTCTAAGTATTTGATCGCAGTAAATGTGAAAATGATAGGTAACTTCTATTTATACCCCTAGGGTATAAATGTGTTGCATTCTTTCTGCAAACTCTGGGACAAGCGAACCTTCGGACTCTAGGCCTGGGGATTCCCTACAACCACACCTTCCCATGAAAGAAGACATGATGATAGGGAATCCCAAAGTTTGGGATCCGGCTGACTCAAAAGAACAAAAAACCTCTGGGACTGGGTCTCAGAGACAAAAGAAGACAAAAGAAAAAGAAAGACAACCCTCATGGAAGCAAAGCCTAGAGGGAAACAAAGGAAACAAGAAAACAAAGGAAAGAGCAAAAGCGAAAAAGGACCCAACATTTTGCCTGTAAAATGTAGGGACGGGTATGCAAGGCATAAAAAATGGTGAATATCTAGGATGAATACCTTAGCACATTTGAGAATTTTAGAATCTCTGGTTAGCAGAACTGGAACTACTCTTTACCTAGAGCATTATGCTTGCAAGGCGTGAGGTGTCTGAGAAAATCCATCCCATCAAGGATTCAATCTTTCGGTCTTTTGTCAGTTGTGAAGTGTATGCTTTGGAAGAAAACCAAGCCGATGACTTCTGGGAGAAGCAAAGAGGAGGCACTAGGAAAATCAAACCAAATTCATCATATCATGCACATTTCCCCCGGATACCGAAATTCTCTATTCTTCAATTCTCTCCTTTCTTTTTCTTTTCTGGATGGAAATGCAGTACTTCTTTCATCGTAAACCTTAAGCTTAGCTAATTTTAATGGTGGTACTTCTTTCACCTTGCCACCTACTTCTAAATGTCAAATAGGAGATAATGTTCTGGACTTGGGATATTTTAATGAATTTCAAACTTGGTCAACAACTAGTGCAATCGATCTGCCCTCAAGGTGTCTGATTACTTGCTTCTTAAATTTTATTTTAACTAATGTCCAGACTATCAAGATGTGAATGTAATGAATATTACCCATAACCTTTGACCATACTTGTAAAATAACTCTGGAGAAAGGACAAATTATACCATGCTAACAATAGATTCAAAATTTCCAGAATGCACAAGGCACTGTTCCAAAGACTAGATGTTATGCGAAGCATATCGGTCTACAAAATGAAGACAACAGACTGGGAACCTGGAAAATAAAAGAAAATGGGAAAGCCAAAAAACAAAATAAAAACATGAAAAGAAAAGGTGGTCCCGGAGGACAGCCAACAAACTATTTACAAGGCAATCCAAATGGAACACTGAGAAAGATATTTACTAGCAAGGATTTTACATATAGTACAACTTCGGACAAACTCACCACCTACCTTATTAAAAATAGTGCTTGAGAAACTGCCCATTAAAAGGTAATGGGATGGCTTCTCTGTTCATAGTGTTGAGGTGATAAGTATTTTCCCTACAGATCTCAGCTATCAGATATAGTCCAAGCAAGAGCCATTGGAACTTATTGTTTTTTCTCTTCTTTTCTCAGGCCTTGTCCCACAAGAGGACCAAGTACAAAATCTGAAAGGCCTTATACTGGGCTCTTCGGTCAAACCATCATTTTACTATTGCTTGATGACACATGAAATACTCAAGGGCTGCGTCTCTTTTTTCTTCCATTCACTAGTTTCAGAAGCTGAACTTCCACAATATTGTCCTGGTTGTTGAATTATTGCATAAACTATAAAATTGGGATCTATAAGTTGATGGGGAATACTGGATTCTAGCCATAAACCATATAAAATCTACCCAAAGGGTGAACCTAAGATTTTGGTGCCAGTCCCAGGGGTTGTGTTCTAACAGATGTTTGATCACCTCAAGTAGATTTTTATTGGTCGATTCAACCACACCATTACCTTGGGGGTAGTAGTTGCTGGAAAACTTCAAGGTGATCTTTCTTTCATAGGTCCATTTGAGTAATTTCACTAAATAAATTGTCGGACCATTGTCACACACTATAGCAAACAACATTCCAAATCGAGTGACTATGTTTTCTTCCAAGAATTTTATAACTACGGCTACCGTGTTGTTTTTATAAGGAATCACTTCGGACCACCGGGTGCAATAATTGGTGGCAGTTAAAATGTACCGGTGGTTGGAAAATGAGTTGGGTTTGATTTCCAGGATGAAGTCAAATGCCCATTGGGTGAAGGGTCTAGCTTCGAAGACCGGATGCAAAGGCATGGTCGAGTTCCACTCACGATGTGCTTCTATTTGGCAAGTATGGCATCTCCTGACATGAGTATAGACATCCTTAAAGATGCAGGGCCAATAGTATCTGGCCTGGAGAATCTGATGGGCAGTGGCATCCATTAAGCCATGCCTAATTCCAAACTTCCCATGAAATTCTTCAATCATCTTCGTAGCTTGGTCTCTATCAATGCACTGGAGGTAAACCCCTTCATAATTCCTATGAGAAAGTGTTCCATTTTTTATCATGAAGTGTCCACTTTTTAGCCATAGGGTGTGATGTTTGTTTGGGGGTAGCCCCTTCGGGCATCTGTTGTTCAACAATAAGTATACCAGGTCAATATACCATGGATCTTGAGTGATGGACTCCACTGTATATGTTTGTCACTTGATGTTGGGAGTCTCTTCTGCCATTTCTCTACATAGTCCCTAGCCTCAAACTATCTTCATGGGTTGCATTTCCAAACCATACTTTTGGAGGATGGCCATCCATTTCCCCTGTCTTTCACCCAATTCACTCTATAGGAGCAGAGACTTAATAGCTTGGTCTGGGATGATAGCATGCACTTTTCTCCAGAGAATATGATGCCAGAATTTCTTCACGGTGTGGATGAGAGAAAAGGCCTGATTTTGCAAAGGTGAATACCAGACTTCGACAATCTTAAAGGGGGAGCTCATAAAAGCTATCGGTCGTTCTTCCCCTTTGACATTCTAGGTCAAATCTACCATGGTAGAATGTGGAGAAGCAAAAGAGTATATGTGAAAGGGGAAGGAATAGTCTGGACTAGCCAACACTAGTGCCTCCATAATTGTTTGCTTAATTTGGGTGAATGCCCGCTTTGCTTCAGGACTCCACTCAATCTTTGTATCTTTCTTCATTTCATTGAGTGGTTTCACTATCTCAGTGACTCTAGTAATGAACCAACGGACAAAATTTATCTTTCCAAAGAAAGATCTCATTTCTTTTTTGTTGTCAGGAATCTGTAGATTTAGCAGTGCATCAACTCTCTCAGGATCAATAGATATACCCTTCTCGAAGATGAGATTCCTGAGAAGCTTCCCTTGAGTGACCCCAAATATGCATTTCTTAGGGTTGAGGGATATTCCATACTGGTGACATTTCTCACAAATTTGGGTGAGGTGGGAAGAATGATCACACCTGTCCTAGGAAAAGATAGTCATATCATCCATGTAGATGATTATACACAAGTTTACTAGGCCCTCGAATGCAATGTCCATAGCCTTTTGAAATGTGGCCCCTATGTTGATCAGGCCAAAGGGCATCCTCTAGTATGCAAATGTTCCCAACTTGGTGGTGAACATCATTTTGTTTCTATCTTCATACTTAACCATGACTTGGTTATACCTGGAGTATCCATGAAGGAAGGACATCATTTGTGATCCATTCATGATTTGCAATACCTCATCCAAAAAGGAGAGAGGGTGATTAGCCTTCTTAGATCCCTTGTTTAGATTGTGAAAATCCATGCAAAGGTATATCTCGCAGCTTTTCTTCCTTACAGGGACAAGGTTGGAAACCCAAGTAGTGTGCTAAATCAAAAATATGATTTGGGTTGACAGTAGTTTTTGAACCTCCTGATGAATTAGGGGCTCTATCAGTGGGTTTATCAGTCTTTTCTTTTGTCAGAAGGGCTAAGCATTAGGTTTTAGTGGGATGGTATGGGTGATAATGGATGTGTCATAGGTTTTCAAATCCTCATACCCCCACATGATTACATCAATGTATTCTCAGAGAACCGCAAGAATCTTCTCCTTCTCCTCAGGGGAGCAGGAGGTGCCAATGTGTACCAATTTTTCTTCACCGGCCTGGCCGATGTTAACTTTCTCAAATTTTCCTCCCTATGAGGAGGATGATATCTTTTCCTAGCCCCGAGGGTCAGAGTCAAAAATTCATTCTAGTGCTACCATCCCCTTAGGGATGGTGTTGGTTGGAAAGTCTATGATCCCATCATCTTCTTTTGCCATGCCCAATATCTTTGTGATCTCTTTCTTCTACTATCTAGTCTTTGAAGATACCAACATTGGCCATGAAGGCCAGGATATGTTGATCATCCTCAAAGACCTAAAAGTGGGTGACATTGTCTAGAATGGATGGGGTGGGAACCATCTCAATGGAGAATTTCCAGAGTCAGGAGGTAGCCATTGGCTCAAGGGTGCTGGCAGATACAGTGAGGGCATCGAGAACGTAGTTTCTTTTCTGGGGAAGTAGTTAAATTCCAAAGGCATCAAAATCTTCGATGAGGCTCCATGACTGATAAGTGTATTGGCTTCAGACCTGCTTGACAATCAACTCTAAATCACCTAGCGCCTAGAGGTGGGTGATTCCTTTTATTAGTACAAATAGGAGTCCAAGGACCAAGGCCTCGTACTCTGTGACATTGTTCATGTAGTTGAACTACAGCCTATAAGACATAAGAAAGGATTTCCCCCATGGGTTGATCAATTCCACTCTGGCCCCACAGCCTTGTTTAGACTGGGACCCATCAAACTTAAGGGTCCATAAGTCATTGGTCATTGTTTGAGGCTGGGAAGGAAAAGTGGCCTCTGGATTATTTTTGGTAAGGTTGGGAGGAGTTTCCTCTAGCTCTGATGTCATGTGGATGAGGCTTTCCTCAGGAGTAGCCTGTGGTTGGGATTCCTGGACAAGCAGCACCATGGGGGTACCACCAAAATGGTTGATAGGTCCAGGCATATTTTCTTCATGTTTCTTCTCCCGGAGGGAATTGATATGGTAGGTACCAGTGGCAATGCAGGGCTCACACCCTAGTTTTGAATGTTTCTGATATGCATCCAGCACCAAGTGTTAGAAAAGAGTGTAGTGGGCGTTGCTGCGATACCTTGAGAGTTAACTTCACCCCTTAATTTGTTGTCCAGGTCCTAAATTCTTTGGGATACTATGGGGTCCTCCCTGGGGGTGAAATCAAATGTGAGTATTTCTAGGTGTCGGTACACCCTGGGGGAAGTCTCAGAGAAGAGGACTCCATTCACCCTCCCAAGTTTGGTGAGGATTTGTTTCATCTTGGGCTCACTTTATACCCAAATTTGGTTAGATTCTCCCTCCCAGGGGAGCCACAAGTGGGAAAAGTCAGTGGAGAAATACCTGTTAAGGTATGTAGACCAATTTTGACTTAATAACATCCTGTAAGTCTCTGGGATGTCCACCACTTAGATATCGATTATGCTTTCTATCCGGTGGTCTTGGATGAGCTGAATTCAGACGTTCTTCAGCTCACCTACCATTTTTATAGTAGTTTTGTCCAGCTAGACTATTGTGCCTTTGGATGGATTGGGATGTAGTTTGAGCCTCTGACATATTGATAAGGGCATGATGTTGCTCGAAGCACTGAAATCTACCAAGAAATTATGTAGGTTCTTCCCTTGTATGTTTAAGCCTAGTAAGAAGGGAGGATCCTTAGTGTTTCCCTAGAAGACAGCCACATTGGCATCGTCAAAAGTGATAGTCTTCTATGGGTGACTGACAGCTTACAGGTTCCCCAAGAGCTTCATAAGAGACTTCCTATACTCAGGATAGTTTAGTAAAACCTCCATCAAGGTTATGGAGGTTGTAGTTCATTCTAACGCCTTTGTGATGTCAAACCTTCCCCTTGGGGAATGTTGGCTTCCCTTGGCCATATCCTTAGCTTGGTTAGAGATAAGGCCTTTCAGAGGGAAGGAGTGATCAGTAGTATTGTCCTCGAGAGGGGTATCTTTGGGAGGTGTAGGCATGTAAACTAGTCCTTTACCATCTTGACTCTGATTATTGTAAGGAGTCTGTGGATTGGTGAAGGTATTAGCCTTAAAGGTTGGAATAGATTCATCAAAGAACCCCTACAATTTGGGTTCTTCTTTTTCTTCTTCATGATCTGGTCTGAAGAAAATGGTCTCACAGGAAAAGCCACTATGAGTGGGCTCTTGTGCAAACGTTTCTAGGGGTGTAGGATTGATAGGTTTTTGTCTATCTGACTGGGAGATCATGATGACCTTCTCTAGGGTGGTGCAATTTACCTGGGAATGAGAGTCGGTGTCATGCAATCTACACCAGTTAGTCATGGGGTAGAATTTTGTAAGGTGTAACAAATGGCTGGGTCCAGCACTACCCTGAGTCGTGTTTTGGTTCAGAGGAGGACCTCAAGTATTTGAATTGTTATTCAATTGTTGTTGGTTGGGCTGAGGCCCATTGTTATAATTTCTTCCTCTGACATTGGTATTTCATTGGCCAGAAAAGATATTCCCTCTTAGGGAATTGGAATTGTGGGGTGCATAAGACCCTGCCTTCAGCTGTCCCATGCCCATAGTCAGTGAGGACAATAGTCGCCGGAGGGATTCAACCTCAGTGGATAGCTGCGTGTTCATGTCACAGTATGACAATTGTTGGGGTTGGTTCCCGAGGAAGGTGGTAGCAGCTACCAAAGTTGAGGGTGGTATTCCTCTAGCCACTGATGACTCGTAGAAAGAAACTCTAGATGGTTGTGTTTGTGGTTGTTGCATTTGTTGTGACTAGTTCCAGGGAACAAATTCCAGACCTGGTATTGTCTGGGCTTGCGATGGGTATACGTACTAGGCCTGCTGGTCTATCAGCGGTGGTGGGGGACTCATGGCCATTGTAGGGGCACCCATTGCCTAATTGGGGTAATATCCCCAGTGTAGGAATTTTTGTCTGGTATCATGTTGAAAGGCATGCTCTACCCAATCCCACCCGGAGCTTTGTTCAAAGTGCGAGACAAATCCAAGGCTAGGTTGTAAACCTTCACCAAAGTATCCCGGTCAGTGGGGGCAGTAGTTCTCCATAGGATACTGGCAACGAAGGGGTCATTCATGTTAAGGTATGTCTATATGGTTACATCAACAGATGGGATGAAGGGACCCGTGCACCACTTCAAGGCGCATTGGAACCGATGGTTAAATGCTACAAGGGGTTCATTCAGTTCCTTCCTAATGGAGATGAAATCATTGTGGGACCATGAAAGGTAGCCAAGAAGGCATCCTCCATATCTTTCCAGCTGTTGATGGAGTTGGCGGGCAAGTTAAGGTACTAGTTCAGCTCATTTTGTCCCAAGGACAGAGGGAACATCCAGGTCACAACATCGTGATGTTGGATCCAGTGTCAGTTCATGACATCTTTGTATGCCTATAGATTCTCTTCTATATTTTGTGAGCCTAAGTGCTCATATCGATGGCATATCTTTTCAAGGTGTGAAGGAAGATCGTTGGTTGCACCCAAAAACTATCTCATTGGGGACCCAGTGTTACCGAAGTATGCAACCATCAGGGGTGTTGGGTTTTAGATAGAATGAGTGTTAGCCCCTGAGGTTGTCTAAGGGGCTTGGTAATTCTGAGATGTATCAAATCCTCAGACAATGTTGGCTGGCTTGGCTTGTGGGGTCCACTTCTTTCAAGTGGGAGGCTCAAGTTTGACAAACCTTCCAAAGTTGGGGGCTGATCTAAGGATTCTTTTGAATCAGGCAGGTGAAAATGATCCAATCCCACTGAAGGTATTCTTCCTAAAACTATTCTTGGGGAACCCTCAGGAAGTGTAAAATCTAAATCCTCAGATGGGGACGAGCTCATGCCCTCCTTCTAGCGCCAGTTTCTATTGACAGGACTTTGTGACCAGGTCCGCCAGCAGATGTAAGTTGTCATCAGGTACTGAGGTACCGGCAAACTTCACCTATAAAGGTTGTCTGGGGAATAAATTCTCTAGTCCTTCAAGCACATGAGATTTGGGTCTCAACGATGTGGGAACTGAGTTGGGAGTGTGATTGTTTTGCTCGGGGGGATAGCTAGTTTTCTTGGCTCGTCTTCTTTGGGGATTTAAGTAAGTTGGGATTTCCTTCAATCATGCGTTAGTTAACCAAATAAAATTCAAAATATAGGCCAGGGTTATAAGTATTCCATCTACCTATAGTCATGCAAATACATTTAAAACATCAACTATGCTCCAACATACTACACTAAAATACTGAATGTGCACAAAACCATCAGTTCATACATATTCAATAGAGAGGGGAGAAGAAGGTTGTTAATCTACTTAAAATATCAGAGCAAGGGACATTAGAAACATACAACACAAAAGAACATTAATCCAAAGGTCAGAATGCTAACAACATCATTTCCAGAACTCCTCTTTCTTCATTAACAGATTTTCCAGTGAGCACTGGTGCATACAATAATGGCTCCAATGGAGCATCTATCTACTAAGAACTTCTAAGAACTAAGGAGCATTGAGCTCTGCAACTGCAAGAAATGAAATGTTCAAATTCTATAGCTATGGACTACAAAATCATCAATTTTGTTGACCCTTGGAATGAGGCCAGACTTATTATTTATACACAAGTTTTCCCTAAAACTAACCTAACTTATTTTTACACTCAACAATAAAATACAATTTCTAGTGGCTGGTACTACCTGCACCATGCTACAACAACCTTGAAGAGAGGAGAGGCCTGACATGTTAGAAGAATTAGATAAGATAAGAGGTATGAAAGAATCGACCTTGAGAAGAGAGCCAGAGGGAGAAAAAAAGAAATCCGATCCCTTGGGGATTGAGGCTACATGACTCATCAATGAAAAATTGGCTCACTATCTTTGATGCACTAGGTGTTTAATGCTAGAGTGGTGCCTTGGGAAGACCACCTGTTAGAACCATCCCTCAAGTTGATGTGCCTTGCTAGGGTCAGCTACTTTCTGACACCCTTATTAACTGCTTGATAATGACCGGTCGGCTCTAGGGAGCCTAGATGTGGGTCATCAAAGATTACAAAATTTTACTGGATCCGGGACTCTGGGATCCGAGAGCTTGTGCTCAAAGAATAAAGAATTTTCAAAGTATCCCCTACTGAAGAAAATCTCTAGGATCCAGAGGACCTTACTGCTCCTTAGTATTTTTTAATGTTTCCAGGAGCTAGGTGATTCCATCTTCATCAATCTCCTTGAGGCTTGCCTAGTGGTACTTAGCTTCCTCCACCTGTTCACCCAGACCTAGAGTACTTACTTTGAATTATGCGGTTGTCTTTGTCGCGTCATGGCTCTGGAGCACCATGCATGATATTCATGACATTCTTGCTCCATCCAGTCCCTCTAGGGATCGGTAACAAGACTTTATTAGCTTCTCAAACTTCCCCACAATGTATTCCTCCAGAGTACATGTTTCTATAGTAAAGGGATCAACTCTCAAAACCCTTGAAATAAATGCCTTGTATAAATTGAAAGAATAATCTATCTCCAAAACCTTGTCCCGCAGGCCCCCTACCTATTGCTTGGTTATCTCCAATGTGAGATCAAGTCTAGATTGCTAGGTCTGGATGAAGTCAAAAGACTCCTATCCCAAAATTTTGGTCTCAATGACAATTTCATCACCGAGACCCATGAGTTCTCTAAATTATTCTATCCATGCTTCGTATTTCTTGATCTCCCCTTCCAAAATAAAAATGGTGGTTTTGGCTTGATACAAACCATTCTCGATCGCATATAGGTCAAGGAGAGTGGCCACTAGGAAACACTAGATGTTTCCCACCTATTCAGCTACCCAATTATCAACTACCTATGCTTTCTTTGTCATAATTGAAAGTGTGTCAATATCACCCTGTGGGAGTGGTGCTCTAGATGTGGAAGCTTCTAGAGGAATGGCATTGATGGGTTGGGCAAGCTCTATCAATAGCCCAAAAATATTTGCATTCTTTTCCTTCTCTTCTCTGAGCTTCTGGGATTCCTTTGCATAGCGAGCTTGTACCACCTTGGCTACTTCTTTCACCAAGTCCAATTCACCTTTCTTTCCCCTCTTCCCTAGAGGTACCTCCGTGATTGCATAATCCTCGGCATTTGCCATCACCTTGTCTTCATCTACAGAAGGTGTTGTGACTACCGCAACTATATCTCCACTCGTCCCAGTCTAGAGGGTATGGACTATCCAGGCTTTCTTTGCCTTGGGGTGATTTGTTTCTTGCACCATCATTTCTGCAAAGGAAAGATGGGCCTTGGCTAGTGTTGGGGCCTTCCTTTTTCTTGAATTCACCAAGCATTGTGGTGGCAGGGGTGGCCTTGCTGCCATAGTTTGATCCTATGAACCCCCTCCAGGGTTTTTTTGCATGTCCTCGATATTATTAGCCTCTTCAGACTCTTTTCTTATACCCTTAGATCCACTAGCATCATCCACCTTAGTGGCATTAGTATCCTTCACTCCGGTGTCTGTGTCTTTAGCAGCGTCAGATTTTGCACCTGTATTCCCAAGGTGCTACCCCTCATCTTGCTGGTATTTATATTTTTTGTCGGCTCCTTCCACTGGAATTTTCTCCTCTGTTGGTGTATTTTTTGGAGGTGGTGGAGGTATCGGGCTGAGGTTCAATGTTTAGGCCATTGTGATCACCTCACCAAATTTTACCTTCTTAGGAGGCGGCGTTTGGAGCATGGTAGCTTAGGTGATGGTTGTTCCTGTAGGTTTGGTTCCCTCAACCGATGCCAGTTTCTTGTCCTCTACTTGCTTATCCTCCATGGTGCTTGCAACTTGTATCTCTGGGATGTTGGAGATGTTTGTCTGTTTAGGCTCCTTTTCTTGTTCTACCCAGAATTCCTATTCTTGGGAAGCCTCTTTCTCTGGGGTTTTCTTCTCAAGAGGGATCACCACTTCCTCTTGGGCAGATATTTCTTCTACTGCCTTCCTGATATCTCCCAAAAATTTCACTAGTTCATCTTTCCCAAATAGGTCATCAAACTCATCGTGTGAAGGGGAGGTCTCTGGGGGATCTTCAAGTTGATTGTCTAGCTCTGGGGATTCTAAGGAGACAATGTGTATTTCACTCCACCTCCACTTTTGGCTAAGGATTGGCTATCTTTTTATTTTTCCTCCTTGTCACCAATGGGGCCCCTGCATCCATCATGGCTACCTGCTCTTCCTTCACCTCGGTCCCTATTGCTCTGGCCATTAATGCTACAGGTGAAGGGGAAGTGGGAGGGTGAACATGTCTAGTCATAATAGCTGGGGTAGCCAACTGAGTGATTAACTTTTCTTTCATTTTCTGGGAGGCCACCAGCATTTGCTACATTCTCTCCACTATGGGAGTAGCTGCCGAGACTTGAGATGGGGTCCCCATTTTCCTTTTTCCTCTGTCCTCGCCCTGCAAGGACATTCTGGCCATGGAAGTTGAACCCCACACAAATGGGCCAACTTTACATGTACTCCTTGGGCATACCTTTTTGAAATAAACATGACTACACTCAATCACATTATTAGTGAGGTCCTCTATTGTTGGACCCTCTTGTGTATCCCAATCCACTGGAGGGAGGGCCATTTTATCTACTCCTTTTTCTTTTTATTGTGGGTCCACTGTGGACCTGATATCTAAAAATTCATCTGGGAACTTTCAAATCTTGAGCTTCTTCATCATTCCCATTGTCATCTGGATGAAATGATGGTTTTGGACTTTGAATTCATCCTGGTAGACTCCCCAAAAATTGTCCATGTGATACTCATAGGGTTCTGATGCCAGGGGAAGTGTCATCCCTATTTTTCCTAGCGGATCAAAATTCTTTCACTCTAGATAGAACTCTGTCAGCCCTAGACTTTTGAGTTCATTGTCTGCCTCCTTTGCCGCGGCCAGACTGCAAGAGTAGCACCCACAAGTGATTGGGAATGAGATGTTTGTCACCTTCTTCACTATGAAGAGGGCGTGCAGCTCCAGGATCTGCGATAGTACTCTCAAAGAATTATTTTATCCCCACAATGTTTGGGAAATAATTAAGGTTTTCTAGAGAAGCTGATCACCTGAATGTAATAATGGCCATAAGTTTTGACCAAGTCCATTTCCTCCTTAGAGAGATGGTATCCAGTATCCCGAGTAGGTGTGAGGAGGTTGTAGTAAATGAAGGTGTCATTCACTCGGCATAAACTAACGAAACTAGCCTCCCATTGGATCTATGGGAAATAATCCCATGGAGCATTCTTTCCCAAGCCAATTCCAAGTACACCCATTGTTAGTAACCCATTTGTGATGGGGCATTGTTGTGCCAAAGCCCACAAAACAAAAGATGTCATGTAGAATTTCAAGGACTTGGTGACCTAGAGAAGTTGGGAATCCATATGATTTGCAATGATGGTGGCCCAATCAAAATGTTTCTCATCAGAGGCGATGCCTAATAAGAAATAGTACATCCATGCCAAAAATTTCTAGGCATGGGGCTGTATAAATACCTTGCATAGTGTGATGATCCCCATCTATATGCTTTCTTTAAATTTAGTCTGGGAGATTTCTAGCTTCATTTTTTTGAAGTCTTTTCTTGGTGCCTTAAGGCATTTGTTATTGAGATACTTTCGAGCCATGTTTTCTGATTTCTAAAATTATTTTAAGGCCAAATCCCAGGTGAGGACGATTGCATCATCAAATTGGGGAATTCCCAGTCCCACCTGAAAAGTCACAGCATCCAAAGACAACATATGTGTTGGGTATCTAGTTGGGACTTGGGCAGCAAGCATGATGGCCCAGATGGCTATATTATAGTGTCTTTCCAGAGTGAGAATGAGCTCCATGGCCTGCACAAAGAAGGGGAAGCAAGCAGCTTTAGGATCCCCAAATTTCCCACATTGATGCCCAATGGATCTCTGGTCATCCGTTGAATAAACATCATCTTTACCAAGGCCTTCATTTCAGCCCACATTCCAACACTGGTGTTGGTGATCAACTGAAGTTTGGAATCAATCTTTGATCCCGCAACGGTGTCTCCCTTCAGATACTTCATTGTCAATAGGAGTTTTTCCAGGGCCTTCTCAGCCTTCACCTTGATGGCTACCTAGGTGGCAGCAATGGTGGGGAGATCAGGACTCCCGTGTGGAGATGACGCAGATGCTTCTAAGATGACTGATGAGTGGTATTTTGGTAACCTACAAAATAGGATGACCATCAATATTTATACAAGACAAAGCATTATTCCAGATTCTAGAGATCTTACCATCGCATCACACCAATGCCTGAAAGAATTCTTAGCTCATGTCAAACTCTAAAAAGATATACACATAATAAGAGTAACTTAGGAATTCGACCTATACCCGCACCTCTGGGGATTCTAGCACATGTGATAAGAATGAAACAAAGGCCAAATGAAGACCTGGGACCCAGATTCTGGAAACTAACCATTACTAATGTGACCAGAAATGAGTTGTATCAAGCTAACATGCTAGTCACATGGCTGCCCAATAATTGGAGTAATGGCATTAATGTCAAAAACTATCCGAACATGCGAGGAAATGAATGCCACTTGGGCCAGACTTGAATTCTTGCATGGGAATTTAATTTTCCATTAAGACTGACTCGATGGAGGAGAGAGAAAATTGCCATCACCCAAACCAGCAAGAAGTCGAGGTTGAACCAAACAACCATCTTTCTCAGACGAGATCCATATTTGGGGTTTCTTATGCATGGAGGGTGACAAGCTCACCCAAAGGCATAGTGCATATCATACAAAGAATGCACAGACAGCTGAAGCACACATGAGGGCCGAAGCATGACTCACAAGCTGGCTAAAATAGACATATATATTGGCATACATAGAAGATCACAACATATACATAAACATCTACACTACTCTAAATAATATACAGAGAATACATACTATTATAGCTACACAAAGGGTAGACAACCTTCTGGCAGAGCCAACCCTCTAACGGGAGGTGACAAAAAAGCCAGCGCAAAAGATGTGGCGAACAAAAACAAAAAAAAACCAGACATAAAGAAAGAGAAACCAACAAAAACAAAATGAAAATAAGAATGAAAACAAGCAAGGCGGAAACAAGAACCAGAAAACCAGACAATAGAAAGAAGAGAGTCGAAAGCCTACCTGGGAACATGGGGAATGCAGGAAAGATGAGCATGGGGGAACTCTACAACAAGTTCACCTTCAATTAACCATGAGAAAGCACTAAAAATCATTTTTTAATTAACCACTAAGCATAGGGAGCAATTTTTCATTTAATCACCTTAATCACCTTTGGAATTGCTTTGAGTGCTCTAAGTATTTGATCACGGTAAATGTGAAAATGAAAGGTAACTTCTATTTAAACCCCTAGGATAAAAATGTGTTGTGTTCTTTCTATAAACTTCGGGACAAGAGAACCTCCAGACTCCAGGCTTGGGGATTCCCTGCAGCCACACCTTCCCATGAAAGAAGACATGATGACAGGGAATCCCAGAGTTTGAGTTCCCGCTGACTCAAAAGAACAAACAAACTTTGGGACCGGGTCCCGGAGACAAAATAAGACAAAAGAAAAAGAAAGATGACCCTCATGAAAGCAAAGCCCAGAGGGAAACAAAGGAAACAAGAAAACAAAGGAAAGAGCAAAAGCGAAAAAGGGGGACCCAACATTTTTCCTGTAAAATGTAGGGACGGGTATGGAGGGCATAACACATAGCATAAAAATCATTGAAACATGCTTATTGCTTCCTAGTTGAAGCGAGTGTGATTCTCATGAGTTGCCCATTAGATTGGACATAGAAAATTGGTGACTTGACTAATCCAAAATGGAATATTCAATGCAAGATGGAGCAAGATGCATAGACTTGCATTCTTTACTCTTTAAAATCTTGAAGATGAGAATGCATGAACTAGTAAACTAAATGCATAGAAATTATGAGGAATGAAACTACAATGAAAGATTAAAATATCAATGAGAAGAACAATGCATGTACTATTAGGCTATGAAAGGAAACTAAGATGCCATTAAACTAAGAAATGAACCTAACAATGCAAGAATGCAAGTAAACCACTATGAAAGTAAGAACTATGAGTGCATAAAAACCCTAGAATGAAAATAGCATTATAACTCTACTCCAAAATCTTCTTGTTATGAATGAGAAAGGGAGCTATCCCTTTTATGAGAGATTCCAAGAAATGAGTGGTTGAGATTAAGAGGCAAAAGAGAATGATAAATGGTGGGGATGCAACTTCCCTTAATCCATGTGAGATGATCAAGTGATTTTGATTGGTAAACTTTGTGAAGAATAAGACAAAATTGGTATTTTCCCTTTATTTGTTTTATTTGATTTTTTAGTGCCCACCCATGTGTGAATGGGTTAATTTTTTTGATTGAAAGGGACTTAGGACTTTTTTATTTATCTCAATCTTTTATGCATTTTTAGCTTAGGAATTTGATGATTGATGATTTGTTTCAACAAGTTAGGATTAGGATTATGAAGCAAATTTGATTAAATGTTGTCATAATGAAATTCTAGCGATAATGACTTAGATTTAGAATTTATTAAGACAAAATAATCAAAAATAGGGGCTACAGGTTTGCTAGACCAATTTTAGGTGATTACATGTATCTAAACTAATGACATATAATAATTAATACGTACATGTAAGAAATATAAGTAACACATGATATATAAGTAATAAAATATTTAAAAAGCAAATAAAGTGATAAATAAGCATATAAGTGCATATAAGTAAGGCAAAAACACATGTAACACATGGAATATAAGTAATACATGTAAGAAATATAAGTAACACATGTAAGGTATATAAGTAACACATGACATATAAGTAATGTCTTAAGGGGATGTAACTAGTCATGATGTCTTAAGGGGATATGAAGCTAGTCTAAAGGGGATGTCTTAAGTATATGTCTTAAGGAGATATAACCTGTCACGATATCTTAAGGGGATATGAAGCTAGCCTTAAGAGGATGTCTAAAGGGGATATCTTAAGGCACGATATCTTAAGAGGATGTCTTAAGGAGATGCAACTTATCTTGATGTCTTAAGGGGATATAAAGCTAGTCCTAAGGGTATATCTTAAGGAACAATGTCTTAAGTGGATTTCTTAAGGGGTTTTAATTTTTCACGATGTCTTAAGGGGATGTAACTTGTCACGATGTCTTAAGGGGATATGAAGCCGGTCTTAAGGGGAGAGGATGTAAGTAATATATAATTACATTTGACCCTTCAAATAATACATTCAAATTAATATATAAGTAATATACATAATTAATTTGAACCTTCAAAGAATATATGTATCTCTAGTTCAAATATGAAATTATAAGCCATAATTATATATCAAAACATTTGATCCAAATTTATATATATACCACTCCTAGAACTCAAACTATATAAGAGTTCATGACATAGGAAACCTCCTCTTTATCTTTTACTATCTCCAAAAAAATTTCATGTTCTTCAATAGGCAACCTCCACTTTTGGATGCCACGTCCTTTTTTGGCATTGTCTCAAATTGTAGCTTTGTCGCTATAGCCAAGTGGTTGTAATATAGAACTTTTTGGTGAGGCATGTAATCAATAAATTGAACACCAATATTATCTATCTTTGTTTGCCAATAATAGGTGCCTTCAATATCAATTGAACCAGTAGGATGCACTTGTCCATCACCATCTGTAGACACCTAAATCTGATTAACCTAATTTAATCATATTTAGTGCCTTCTAGAACATATCAGCTAACTAATTAAGCATTACCTAATTGACCTATGTCTTCCCCTAGACCTAATTAATTCAATTAATTGGCTATAGTCCTGATTTATTATTAAAATAAACCAATAGCTTAATAATTAATTAAAACCCTATTCCCCTATTATTGAATGAATATGTTATTTATGTAATTCAATTAATTAATATTTCCTTTAACCCCTAACCTAACCTATCTCAACCATCTAACTCATAGTTCAAACTAATCCCAACCTCTTCACCCCATGCTAATCCTAATCCTATCCTAAACTCTCCCTAATGATGTCACATTCCTAATCTTTGAATTAGGAACTCAATCCCTTCTCCAAAGTCAACTTTCTCAAGCTCTATCTTATCCCCTCACCCATTCCTCATTAATGCTCTTATAAATATATCATTAATGCTCTTACACTCCTCATTAAGGCTCTTACACCCTCATTAATAGCCTTATCTCCTAAAATCTCCATGGCTCACTTTCCAAGATGGTCACATTCCTCCCACTTTTCAACCCAATCATATTGTGACACTTGTCATCATATGATACACTTGAAGAAGCACAATCCATGTGCTCTCTTCTAGGTGCATCTGGACCTCTCCTCGGGATTACATCCTGACCCTTGATTCCTCACCAATTTTCTATAAAAGAAACCTCATTCCTTCACAATTTAATCAACCTTCCATGTAGAGTTATAATGCCAGTTTGAAGAACACCTCTATAAGATTGAAGCACACATCATCCTTGAGCACACATCCCTTAAACATGGAAACATTGAAATATCAAATGTAGTTGGAATTATTTTGTAGGAGGTTTGAAAATCTCTTATTTTAATCTTATTTTAAGTTTCATTTATGTCTTAGGATGTATGTAGTTTAGATTATTAGTTGTAGAGTGTTTTAATTCATTATTATGCTCCTTTACACTTATTTTTAATATCTTGCATTCTGTCCCACCGGGTGTGCCAGAATGTAACTTACAAAAATTAGTTGTAAAGGGGCATAATAATGGATTAAAACATAATACAACTAATAATATAAACTACATACATGTTAAGACATAAATGAAACTTAAAATAAGCTTAAAATAAGAGATTTGGAAACCTCCTACGAACTCATTCTAACTCTACATGGAAGGTGGATGAAATTGTGAAGGAATGAGGTTTCTTTTATATAAAATGGATGAGGAATCAAGGGTCAGGATGCAATCCTGAGGAGAGGTCCAGATGCACCTAGAAGAGAGCACATAGATTGTGCTTCTTCAAGAGCATCATATGATGACAAGTGTCACAATATGATTGGGTTGAAAAGGGGGAGGAATGTGACCATCTTGGAAAGTGAGCCAAGGAGACTTTAGGAGATAAGGATATTAATGAGGGTGTAAGAGCCTTAATGAGGAGTGTAAGAGCATTAATGATGCATTTATGAGAACATTAATGAGGCATGGGTGAGGGGATAAGATAGAGCTTGAGAAAGTTGACTTTGGGGAAGGGATTGAATTCCTAATCCAAGGATTAGGAATGTGACATCATTAGGGAGAGTTTAGGATAGAGTTAGGATTAAGATAGGTGATTAGGGGGATGGTGATGGGGTTAGCATTTGTGAAAGGGTTGGGATGAGTTTGAACTCTGAGTTAGGTGGTTGAGATAGGTTAGGTTAGGGGTTAAAGGGAATATTAATTAATTGAATTACATAAATAACATATTTATTCAATAATAGGGGAATAGGGTTTTAATTAATTATTAAGCTATTGGTTGCTTTTAATAATTTATCAGGACTATAGCCAGTTAATTGGATTAATTAGGACTAGGGAATGACATAGGTCAATTAGGTAATGCTTAATTACTTAGCTGATATGTCCCAGAAGGCACTAAATATGATTGAATTAGGTTAATCAAACTTAGGTGTCTACACTAACCATAAATAATCATCACATATGAGGAGTAATCATTAGGAATACATGGAAATCATAATCATTGATACAAATAATCACTTGCATAGAAATAAAATATGTTTTTCAGGTATCCATCCTAAAACATAAGATCCTAGAATGTCATCATCATCAAGTGGTGGCCACATAGAAAAGGGATAAAATCATTGATAAGTACATCTTTTTCAAACAAGATTAAAATAGAATGAGTTAAACAAGCACCTCAAAAAGATACATGAAAACAAAAGAAGAACTAAGATACCTTCAACATTATCAAATGCACATTATGGTTAGAGGGGTATTACATGATACATGTCAATAGTTTCCATGATAATTTAATTATCATGGATTATAAAAAAATGTTAATTTCATGATATATGCATAAATGTTGTCAATTATTTATATTATTTTTATGTATGGTTTTCTTGGACTACTGATATATAGATTTAGTTGTGCAGGAAATATGGGGTAAGTGCACAAAGATGGGGGACCAAAATGGGGGTATAAGATGCCACTTTTTTTTTCTGAAATCAGCAAGCTCTGAACTTCAATGATAAATTAAGGATAGTTACACTCAAAATTTAAAAATGTGACAAAAACAATAGTTGTTCTACTCCGAATCTAGTTTCTAAACTACTAATTTATTTTAGAAATAGTGGAAACTAAGGCCCTAAAAAAAGGGGAGCACAAAAATTGGTCCTATTTTTTGTGAAAAAACATAACATAGCATCTAGTGTGCTCCCCCTAAAATATTAACTTTTTTATATAAAAAAAAAATTAATCACTCCAGTGATAAATTAGCTAGCACCACCTAGTTTATCCTAGATTTTTCTACTAAGTTTTTAATAAAAGTATGAATTTTTTGCGATTTTATGAAGTGAACACATCCTAAAAACATAAAATTTGTGTGTGCTCCCCCTAGAAATCATTGCAAACTAATTGAAAATCAAAACTTATTCTTTTTAATTGTGTTGAATGGACTCTAGTTTCTGAAAATGTAATTTGTTTCAAAATTCAATGAACGAGCCAAAATCTAAGCCCAAATGAATACACATTGATTTTTGACAAAAATAGACATACTGACAAAAGAAATTAGAGATGAAAACCTTGACATAAAGAGAATTCAAAATAAATTATATGGTTAGATAGATAAAAAAGAGATCTACAATATCATCTTGTCTTATTTTATCATTATTGAACCACGCACAAACCTAACGGGGAGAACACAAGAAAAAATGATTTTTTTGTAGGTTTGTTGGAAAAGACGTCTTAGACCTATTTGAATCCTCCAAGCCTTTGGGTTGGATCTCCAAGGAAAATCCAAGGCTTAGGCTTGGTAAATTTCATAGTAGTTAAAAGTGTGCACACACAAAAGTGTGCTAGCACTATATAGGGCACACGCTCTATGTAAACCATAATGCAATCCTTGAGAGAGAGAGATAGAGAGAGCATATGTGTGTGTGTGTGTGTGTGTGTGTGTGTGTGAGAGAGAGAGAGAGAGAGAGAGAGAGAGAGAGAGAGGTCCTAAGGCATAGTAATGTGTCCTATGACCCCTTAATGTGTACTAGGACCCCTAATATATATTCTTAGGGTTCCTAAGGGATACTAAGGTGTCTTATGGGGTTCTAACACCCATTAATACATAATACAACCCCTTAAGAAGCCTAAGAGTACATCTTAGGAGTCTTATGTGGTTGTAAAACAAATTAATATGTCTCATGACCCCTTAAGACACCTTAACATATACTAGGACCCCTAAGATGTATTATTAGTGTTCCTAAGGGGTTGTAAGGTGTCTTAAGTAGTCCTAAAACCCCTTATGACACCTTATGACCCATTAGGAATCCTAAGAGTACATCTTAGGGATCGTAAGGGGTCTGATGGTGTCCTAAGACATAGTAATATGTCCTATGACCCATTTAAGACTCATTAATGTGTACTAGGAACCCTAAGATATATCCTTAGTGTTCCTAAGGGTTTGTAAGGTTTATCAAGGGGTCCTAGGACACATTAATGCATCTTACAACCACTTATGACCCTTTAGGAAGCCTAAGAGTACATATTAAGGGTTGTAAGGTGTGTTAAGGGGTCCTAGGACCCATTAATGTATCCTTCAACCCCTTATGACCCTTACAGCTCCTTAAGAAGCCTAAGAGTACATATTAGAGGTCATAAGGTGTCTTAAGGCTTGTACAAGGACCAATTAATGCATCCTAAAACCCCTTATGACCCCTTCAAAAGCTTGAGAGTATATCTTAGGGGTCTTATGGTGTCCTAAGACACATTAATGTGTCATATGATCCCTTAAAACCCCTAAGCTCTCTCTCTCTCTCTCTCTCTCTCTCTCTCTCTCTATCTCTCTCTCTCTCTCCTACATACAAACACACCTTCTTAAGGGGTTGTAAGTGGTCTAAGGAGTCCTAGGACACATTAATGTGTCATAAGACATCTTAAAAACCCTTGTGACCCTTAAGATGTAGAGAGAGGGGTATTCAAGGGTCCTAAAGGTTCAGAAGGGGTCCTAGGATAGATTAATGTATCTTAGGACCCCATTTGACCTTTAGGAAACATTAGGACCCCTTACCATTCATTAGTGTATGTTAGGAGGTCCTAAGGGGTGATAAGGGGCCATAGGGAACATTAATGTGTCTTAGGACCCCTTAACAACCCTTACAACCCCTAAGGTGTAGAGATAGGGGTCTTCATGGGTTTTAAGGGGTGATAACTAGTCCTAGGACACATTAATATATCCTACAACTCCTTATGACCCATTAGGACAACTTACGACCCCTTATCATACATCTTAGGGATGTTAAAGTGTCCTAAGGGGTCACAAGGGGCTCTAGGGAACATTAATGTGTCCTAGAACACATTAATATGTCCTAGAACACCTTAATGTGTCCTAGAACACCTTAAGATGTCTTAAAATATCTTACCATACATTAGTGTATGGTAAGGGGTCCTAAGGGGTCTTAAGAGGTCCTAGGTAACAATGATATGTTCTAGGTCAAGTTAACAACCATTATGACACCTAAGACGTAGAGAGAGGATTCTTAAAGGGTACTAAGGGGTCATTAGGGTTTTGAGAACCCCTTAAAACCCATTTCCATACATCTTAGGTGTGATAAAGGGTCCTAAGGGGTCATAAGAGGTTTTAGGACATATTAATGTGTCATAGGACCCCTTACAACCCCTTTAGATCCTATGTCATACATTAGTGTATGGTAAGGGGTCCTAAGGGGTCTTAAATAGTTCTACGACATAGCAATGTGTCTTAGGACCCCTTAAGATGACTGAGAAACCCTTAGGACCACTTAAAATTCATTATTTTATTGTAAGGGGTTGTAAGGGTTCTTAAGGGGTCCTACAACATAGTAATGTGTCCTAGGACCCCTTAAGGCCACTAACGACCCTTTAAAACCCCTTACCATTCATTAGTGTATGGTAAGGTTTTCTTAGGGGTTTTAAGGGGTCTAAGAAGTCCTACAACACATTAAAAACCCTTACAATCCCTAATATTTAGAGAGAGGGGTCCTCAAGGGTCCTAAGGGGTAATAAGGTGTCCTAGGATCCATTATGATCTCTTAGGACCCCTTATCATATATCTTAGGAGTCTTAAAAGTTTTAAAGGGGTCATGAAGGATCCTAGGACACATTAAAGTGTATTAGGACCCCTTAAGACCTCTTACCATTCATTAGTGTATGGTAAGGGGTTTTAGGAGGTTGTAAGGGGTCTAAGGGGTCCTAGGAAACATTAATGTGTCCTAAGACCCCTTAAAAATCCTATTACCCCTAAGATGTAGAAAGATGGGCCCTAAGGGGTCATAAGGGGTTCTACAACACATTAAATTGTGCTAGGACCCCTTACCATGCATATTAGGGGTCCTAAAAGGTTGTAAGTGGTCATAAGGTGTCCTAGGACACATTATTGTGTCTTAGGCCTCCATAAGACCCCTTACCATTCATTAGTGTATTTTAAGGGGTCTTAGAACACTTTAATGTATCCTAAGATCCCTTGAAAATCCTTATGACCATTAAGATGTAGAGAGAGGGGTCTTAAGGGGTTGTAATGGGTCCTCACTTTCTCTCTCTCTCTCTCTCTAAAGAGTCCTATGACTATTAATGTATTCTAAGGGGTTATAATGGGTCCTAATATGCTATAATGGGTCTTAAGGGATCTTAATGGGTCCTAAGGGTTCCTAGGACCACTGATAAGCCATTAGAACCCCTTAAGAAACATTAGGACACATTAGAGCCCATTAGTGTGTCCTACAATGATTAATGAATTTGAAGGGGTCCTAAGAGGTCCTTATGTATCCTAAGAGATCCTAATGGGTCCTAATGTGTCCTTAGGGGTTCTAATGGTTCCTAAAGGATTGTAGGACCACTTAGGACTCATTATGACCCCTTATGATATATTAGAACCACTTAGAACTCTAAATGGTGTCCTACGATGATTAATGCTCTCTCTCTCTCTCTCTCTCTCTCTCACACACACACACACACACACACACACACATTGTTCCTTTGACTATTAATGTGTTATAACGGGTCCTAATGTGTCCTAATGGCTCCTAAGGGGTTGTAATGGCTCCAAAGGGTTCCTAGGACCACTTACAACTCATTAAAATCCCTTATGAGACACTAGTACACATTAGAGCCCATTAGTGTGTCCTACAATTATTAATGTGTTCTAAGGGGTCTTAAGAGGCTCTAATGTGTCCTAACGGGTCATAATAGGTCCTAAGGGAATCTAGCACCACTTAGGACCCATTATGATACATTACAACCACTTAGACCCCTAAAGAGTGTCCTTAATCAAGTCAAGGGATTAATATTACAATCATTAGTCTACTGAGAATCATGTTCAGGAAAATGTGTTGATTCCTAAAATTTGGCTAAGTTTGAAATTTCCTAAAAAGCCTCAAAATCTAGAATCTTTATCTTAATTCTTATAAAGATGAAACCACTCTCAAACATCCTGAAAGTATATACATAAAATGTAACTTAAGTATAAGAACTTATACTTAAATGTTACATTTTATATTGACCTAGTGCTGGAATTGGTTTGGCAAGGCCTGTTGGGCTTTCTTCCTCCCTCCCTTAAGAATTTTTAATAATGTTACATAGCTTATACACACTATAGTGTACATGTGCTATAGGGTGTATGCTCTATTGGCTTTTATTTCCCAATCGTTAGGCTCAAGAAATCAAATCCATAGCACGTGTGCCCTATAGGGTGTACGCCCTATGGCTTTTGGGGGACCCAAAAAAAATTTGGCACCTTTTTGGTCCCCCATCTTTGTACATATACCCTATGACCATCAAAATAAAATTGGGAATCAAGGTTAGACCATTGTGAAATCAATGAAAACCAAGGTTGAGTCTAATGAAGAGACAAAATGTCATTTTTAAGTATTTTATTTCATAACTATGATGTTGCGTGATTGTATTAATTATAAACTATAAATATGTGATTATCCTAATGGTCTTTCCATGTGTGTGTGTTATGTGTGATTTTGTAGTGTCACTTGACACTTGTAACATGTTTTGTGTTGTAATGAAAAGACTATGTGAGTAGGATGGAGTGTGACACTTACCCTGAGGTTAACTTGTAGTGTTCCCGTGTAGACCCATTGGTTAGGAAGCCATAAATTGGGTCAAATCTTGTTGAACCCGTAGGTAAAGTTCAAGGGGGTTTTGGAGGGTTAAATGAACCCCTAGGGTGTAGTTTGGGTCAACTGTAACTACCCCACTTTGTATACTATTGGTTGGGGTTAGATTTTTGTCAAAATAGAGCTCATAACTCATTTATGACCCATCTAAAATGGCTCTTATGTCAAGTGGCGAATTTTAGGTTTTGGGAAAAGGGACAAGCCCATCTCCTTTTCCCCATTTTTTGTCTCCATTTCATTTATCAGGGGAGACAAGAAAGGAGAAAGGTAATTTTTTGAGACACACCCTCTTTATGACAATTGGTCAGGAGATTATTAGGAAGCCTTTAAGAGGGACTTTGGAGAAACATTTTTTTTTTGGAACACCCACTCTCTATCTTTAAAGCTTGCTAGAGTTAGTGAGCACCTGGGAGAAAGGAATTGGACAAAAAAGGAATCTCTTCTATAAACTTCATTTTCATAACCTTGGACTTAGGTTGGTGGAAGCACTCCTTATCTTTTTTTCTCTTACATGTTGAAAATGAATGAATGTGGATGAATTGTAGTGTAACCTTGTATGAGTTTTGCAATGTAGTTTTCACAGATTTTTTTTTTGTTGTATTGTGAAGTTTTCTTTTTATTGTAATTATGTAAATGTGAGTCTCAAGGAACACTCACACTTGGGAGGGAAAATTTATCTTGGGGTGAAGGGATTTTTTGCATAGTCCTTGAGTGTAGAGCCTCTAGTCATGGAGGAGAGGGATAAAACAAGGAATATGGGCTCCATGATACCATAGTTTTCTTTTTGCATTCAGGGGCCATAAGAGGAGTATTTTGTCTTGATTACTTGGGGGTCATAAGGGTTGTGGTTGTGAAAAATGAAGGAACTTGTGAAGTTACTTTTGAAAGCCATGAGAAGGCATTGTTTTAACGTGAATTTTCTTTTCCTTCTCTTCTTGGGTACTTGGTCCACCTTGACCCCATGTTCTAGGTCATTTGGAGACCTATCGTGAAGCCATGGATGGGAGTTCATTGTTGTTAATATTGAATTATTATATCTAGTTTTGGGTGTACGTAACTCATCTACCTTTGGTTCCCCAAGCTTGAGGGTATCCTTGTAAAGACATAGGCTGGGAGGTGAGCCTCCATGTTCAAGTTTCTCTTATTTACAAGTTCTATTTATGGATGCAAAGCTAGAAACAAATGAATGGTTTGAAAGAAAAATGAATAAATAAAAAAGGGCTTGCAAAAGGGTCTATATTTCCTTGTATAGTTTGAGGTTCCTAACAATTGTAAAAAGGATACATCCTCCTCTCATAAAGATAATTCTAAGTTTTCAAACGTTTTGATTTCTTGTATAGTCAATTAAGTTTTATTTTTAGGATGAAAACAAGTACAAATGTAAATTTGATAGTTAAGGATTTATTGTACTATTTTTATAAATGACATAACATTTAGTGCTTTAAAAAAAAGGGGTTTTTGTTTATTTCATTTTATTACTTCTAGATTTCAACTTAATTGATTTGCATATACTTCATGCTAGTTGCATTTAGTTTATTTTAATGATGGAAATAAACAAAACATAAACTACTTCCTAAAAAATATGCAGCCTATTGAAGGTTTATTTCATTACGTTATGCACACAAATTTACATTTACATAAATATAACATCTTTCATTTGCACATAGATAGAGACTCATGAATATGCATTAGAGTTAGACTTGCATCTACATTTGCAACCATTTAAAAATACACATATATATTTATATACAAAATAGAAATATACTTGCATGTTAAATACAAAATAAATAGTTAACTTATCACTATAATAGCAATCATATATGTTGAATATATTTTTATGTTGGTATATACATGTATCAAATAAATATTGAAATATGCAAATATACACAACATATATTAACATGAAAGCATGTGTGTGTGTGTGTGTGTGTGTGTGTGTGTGTGTGTGTGTGTTTGTTGTTGAGGTGTTGAAATTCATTTTTTGTCATTGATGTCAACA
The DNA here is from genome assembly GCA_018584345.1 of Thuja plicata. Classification (NCBI taxonomy): domain Eukaryota; kingdom Viridiplantae; phylum Streptophyta; class Pinopsida; order Cupressales; family Cupressaceae; genus Thuja; species Thuja plicata. The sequence continues at coordinate 4,851,718 of MU228233.1, forward strand.
TATATTTCAGCTGGATATAGTAGAAGTCTTAGAAAGACTGGTTATCATAGGTACATGTGAGAGTGACAGGTGTGTACAAACATTGAATGGTGTATCAGCATATGCGAACATAGATTTGTGTAGGTGGATGAGTGTATACCTTATGTCTAAGGTTGCAAAATATTATGTTGCTATTTTATTTAGTAATATTTGTTTTTGTAAAAACTGGTTACATAGCAGTGATAGAGGATTACAACAGAGATGGTCTCTGGGTCTTTGGGATAAATTGGATGTGAGCATGTGTTAGGATATGCGAGATGAAGGCATAATAGATGATACATGAGAGAACATTCCTTGTGATTCTTGTGTCATTAGATTCTTGATGGCATCAGCTGAGGCATGTGGACTAGCGAGGACCTATTTGGGGCCAACTACAGAGATGTAACATGCTTCATGATTGGCGAGTGTGATTTATGGACCTTGGTGCATAACTGATGATTTATATTTAATAATTAATTGTGTAAGGTATCGTATGTATCTTATCAAGGGTCTATATAATTATTTGTGCATTGGGGAAGTCTTAACAAGGCAACCTAATTATTTATTGTAACTTGTATAAAGGAAACAAATGTCTTGATGTGGAAGTATGAAGTATTGGATGTATTAGATGCTATGAGCATGTGGATGTGAGTTATACTGGATGTAGAGTAGTAATTGTATTTGTATTGCACTTCATTGGAACTATATAGGAAAACCAAGATGATATCAGTTAGTTCATTGTTATAAATATACTTCATACTTCATTTTGTACAGTAAGTCCATAACGTAGGTTTAACCTTTAGAAGGTGGATTTAAAATTCACTTTGGGTAGGGTTCTCAGGAAGTGAGCTCATCCTTTCATTAAACTCCTAACAAGGTTGAGAAGACTCCTAACAAGGTCTATTCTTTAAGAGTGACTTGTACTATACATGTAATAATCAGCTCCTAAATGGCTAGATCTTCTAATAGGGATACAATATTTCTAGTGCATTACTTGTGGGTGCTAATTCCCACTAGGGTTTTCCCCTTAACAAGTTTTCCTCAACAAAAAAATATTTGTGTCATGGTATTGATCTTGAAGTGTTTAGATTTACATTAAGTAATTGGTTTAAAGTTTATTTAATTAGCATACAGTTGATTCACCCCCCCCCCTCTCAGCTGCATTATTCCTAACAATTGGTTTCAGAGCTTGTTTTCCTCTAAGAGAAATCTTAACCACTTGAGGAGATTATGGGATGGTTTAATATAGGAAGGAGAGTCCAAAATTTGATGCTAAAAATTTTGACATTTGGAAGAACAAGATGAGAAATCATTCAATCTGTTTGGGAATTGGCTACTAGATGATTAAAAAGAAGGATGAACTAGTCAAGGCATAAGATTATTTAGGGAATTATAATGAGGAAGAAAAGACATTATTTTCTTGCAATATGGTTGTAAGGGAAGTACTGATAAGTGTTCTCTCTGAGGCACAACTTATATTGGTTAAAGATCTTGATTCAACTCACAAGATTTGGACAAGGCTAGAGTCTATATATGAAGGATATCAGTCCACCAAGAAAGAAAAATTAAATAATTGGAAGGATCAAATGGATACTTTGAGGATGCAAGATTATTAGAATTTGAGAGCATATGTACATAGGGTTACAGAGGTTATTAATGGAATTAGAAACTCAGGAGGCACATATACTAAAGATGAAGTGATCACAAATATTCTTAGATCTTTGACACCTATTTACAAGACTAAATTGAAAGTGATAGAGGAGATCATACCACTATCAAAGAATTTCAATAGAGAAGTCTTGATTGCTAACCTAACCACCTTTGAGACCGTAGATATTTAGGATGCTTTACCCAAAGTAGAGTTTGCATTCAAGGATAGTGTTCTTAATGACAAAAGGACCTTATCAATCCTTGCAAGCTCTAATAGAAGCAATATAAATGAAGATCTTGGAGAATATTGTGATGAGTGGGAAGAGATTCAAGAAGAAGAAAGGAAATTTGATGAACTTTTGGCTCCAATAATAAAAAGGGAAAGGAAAGGTAAGGATAATTTTGAAGTAAAATTACCCCTAAAATATTTTCTTGCAATAAGATTGGTCATTTTGCATCTATATTTCCTACAAGGATTCCTAAGCATAAGCCTAAGATTTACAAGTCTTATTGCTCCAAAGATGAGGAATATTAATATGCTAGTGAAGGTGTGTCCGATGATGATTCTTTGAATGATGGAAATGAAATTAGATATAATTATATTAAAGATGATGAACCTATTCATGAATAAAAATATTTAGTCTCACATGTTAAAAAGAAATCAATATGGATCATTGATAGTGGTTGTTCACATCATATGACTGGTGATAAAGATAAATTTGTTCAACTGAATAGATATGATGGTGGTGTAGTCAGATTCAGTGATAACACTCCTAAGTTGATCATTGGAGTTGGTTCAATCTCTCTTGATGGTAAATCCAACACTAATGATGTATTACTTGTCTATGGACTTAAGAATAACTTGTTGAGTGTTGGTAAGCTGGTAGACAAGGGTTATCATTTGCAATTCATGGATTGAAAATGTACTATCAGAGGTCAATTTAGAAACTTGATCGTATATGGTACTAAGTCAAGAGGTAATGTGTTTGAGATAAATGCTACAAAGGCAACATATTTTGTTGTGAAGGTAGATGAAAGTTAGTTATGGCATAAAAGGTTCTTTCACATAAATTTTGATAATATTGTAATGGCTAGTAACACCAACGCAGTGAGATATTTGCCAAGAATTTTGAAGATTACTAACACTATGTGAAGAAAGTGTGTGATGGGGACACAAACTAAGAACAAATTTTAGAGCGAATCCTTTTTAGCAAGAGGGAAGTTGGATCTAGTACATATAGATAATTTTGGTCCTAAAATGACTAGATATTATTATGGTGAAAGGTAATTTATAATTTTTGCTGATGAATATTCTACAATGATGTGGGTTGCATTTATCAAAGAAAAATCCGAAGTATTTGATAAATTCAAGATTTTCAAAGAAAATGTTCATAATGAATCAGGTCTTAAGATAAAAATTTTGAGGTCACACAAAGGTGGGGAGTTGACATAAGATTTGTTCTATGCTTACTGTGAAAAGTATGGGATATACAGACATACCTCTACTCCTAGGACACCTCAGCAGAATGGGATAACAGAAAGAACTATAAATAGAACTATACTGAATATGGCCAAGACTATGTTGCTTGAAGGTAATGTATCTCAAATGCATTAGAGAGAAGTAGTCATTACTTCTTTTTACACTTTGATATAATTTAGATCAAAGAAGGTATGGATAAGACACCCTATGAACTTTGGTGTGGTTATGCTCCTACTATAAAATACTTTAGAATATTTGGTAGAAGGTGTTATATCAAAAGAGATGATGAAATTGGGAATTTTGATGCTAGAAGTGATGAAGAAATTTTCCTTGGATATTCTACTAGAAGTAAGGCCAACAAATGTTTCAATATGAGGTTGAGAAAAATAATTGAAAGTGCTAATGTGAATATTGATGAGAGGTTTCAAAGTGAGATTTTAGAGAATGAGAAAATCATTGAAATTCAAGTGACAGTACAAAATATTGATATTCATACATGGTTGGATGAGCCTATTGAAGTACCAAAGACACTAAGGTATGTTAAGATGAATCATCCTAAAGATCAGATTATTGACGATTTTAATAAGGCCATGGTGAAAAGGTCTAAATTTAGAAATGAGCTTTGTTTGATTTCGCAGGTAGAATCTAAGACTACTAACGAGGCATGTAAGGATGAATGTTATATTAAGGAAATGCACTTGGGAATTGGTTCCTATACCTAAGGAAAAGAATTTAATTGGAAATAAATGGGTTTTTAGAAACAAAATAAATGAAGATGGTATGGTTGTAAGAAATAAGGCTAGACTGGTCTGCAAGGGATATTCACAATAGGAAGGTATATAATTTGAAGAAATATTTGCACATGTTGCGAGGTTAGAGGTAGTAATATTGTTCCTTTCTTTTGCAGCACATAAATATTTTAAGGTATATCAGATGGATTTGAAGTCTGCATTTTTGAATAGTGATCTAGAGGAAGAGGTCTACATTGAGAAACCTGATGGTTTCTCTTTGATAGATGATAAAGACATGGTTTACAGATTGAAGAAGGAATTTTATGGTCTGAAACAATCTATTAGGGATTGGTATGCCTGGTTAGACAAGTATTTATTGCATCTTGGTTTTAGAAAAGGTAGTGCAGATAGTAATATATATTTAAACAACTTTTGAAGATGGGATCTTGATTATTCAAGTCTTTATGGATAATATAATCTTTCGAGGAAATGATGAAATGAGAAAAAAAATCATTAAGAAAATGAAGAATGAATTTGAAATGTATATGACTGGTGAAATGAATTTATTTCTTGGTTTTCAAATTACTCAAAGTAAAAATGGTATTTTTATTCCTCAAACCAAGTATCTCAAGGAGTTGCTAAAGAATTTTAGAATTGAAGATTGTAAACTTGTTGGAACACCTATGCTTACTGGATGCAAGCTTACTAATACTAATTAATATCAATGTGTTTTTTAGACTAAATACAGATCTATGATTGTAGGTATGTAGTAGTTAACTCAAACAAGACTAGACATAGCTAGTGCAGTTGGAATTATTGCAAGGTTTCAAGGTGATCCTATGGATATTAACCTTACTGTAAGTAAAAGGATATTTAGATACTTGAAATGGACATTGGAATATGGTTTGAAAATTTTGATGATTTTACATTACATGATTATACTGATGTTGATTAGGAAGGAAGTGTTGATGACATAAAAATCACCAGTGGAGGGGCATTTCCTTGAAAAGGGGTTAGTTTCATGGTTGAGTAAGAAGCAAGACTGTAGATCTCAATCTATTATTGAATCAGAATATGTAGTTGCTTCTATAAAGTGTGCACAGATTGTTTGGATGAGATAGATGCTAAAGGAAATTGGGATAATATTTGAAGAACCAGTAGTTATACATTGTGACAATACATGCATAGTGAACTTGTCAAAGAAGCTCGTTATGCATTCAAAGACTAAACATATTTCAATCAAGTATCACTTTTTGAGAGACAATATTGCATAAAAGGAAGTCAGATTAGAGTACATCAGTACAAAGGAGAAAATACAAGATATATTCACTAAAACTTTATCAAAAGATGTCTTTGAGTATCTCAGAGGTATTCTTGGGGTGAGAACCTATTAGATATATTACGAAAAAAAATAGAGATTAGGAAGGAAAGAATCCAAGAGAGAGTTTTCAAGAAGTAAGAATTTTACCATAACCCAATGAATGAAGGATGATTCAATAGATTTCACCAAAAACATCAAGGAGCTCAAGATAAACACAAAGACAATGTTTTTAAAAGGGGAAAACTAAGAAAAATCCCTCGTACTTATAATATGAATGAGGCAAGAATCCAAGAAAGAGAGAGAGCTTGAGAAATAAGCTCATTACAACATTGTGAGAGAAAGAGTGAGAATGAGAGAATATGAGAAAAGAAATCTCATGAGAACCAACTTGTGAGAGCCAACTTTCAACTTTAGAACCAACTTGAGAAGTGTGTGAGAAGCATCTCTTAAGTAGAGATGAGTGATGGAGTTTGCATGTAACTCCCATACTCTATGAGTTCCATATTCACATTTGGTGTGTTCCATGTGTAGGAATCCTCTTAAGGAGGAATATCTATTTTCCTTATTAAAGGAAATACAAATATGTGACATGTCCTTGGTTTATCCTTTAATTATATAGTTCACCAAGGAAATATTAATTTCTAACATCCCCCTTTAATATTTACTTTGGGAGATTAGATCAATACATATCAAACCCAAATATTTACAATGATTTTGAGATCCCTCTTTAGAAAGAGTCTTTGTTAAGGTATCAAAAACTTGATCATTGTGCTTGCAATAGAGGAGGGACTCATGTGTCACTTCAACATGTTCCTTTCTGAAGTGATTTTGGAGTGATATGTGCTTAGAGCTTGAATTGTACATAGGATGAATTGCTAAGGAAATAACACTTTGATTATTACAATATAAAGGTGTAGATGATTTTTTGAGGGGGGCCCAACTCTTCAAGTGACCATTGAGATTCTTGAGATGCATTTGTACATTCTGTATAGTCTTTTTTAGTAGAAACAAGAGGTGGAGCTTGATCAATACCTGAGCCTGCAATAAGGAAATAACCACTAGTAGATCTCCCATCATTGGGGTCTCCTAGAGCTGAATTAGTAAAAATTTGTAAAACACAATCATAGTGTGAATCATAAAATAAATCAGGTATTAATCTAGAACACAATCATTACTTTCAGAAAAAAAATTGTAATGTATCCATTTGTATATAAAAAATCAAGAATGGAGCTATTATAATCATCCCTATCACCAGTAATGTCATCAATATTTTTGTCAGTATCAATGACCTCCACAATAATCATAGGATTAGTACTCAATTCAGAGAATTCATGAAGATCATCTTGATCAATACAGACATCTCTACTAGGAGATTCAAAAGAAGGTACAGTGACATTAAGAAAGGTAGAGATAATATCCTCTTCTTGATCTAAAATATCAGAAAAAGAGGAGTATTTATAGTGAGGATGAGACATAATTAAATACAAAAAATATTGAGATTAAGCCCAATGAAGTGAAATAAATTTAAGATATAATGCTAAGAAGCACAAAAACTAAATTTAACGTAAATAGTAAACGAACAATTGCAAGAATTTTTAATAATTAAAAAAACTTATTTTTTATGTTAAACTGAGGAAACAAATTTTAATTGCATTTAAATCATGAATTAGCTATTGAATTAAAATTATAACGATAAACTGGAAAGGGGTTTAAAACGGTTTTAAATAATATGAATGATAAATAGTTTTTAATTTGTTTAAACTTTTTGTTAAAAAAATTAAACAAAAATTTGTTAAAATAAAAGAATCTAATGATTATGAAATAAACTAATATTAGAGATGCAAGAAGACAAGGAAAAATTTATAATTATGGGAATGTTATGATGAAAACTATCTAATAATATGCAATGTAATAATTATAAGAGACAAAATAAAAAATGTTATACTAAGAATAAGAAAAATGTAATAATAAAATGTTGTGCCAAATGGATGAAATGTTATAACAATAGCAAAGAGGTCAAAGATTGACCATGAAATAATGAGAAGGCTAAAAAACTATCATGCACAGAGAAATTTTAAACAGAACTAGTAACAAGTGAACAACCTGCACAAAATAGAGAGAGAATAAGCTACTAAATGCTAAATGAATAAATGCCTCAGACATTCATTCCTAGTACGGGGGAAATATCTCCAAAATGGACCGTTGGATGTGTTTGAATATTGGATATGTTGGTAATAGACAAATTACGAAGGATCACATAAGAGTAATTAAAGAGATAATATCAGGAATAAAAGTTATGATCCACTAAGTACGGATCTATATAAAATAAACCAATAAACTGTGAATGGTTTGAAACTAAAATAGTTATTTTTAGTGTTTAGATAAAATATGAATGTAAAACACAATAGCAAGTTATCAGACAAAAAAAATAACAGATATTTAAGAAGCAAACCAAAGATAAAACCTGCAAGCAAATTGTTAATGAAAATAGTGGTTAGAGAAAAGAGATGCATGCATGCACATCACAAAAATCTGAGATAATATAATGTATATCCTGCAAGATCTAAAATATTATTATTTAAAACCTGCAAGAACCAAACCAGTAGAGGGCTGATAAAATGATTAGATTGAAACCTGCAGAGATAAATGAGATATGTATATAAGAACAAGCAGAGATATATAACCCCGCAGATAAATATGCTTCAATAACCTGCAAAGCGTTACAAAAATAGGTTTAGATATCGATAAAAGGATAAACTACAGAATATGCAAGATGAACTCCCTTGTGGTTGCTTGACAGAGGGTGTAAAACTAGAACTAGATAAACAATAACTGGGTTTGGCGGTGAACTGGCCAAACTCAAAAAAAAATTTAAAAAAATTGCAACAAATGTTAGATCGAGAAATCCTACAAACACTCAAACAAGGATTAGTAGTGACTTTGATACGATGTTAGAAGTGTTAAGAAAAAAAATAGAGATTAGGAAGGAAAGAATCCAAGAGAGAGCTTGCAAGAAGTAATAATTTTACCATAACCCAATGAATGAAGGATGATTCAATAGCTTTCACCAAAAACATCAAGGAGCTCAAGATAAACACAAAGATAATATTTTGAAAGGGGAAAACTAAGAAAAAGCCCTTGTTCTTATAATATGAATGAGGCAAGAATCCAAGAGAGAGAGAGAGAGAGAGAGAGCTTAAGAAATAAGCTCATTACAACATTGTGAGAGAAAGAATGAGAATGAGAGAAGATGAGAGAAGAAATCCCATGAGAACCAACTTGTGAGAGCCAACTTTCAACTTTAGAACCAACTTGAGAAGTGTGTGAGAAGCATCTCTTAAGTAGAGATGAGTGAAGAAGTTTGCATGTAACTCCCATACTCTATGAGTGACACATTCACATTAGGTGTGTGCCATGTGTAGGAATCCTCTTAAGGATGAATATTTAATTTTCTTATTAAAGGAAATACAAATATGTGACATGTCCTTGGTTTATCCTTTAATTATATAGTTCACCAAGGAAATATTAATTTCTAACAGAACCCCTCCTTGTGAGAAATAAATGATGCAAGAATGTATCAGTCCAGAAGTTATTAGAGTTATATTATTCTCTGTACTTGATGCTTGAATCCACTTCTTAGGGGGAGTGATCGTAGGAACAAAAGAGAACATATTTGGGTGATCAAGAACCTAGTTGTTACAAAAATGAATATTTAAAAAAGCTACACCTTGTAGAGGTGGGATGGTAAGAGAAAGATAAGAGATATGTCAGCCTTTTCCATTCATGTCAAAGGGGGAGATATACAAGTGAAAAAATCCCTACTGTTTTAGGGGGAGCTGTGAAGAGGATATTGGGAAGATTGTATTAAGAAGACTACTTTTGGTTGATATATTTTCCGATATGTTTCCATCAATGTTGAAAGCGGAGGTTGTTCAAATTTTTTTTTTAAGGTGTTGACATTCATGTTTTGTCATTGATGTCAACATATATTTCAGTTGGATATAGTAGATGTCTTAGAAAGAGTGGTTATCATAGGAACATGTGAGAGTGACAGGTGTTTAAGAACATTGTATGATGTATCAGCATATGCGAGTACAAATTTGTGTAGAGGGATGAGTGTATACCTTATGTCTAAGGTCGCAGGATCTTATGTTGGTTTTTTCCTGAGTTATAATTGTTTTGGTAAAAACTAGTTACAGAGCAGTCACAGAGGATTATGACAGAGATGGTCTCTGAGTTTTTGGGATAGCTTGGATGTGAGCATGTGTTAGGATATGCAAGATGAGGGAATGATAGAAGATACATGAGAGAAAATTCCTTGTAATTCTTTGGTCATCGGATTCCTGATAATGTCAGCTGAGGCGTGTGGACTGGAAAAGACCTATTTTGGGCTGACTACAGAGATGTAATGTGCTTAATGATTGGTGAGCATGATTTATGGATCTTAGTGCATAAATGATGATTTATATTTGATCATTACATGTGTAGGATACTATGTATATCTTAGCAAGGGGCTATGTAATTATTTATGCATTGGGGAAGTCTTAATAGGTTGACCTAATTTTTTTATGTAACTTGTATAAAGGAAAGAAATGTCTTGATGTGTAAGTATGAAGTATTAGATGTATTTTATGCTGCAAGAATGTGGATGTGATTTCTTCTGGATGTAGATAAGTAATTCTATTTCTATTTAACTTCATTAGAACTTTATAGGAAAAACAAGTTGGTATCAATCAGGTCACTGTTATAAGTATACTTATATACTTAATTTTGGATAGTGAGTCCAAAAGGTGTGTTTAACCTTCAAAAGGTGGATTTAACCTTCACTTTGGGAAGTGTTCTTGGCCAGTGAGCTCATCATTTCATTCAACTCCTAACAGGTTTGAGAAGAGTCCTAACATGGTCTATCCTTTAACAAGGATTTATACTGCATGTAATAATCAACTCCTAACAATTCTAGATCTCCTAATAGGGATACAATATTTATAGTGCATTACTTATGGGTGCTAATTCATACAGGGGTTTCTCCCTTAACAGGGTTTCCTTGACAAAAAAATAATTGTGTTATGGTATTGATCTTGAAGTGTTCATTTTTGCATTAAGTAATTGGTTTAAAGTTTAAAGTTTATTTATTTTGCATACAACTGATTCACCCCCTCTGAGTTGTATTATTCCTATATATATATATATATA